>VMDR010000070.1:0-486373 GCA_007922815.1 Macrotus californicus
ATTTTCATGAGCTCTTTTTAATCTTCTAAATGTTACCCTTCAGAGAGCGTTCTTCACTTACTTTATAGATATAAAATCTTCTCTTCTTCCTTGGGGAATATTGGGTGTTTTTGAAAAGGTTTCTTCTCTTGTATTTTCTCTTGTTTCCTCCAAATGACCTTTTCTCCTTTTTGTCTTGGTCTCTGTGTTTTATGATAAAATACTGTTCCCGTAGACTCCAGTCTCATTCCCGTTGTTCTTACTGGTTTCTGGCCCCACAAAGACCCCTCACTCATTTCCACAGCATTGCTGAGTTGTCTGTTTGGAGGTGAGGGTGGCGCACTAGGGAGCCCGTGAGTTCTTTGTGTGTGTTGGGTACCGCCATCTCTGGACTCCAGTGAGTCGCACTCGGCTGCTCTGTCTTTAGCAGGGAGCGCCGAGGTTGAAATCTCTAGGCTGCTCATCTTGAGCTGGCCAAGACTCCCCAGAGAAGGGTCTTCCATTCACTTGATCTGAGGGTAAAGGCACATCCACTTGTGAGCTGGGAGTTGCGTCCAGGAAGCCATCACGGCCTCAGCACTGAGTAGAACCCTTGTTCCACTGTTGGTTTCAGAAGGAGACCCTAATGCTACGTCCCAGTTCCCTCTGTCAGGAGACCCTCTGCTTTACCTTCTTCTGAGAATAAACCTATAGCTCCAGCCAAAGCAGACATCGTGTGGACATGGGCAGCGGGGAGGGGATGTGGGATGGCACTGATTCATAAACTCCCAACTGACTCTCCTTGTGTGGGCCCACCTGCATCCCACTCAAAAATGACTCACTCCGTGGGGACTTGAGACTGGTGGGCCTGTTACTCAGCTGCCATTTTAACAGGCACCTTTCTCGGGTCTACAGAGCCAGTGGCCCCTCACTCCGCCCAACCTGGGTGCCGCCCCCTTCTCTGCCAGCCTTTTGTGTGTGTGTGTAAGTGTCTGTTTCTCCTGGGTCTAAGGAGAGACCAGACATAAATGTGTGTGTGCAGGTCCTTGGTGCTTGTCAAAGCTCTTTATCTCCCAACTGTCATATCGCTTTATATCATGTCCCCAAAGGGACGAAGATCGAAGGGATGGGTCACATGCCCCTGCTCCCTGCTTGGCACTAATTCTGCCATCTGGGTTCCCTTGAGGGTCTGGGTCACCTGCCTTTCCTGGTGGTCGGCGGTCTGTGACTAAATGATTGACAGCTACATGGGAACCACTCCGAGGGGCAGTTCCCAAAGGAAGGGAGGCAGCCAGCAAACGTTGCAGATGTAGGGCACTCATCTTGAGGAAGCAAGGGCTTTCCTTGGTTGCTCCGTACTAGAAAGATGTGGCTCCATCTCAGACATACCAGTTCTCCAAGCAGAAGGCAGCTCCCTGCCGCTTTCCTGCAGCGTAAGCCGCCCAGCACCCGCTGGCCCTCAGCGTGCCAGTGGGAGTGCCCATGGGAGGGAAGGGCGGCAGGGGCTCTGGAGAACTCCCACACCCTGGACGGGAGCGGACAGCCCTGGCAGACGGGCGCTCCCAGGACTCTGGGACTCGGGGAACGTACCTGGACAGGGGCAGAGACAGCGCCCTTCCTTGATTTGAATGGCAAGTGGCAAAGGGAGGTGACATTTGTTTCCTTGCTTCAATCTGAGAAGTCCTAGCAGGGGTGTCCAACCTTTTGGGGTCTCTGGGCCACACTGGAAGAATAGGAGTTGTCTTGGGCCACACATTAAGTACACAAACACTAAGGAAAACTGATGAGCAAAACAAAGGTTTTAAATAAATTTATAATTTTGTGTTGGGCACATTCATAGCCATCCTGGGCTGCATGCGGTCCAGGGGCCACCGGTTGGACACCCCTGTTGAAAGGAATGAAATCTGTGGCAGAATATACAAATAATGGGCAGGCGTGGTCCTTTGGACATACGCTCTCTGTTCTCGTTAGGGTTCCTTTGTGTTTGCCTCTGGAACAGGGTGGCTGGGACAGTTGGAGGAATGATGTCCTCATAAGTGTGGCAACTCGAAGTGAAAGAAATGTTTGCTTCCTTTTGAGACCTCCGGCCACCGGTGACACAATGATGCCATTTAGAAGGCAGTGTTTCTGAAGGACATTTTTTAATGGCAAACTTTAAATGACGTCCGCTGTTGGTGGCTTTAATGTCGGTGCCTGTGTTTGACTGTCCTTTGCGAACTGAACAGGAACGAAAGGCCACAGCCAGACCAATTAGTCACATACGACGGAACGGCGTGACATTTTTACTCCTGAGCTTTTCTGGTATAAAAGGGCCACCCAAACAGGATCTGACAGGGAGTGTGAGGAATTTGCCAATAAAACTACTGATCTGCAGAGATTTGGAAACGTCCAAAATGATTAGGTAAAAGACTGCATTTTTCCACAAAGAAAAATGTTGAATTTGTGCATGCTTCTTTAAGGTTGATACTTGCCTGAAGGGTACTAATCTGAAGTGTTTTTCTCCCAACTTTGCAGCCCATTAAAACTCAGTCTTCTTCTAATTCTGTCGGTGTCTACAATGCACGTGTTCTGGTGTCACCCAGTTGCATCTCCTAAGGTAAGAGTTTCGCCTCTATTTTTGAGACTTAAGTAGGTGCCTGGAACTGTATAGTATGTAAATTAAAAATAATTTCAAGGGCCATGTGACAGAAAAGTGTTGTCTTTGTTGTTAGACCTTTCAAGGAAGAAAAGTACGAGTCACATAATTAGTAAAAAATAAACATTTACGTGACAAGAGGTAATACTGACATATGCATACAGTTCATTTAGAATTATTTCGAAGTTGGCCACGGCAAAGGAAAATATTTGTTTCAGTGTAAGTTGTTCTGCCCATGACCATGTATTTATTCCAGCAGAGTGAGCACTCAGTCACTGGGACAAAGTGCAGGTGGTGTGTTTCAGAGTCCTGCACCTGAACCTCCGTAGTCGTATCAACCAAGCTCACCCCAATAATCCAATTAAAAGATACAATGGAATATTTTTCAAAAACAGTGAATTTCTTCATTTAGCAACAATGGTAACTTGCTCAGATGTGGAATGTAGATAAAAATGTCAGATCTCAATGAAATATCTTCTAAAATATAAATGTATATGTTTACTCAAGATTGAGCTCCTAATTATATTCATCGAACTGTTCAAGACATCCAGAGAGTACATGTCGTTCTTTTATGTCCATACTGTATTTACAGTTTTAAACCATTTTTGTCAGTGGTAAGAGTCCTGTGCTTTTCCTCTCCTTCGCTACAACCCAACCTGGCACGGTGGAATTTCTAAATCAATGTAATTTGTGAATTTGCTTTTAGGAGAGCTAGACGCCACCTAAATGGTAAATAATAAATGTGTGACCAAATGTAATGATCCAGCTATTTACATGATTGGTGTTCTCACCAATCTTGGCGTCTGTCATTTTTCTGTTTTGTGTTTACTTAATCCAGCTTCCTTTTTCCTGCTTTCCTCCAACCCTCATTTAGTCATTGATCCTATGACACCACATTGATCGAGCTGATGAATCACCATCCATAAATTGGCACATTTTCTCAAGTGTCTCCCAAATGATTTTCTCTCCTGTCCCTGAAGGTTTGTTCGTGACATTTCTGTGGAACGAGGGCACCTGTGTGCGGTGTTAGTTTTTAATTAAGATCGTCCTTCCTTCCACTGCACTTGTGAGCTCCCCTTGTCCATAAATGACATGTTCCTTCCGTCCCCACCTTTCCCATCCTTCTGTTTGTGCGTGTGACGAGGTCATCCTCACTGTAAGCCCATCATGTGGTGATGGTGCCGACTGGACTGTTCAGGGTGAGCGGCGATGCGGGCAAAGGAGGCTCAGAATTCCGTGATGTCTGCTGTGAGCTTCACACAGTCCATCCCCTGGGCGAGCGTGCCGTAGCCTTCCGTCCGTCAGTCTGCTCAGGCGGGGCCCCTCCAGTGACCTGCCAAGGGCACCAGTGTCTTTTTAGGGAGGTTTCGGGCTCTCCTAGCTAGGACCGATGTGTTTCTTTTGCAACATAAGGTGGTGTTATGAGCATTTCTGGAAGCACGGCAACACTTCCTTTCCTGAAATGACTCACAGGCCCCTCCTTGCTGGGGGTTAGAGGGGATGGCATTATGACATGCTTCGACTTCCCCCGTTAACCAGGGAAAAGTGCACAGTGGGTGTTCAAATAAGAGTTTTTGATTGGTTTCCTGTGATCAATATTTCTGAAACTCTGACTATTCCCAGATCAAAAAAAAAAAGGCCCATCTTCTTCCCCAGAAGCAAGCAGAAATGACTTTCCAGGGAGTTCTGACTGCTGGGACCTTCAGTAAGCACTCCCCACCCCCTCCCCCACCATCCTATCCTGGGAGAAGAGAACCAGCAAGTATTTTATGCACGCTGGCCCTGTCACAGCCTCCAAAGTCACCCAGAACCCAGCCTGTTTTCCTGCACCAGGAAAAGAAAATGTGCATTTTTAGTTTGTTGCATGTTTAGCTAAGAAAAAAGCACCCCACCCCCTTTCCTCTTGTGGGTGCTCATCAAGGTGGGAAACGTGGGCTTGCCGTCCGTGGCCCGGGCTCGAATCCCTGTCTACCTAGAGCCATTTAAGGTCCTCATTCAAAGGTAATTGTCACTGAGGAAGTGACAGTCCCTACCTCCCAGAGCTGCTTGAGGGGGAAAGTGGGATGATGCACATGGGACATGCAGCACAAAGGTCACCGATGCATCTCTCTCCTGTTCTTGATAAAATTGGTGGGTGCCCCTTGTCAGCACTTGCTCCCTCTCATACCACGAAGGAGAGGACATGTGGCAAGTGCTGAACATTCTTACCCAGTTTCGGGTCATGCCCGCCTCAGGGACTTGCCTAACCCTAGCCCCAGCCCTGACCCTGACCCTTTGCCCTTAACCTGCTTTCTTCATCTACAAAGTATGGGATTGAACTGCAGCCTCTCGATGGCAGTTTGGGTTCAGATTCCAGCCGTCTTTCGTGACGAAGTGCCCCCTACACTATTTTTTGAGCTGCAGACAAAGAATTGAACCTAAGTCAAAAGACAGAGGTCTGACTCGTAAGTAGGAAGACAGCTCAAGGGGAACCTTGGCCCACGGTCCAGGGCCAGGCTCAGGAGCAAAGCGGCTCCAACTGGAACCTGACGTTTGGTTGTCGTGGATTGTTTTTCTTAGTGAGACTTAACAACTGTTCCCAGGACTAATTAGTGCCACTTGAAAGACTCTCTGTAAAGAGATAGTGACAAGATTACTGCACGCAGTGTACAAAGCAGATACTCAATAGCTGAACTACACGAGGGAGCGTCGAAAGCAGACAAAAGGGGAGATCGCGCCAAACATCACGTTGTGTTTAGATAAAGTATACATTACATGTTAGCCAGTTGTCCTCCTTAGTGGCACTGGGTCCATTGGACTTATTGCCATGAGATGTTGACAGTTGTCACTACTGAGATAAACCGTCACTCTGAGCCTGTGCTCTCCCCCGCCCCCTCTGCGTTGCCAGGTGCCTGGGACACTGGACTGCCTTCTCTTCCCGCTGAGCAGCGGCCCGGCCGGGAGGCTCCGGAGCGAGGGGCTGCGCTTGCTAAAGCCGATTTTGGTGAAGGTGTTTGTGAAACGGTCTTTTCGCAATGGAGTCGGCACAGGGATGAAAAAAACTTCCTTTCGAAGAGCAAAATCATGACTCAGTGTGTCGAGGACTCTGGGAATTAGTTAGTCTCGAACTTTGTAGAGTGTGGTGAAGTGCTAGGAGTCAGTGACGCCCTCACCCTGAAGTATGCTCCGCTCTCTACAGTGTCTTTTCTTTCCTGGCTGCTATAGAGTCCAGCTTTAAAAAAAAATGTGAACCTGTCTCAAACTTCCGCTGTGAGAGAGTAAACTGTTCGTGTGATCAGTCAGTAGCTTTTCTGAGAGCAAAGGGACACCTGTGCTCTGCTCTTGAACTGGCCAGAAAGCAGGACTGTTTTTACTGTGCTGACAATGGTGTGATTCTTTCCCTGCCTATACCACTGCAGTATCATAATACTGATGTTTTTTCCTTTTAAATACAGCTTTCTGAGATGGCTTAGCAGGGTCAGTTCTTTCAGGGGGTGCTATTTTCATTTCCAAGAGCAATGCAAAGTTAACCCAAGTCAAGGTGCGTGCTACACCTGCGTGTCCCTCACCAGCTGTCCTAACGGAACTCCCGCCGCCCTTGCCTGTCAAATATGCTGAGACGTGGGTTGTCGTTTCGTCTTGGAAACTTGTCACCTTTTTAAAATCTTAAGACAGAAACACCACCAGTAACGTTAATGACAACAGGTGGACTGGGTGCCCTGTGGTGATTATTGGGCGGGGGGGGGTCTCTTTGGAGTCAGTTCCCCAGTGTGCTGCTCAACCCCATTCCCTCCCGCTCTGGGGGAGACCTGACACTCCCCTCATTGAAGCCCCTGACATACCTTGTTTAAAAAGGTAGTGCTGCCTGGGTCGAGGTGTTGTTATTTCAAAAGCATCACATTCATACCTGTGTTCACGCCTGTTTGGTTCTGCAACATGCTAAGGACATCCTTACTAAGAAAACCATCGCGATTTGCAGTTGACCCTGTGCATGCGGCCACACACTGATGTCCCTGACAATGTCCTGTCAGATTGCCCACACTTGCAGGGAGCATTTTCCACGGTCCCCACGGAGCCCCGTGGTGCAGCAGAGCCTGCAACAGACAGGAGGTCACTAGAGGACAAATGTCTTCACTGCATTCCCAGAGACTCAGGAGGCCAGTCTTGGAGCAGAGCTCCAAGATGCAGGGCATTGGGGGCAGGATGAAAAGTACTCACGGTAAACTGGGGACAATCTGTCAGGAGCTCGCTGGAGAAACGGGCACTTTTTCTATCTGCACAGCGTGAGTGGCCGGCAAGCTAATTAGATGGCACAGTAGCCATCACTTATTCCTGCAAAGTGGGGATGGTCACTGCGTTAATAATCTTGGGGGATGGTGGTGTTAATCGGGTGTCTGGTGCAGGAAAAAAACTGTCATTGCAGGGGACCATCTTAATTTTTGTCCGCATGCACACAGACTGACTGGAATAATGAAACGCCAAAAACGTAATTAGAAATCTTCTCTTCCCATCTCTGGATCTAAAACGTCATTCTAACGTGGGGGGCGGGGAGACCCATGGGGCACTGTAGCTGAGGAAAGGCCGGTAGACAGGGAATTCACTTTGTGAGGCGTATCAGGGACATGAGTCTCCCAATCCAGGATCAGACCAGACTTAACTTACCTACAGGCTCCCCTGCCTCTCAGGCCTCCAGACTCGGGGACGCGGGGGCTGCTGCCAGCTGTCCTCAGCCGGGGCCTCTCCACTGTTTTGACCATGTGAGCTGTTGCGAATAACCGGTCAAGCAGTCCCCATCTGTGTGCACAAGTCCTGCTGGTTCTATTTCTCTGGACCACCCGGACACAGCACGCCTGTTTGCTGTTGCTCCACAGCACACGACCAGGGACCTAGCGACTTAGGACAACACACAGTCGTTGCCTCCTGAGAGTCAGAGCCCAGACACAACGAGCTCACCTCCCTCAGGGCACCAGACGGCAATCTGAGTGTCCCCCCCGCCCCGGGTTCTGGCCAGATCTCGAGGCTCTGACAGGGAAGCAGCTGCTTCTCTGCTCAGGCGCTGTTGGCGGGAGTCACTTGTTTGTGGCTACGGGCCGGCGTGCACCCATTGCTCACTGGCTGTGGCAGGACCCACCCTCCGTTCCTTGGGCTGCTCTCAGTCCCTGCCACGTGGGCCCCCCATGCAGGCTTTCCCCACACCCTCGAGGGGAGACTCCTCCAGCAGATGGGCGTGGCAACCTTATGAAACGTGATCATGAAAGTCACACGTCATCACCTTTGTCCTGTTCCATTGGCTGAAAGCAAGTCATGGGTTCTGTCCACATTCCTGGGGAGGGGTTTCTACGTGGGTGTGGATGCCAGGATGTGGGCATCATGGGACCACTTTAGAGTCTGTGCACCCCAGAAGTTGTGAGGGGCTCTCTTGGCTGTGAGAAACCCCCCTGTCTCCAAACTGGAGCCCAAAGAAGGAGTAGGACCCACACCAAACCAGCCACTCCCCACGTGGGCAATCTGTGCAGGGAGGAGCCTGCAAGGTGCCTCACCAGCAAGTCTGTGCTTACTGGGCAAGCGTCTTCTCCCCTCGTGTGGCTGGCCTGTGGTGTCCCATGTCCTGTGAGACTTGGCTTTCAAGGTTTAAACACCTAGTGAAAATTAAGCTATTGGAACCCTACGATATGCCAGGCACTGACTGAAGAGTTTGCATGGACTTACTAATTCATTCCCTAAACTACCTTAAATATAGAGTAAAATATCTCTATGCTAGATGCTCTTCTCTGCCCCACTTTACAGATGAGGCACACAGAGGTTAAGTGACCTGCCCTGGGTCACCCAGCTTGGTGGCAGTAGAGCCAAGATGAGAATCCAGGTGGTCTGACCCCTCAGGCGGAGCACTTCCCCACCTGGGCGTCTGAACCTAAGACCTGAGAACGACACCCTCTCCCAGGGGTGGCCTGCCTGGCCGGTCTAGATGAGCAGGCTGAGCTGGAGTGTACGGGAGACTTTGTAGAGAGTAAGCACATTTTAAAGAGGCCAGGAGAAAGGAAGTGAAGATGTACTTGAAATTGCCAAGACTCGTTCCCCGCGGAGAAATGGGAGAGCACAAAGAAGCAATAGGAAAGCGACTGGACTCAGCGCAACTTGAAGGTTCTGCCACGGCGAAGGAGCCACCTGTGCCCTTGGTCAAGGCCGATGTGACGCTGTGAAGCAACCTCTCCGTAAATAACGGGGACACAGCGTCTCTCCTCTGCGACAGTCCACGGGCTGAAGTTTTGCTGGAGCAGATGACCTGGAGTAGGCTTGTCCCTCTGGTCCTCCTGCCCATGACAGGACTTCTCACATCCTTGGGCAAGTGGTTAGTAATTATCAAAATGAATTACGGTCACTGCCCAAGGGTGACATTAGCTGGAGCCCTGTTCCTTGCCACTGGTGGAAGCGGAACCAGGTAGATAAAGGAATTATGGGCTAAGGTTCTTTTACAGCCTTTAAGAAACAAGCTCTGCAGCTCAGAATCGGCGCCCTGTGTTCTCTCTCCAGGTTCCTCTGGGCTTTGGGATGCCAGCCATGTGTGTGGCCAAGCCACAGCCAAGGGGTCTCGTATTGCTTGAGACTTATAAACACAGGCTTTGGATTTAGGCACAGCTGAGCTCCAACTGTTTTCCCCACGTGACTGTGCACATGTGCCCAGACCTCACCGGGCCTCCCTCGGTTTCCTCCCCTGTCAGGGGCCCCTGTGCAGAGAGTTTGTGGGAGGCGAGTGAAGTGATACATGTATCACAGGATGAATGTAACACAGGGCGAGTCTCAGGAGCAAGCAGAGGCCAGCTGCAGCAGGCGAGTCGGGAGCATCCAGTTGAACATTGCATAGGAAATTGGGTACATAACTCACACTTGCAAATTAAGTCAGTGAGGAACTGGAGGCAGATATTGCTTGTTGATGATGGAAATATAAATTGGATATTATTCTCAACCTAGTGCTAAGCTGAGATAGATGCTTGTATGGCTGAGGCCAAGGAAACATGTCTATGTTTTTAGAAGTGGCGTGGCCGAGGCTGAAATTGAGGCACACTGAGAGGCTAACTATGCAGACGCACATGACCAGACCGCATATGACAACGCGGGCCCACCCCACAGCAGCCACCAGCCCAGGAAGTCGGGCTCTGCAGCCATCGGCCCCGAACAGTCAGGACCTGGTCAGCGGCTGCCATTTCTCTCTTTTATTGTGCCCCCACCTCCAACTTGGAACCAACAGAGAAAGACAAATATGCCACCAAACCCATCACATAGGACACCCTGCCTCCGACCTGCCGGCCTCCTGCGTCCGCAGACCAGCAGCCTCCAATCAGGGCCCACCTGAAGCCTTGTCCTCGACTACAAAGTTGCCACACGCCCCCGCCTGCCTTTGGCTCTCTGCCAAATGCAGTGATGGCGGCCAAGGCCCTCGCTGCAGCAAAGCTCCGAACACACAGCCCGTCCCCTTCTGGGCTGTCGGTTTCCACAGGCTGGTACAGTCGGGGGGGCCTGCGTTAAGAAAAACTTCCCAGGAACTCTGCAATACTGGTTGGAAGTCAAAATCTGTTGGCATACGCTTTCTAAAGTGCTTTGTCAAACAAGGACACTTTTATTAATTAGCCTTACTGTAAATTTAAAAATTAGACATTTAGAAAATGGAGGCAGGGAAAGGACAAGGAAAGAAAAATATCACCCCAGTCTCACCGCCTGTCGGTGACCACGCTGCAAGCTGTCTAGGTGATATGTGTGCGCACACACGTTTGTCTGCGAATGTGATCACACCATTCTCCTTTTGAAAGCTCTTTGTTCCAACCCTGCGTGTGTATAGCTTCCCACGTCTGTGAATGTGGAAGCAGACCCGCGTGTTCAACGTCCGTGTAGCATTCAGTTGTCTGCAGGCATCACAAGCTGTGGAACCGTCTCCTGTGAATGGGCATGTCCAGGTCACTCGATGCTGTGGGCACAGGGAGACGGCGGCAGTGCATACGTGTGCACGCTGTCCAGCAGCTTTGTAAAGACAAAATGCCAGAAGCGGAAAAGCTGGCCCGCAGGCATGCCCGTTCGAAACCTCAACACCCAGTGCTACGTCGCCCCCAGGACCGTCTAGTCACGTAGGAACACCGGACATTGTTCCTCTTTTTCAAGTTGGCTAGCTGGTAGAAGGCAGTGTCACATCATCTGAATATGAAATTTTGGAATTTCCAATTACTGGTCAGGACAAACATTTATCCATACGTCTCTACCTCCCCACACACATGGGGTTCGTTTACGAATCACCTGTTCGTGCGTTTGGCCATTTTTCAATTGGGTATCTTTTCTTGTTGATGCTAAAACTTTGGTGTATAATAAGACATTAAGCATTTTGTCACATTTGTAATTACATTTTGTTTTATTTGTAGTTAGCATGGAAATACCTTTCATTTTTCTCCTGCTGGCTACAGTGTCTGGCTATTGGGTCACGGGGAGGCAACTGTGCTCCTGTTCCAGATAATAGAAGGTGTGAAGGTTTCATTCCGATCTGTGATCCAGGACATCATCTCCTGCTGAGTTCAATTCGATCCTCAAGTGTCTTTTCATGAAGGTACATTAATCCTCTTTGCATATTTAGAATGCCTTCTGCTGAGTTGTAAATAACAGCTTGTTGAGTACACTATTTTGAGGTTAGCTTTTTTTCCTTTTCTTGGTCCAAATTCTTTTTAAAAATATTTTTTTTATTTATTTATTTTTAGACAGAGGGGAAGGGAGGAAGAGAGAGAGAGAGAAACATCAATGTGTGGTTGGTTGCCTCTCACACACCTCCTACCGGGGACCTGGCTCACAACCCAGGCATGGGACCCAACTGGGAATTGAACCAGCGACCCTCTAGTTCACAAGCCAGTGCTCAATCCACAGAGCCACACCAGCCAGGGCTTTTGGTTCAAATTCTGCAGACATCTGGTTGCTCCATTTTCTTCTGCAATCTTATGTTGTTGAAAAGTTCTAGCCAGTCTTTTAATGTTTTTTGCTTGTAACCCTCTTGTTCCTTCTTATTGAATATTTGTAAGATTCTTGGAGTTCCTTTGAAGTTTGAGATTTACAGGATAAATCTCAGTATTTATCATTGTCTGCTGATTTTCCAGGTCATGGTACTTCCTTAAAGTTCTCTTCCTTTTTTTTTTATTACTTCATTCTACTTGCTTACCCTCTAACGCAGGGGGCTCACTGTTCACATCCTGCCGAAGCCTCCCATGTTCGCTCGCTGTCTTAGTCTGAACTCCCCAGAATACAGCCAAGGGCACAGCTCCACAGCCACCCTCTGCTTGGAGGGCAGCAGGATGAAAGGCAAGTGTAAGTGAGGCGTACGAGGGGGGACGGCAAACCCGAGGCTGAGCACCACGGCATCAGCAAACACGCTGGTGTCTGCTGCTGGGTGAAGAACTGGGTCCTTGTGAAAGGTGCTGGACATCAAGTGTCTACCCGTCTTGGGTCCCATTAGTGTGTTTGTTCCTGTCCATCAACGTTTGCCCCGTGGGGCACTCTCCCCTTCACACATGTGGGTTGGGTTGCCCCGGAGCCTGGGCAGCTGCCAGGGAAACCATATGCCCTGTCCCGCCCCGTGAAGCTGCCTCTGAGCCCGGAAGTGACGGGAGGAGAGGGAGACCCAGCCTGTCCGGTGGGATGAGGGTGCAGACAGCGGCGGTGTTAGGAGCGGCCGAGAGGGTGGGTGCTGCCCGCGCTGCAGGCTGCCACCTCCTGGCTGGAGGTCCCTGGGATACCCCCCTGTGTGCAGCCCAGAGCCTGGATCCAGTAGGACCATTTTCTTCATCATTCTTTTGTTTCTTTGTCTTTTGCTCCTGTGTTTCTGTGACTTTTAGCCCTGTCCTGAACGTTATTAACTTCGTCTCTGAAGTGTCGATTCGGGTCACTGCAGCTTCCACAGCACTTTTAAATCTCGGCGGTGAAGCTGCTTTTCTCTTCGTTACCTCTATGTAGGCCTGCCAAGTCTATTTTCATTCCATAACTGTTCTTTTCTTCTGTTTTTATTTTATCTTTTGTTCTCTTTGCTCTCTAAGAACGTGAAGAAATTCCCTGACATATTTGATTTCCCAAAATAACCACTTCGGGATATTTTGTTCCTCTCTCTGTCATTCACTCTGTCTTGCTCACTTTTTAAAAATAAAAATTCAGAAAAATCATGCATTTTGAGTACTTACGATGTCAACTGTTTGTTAAGCACTTAGCATGTAATCTCTTATCCTTGCCACGGAAGTGGGACAGGGCCGTATGTTCTCAGGGAGGCACAGAGACCAATCACATCGCCCGAGGTCACCCGGGGAAACCCAGGGAAGCGAGGCTTCCCTGAACCGTGCCGACCCAGGCCCTGTGTCCCTTTATTGAGTGCCTACTTACCACGCCTCTCAGCAGGCTGAGTGCTGCCCTGCTAACCTTGTTCATTGACCCGATTGGCTGCAGAAACCTGACCTGCCAATCACACCGCTTCCGCGCGGTGGCCTCCTCTGGGACACAGCTTCCGTCCTGTCCTCTCCAGCTCCGAGTGTCGAGTGTGGGTGGTGGCTCTGGCTTCTGCCTACTCCTCCTTCGTTAGCTGCTGGTGGGAGGCCTCGCCTCGGCTTGCAGTTTGTGCGGCTCCTCGTGCGGGGCAGAAACAGCATGGCTGCAATCTTAGCTCCTAGGCTGCTGAAGAGAAAGTTCAAAATTCGGACACAGATGCCAGGTACCACCACTCCCCCCTCCACTCTTTTTCTCGATTGGGTAGCGAAGTGCACCGAACCACTGATTGCCCTTGGGCCTCAAGGGGAGGGACAAATCTTCGGTGTAGACTCTTTCTTTGTTCTCAGAAGGGTCACTTCCAGAGCCCCCTGGGCCACCAGAGGAGGTCAGTCCCGGCTCCGTGTCCCCAGCCCAGTCCCAGACCCTGGCGAAGGGCGAACCCCAGGACACACCCTTCAGACCAAGGTAACGGGCTCTCCTCGACCACATCAGTGTTCTCCCTTGGGACGTGTCTGCAGATTTAAAAAATCAAATCCTTTTCATTGGCAGCTTCTTTTGGCCTTTTGATGACATTTGAAGATGCTGGGGCTGTGGGTGGGGACAGAGCCAATGACCAGGGCTCTCCTTCAGGGCCAGAAAGATGCCTGACTGACGAAGTCCAGAATTGGCACTTCATTTCCGGAAATCGAGGGGCCATCCTGAAATGACTTAGTCACAATGTCCTTATGTTTTCTCTGCCACCGTCTAGTCTCTACTGCTTCTTCTCCTGGTAACAGTGACAAAGATTTCGCTCTGGGGACCCACAGGCTCTTCCTCCTCTGGGCCCCATGGTCCCGGCAGGGCTCGACTTGGGTTCCATGAGCGACCAGCCGGCCCAGCGGGCCCTCCTCCTCGACTGGAGTGGGTGAAGGAATCAGCAGGTGAAGCGCAGACCTTTGCTGAGCCTGCCTGAAAGGGAAATTCTTTCTTCGATGGCCTTGGAGCTGTGAGGACCAGCACCGTGGCAGCCCCTAGTTCTGCAATAAGGGAAGACTTCAAATGGCGGTGAGTGACCTAGGGACATGGGGAGATACCAACTCTGAAGACAAGGGCTGGGGCCCTGGAGTCCGTCAGGCCTGCAGCATGTCCACCAGCACCAAGCCCCCACCTACCCCATGGGAGCCAACATACACAGACCCTTTCGTTGAAGCGGCTTGAGCCAATCCGTGTACCTCCCCACCCCGTGCCCCTCTGCGGCTGGGACACCAGAGCAAGGGCGCCATGGGTCTTTATTATCACCCAACACAGACGCCAGCCCTCTCCTGAGCTCCTGGTGCCTACCGAACAACCAGGGTGTTCCCAACAGCTTGGCCACTGCATTTCATTTGCCCGAGGAACCTGCCTACGTGTGTTGTCTTGCTAGGAGTATTACATAAAGCTCTCCACGAGCAAAATTAATATAAAGTTAGCTTCCTCCTAGGTGGGAGACTTCCTTCCCCCAGCTCCCAAGTAAATGCTAATATCCTCCCAGGCGGAGCGTGGTGCAGGACGGCTCTGAATTACCCTCCGTCTCACGTGGGCCCTGAATGTTGGCTCCTGCAAACTGGGAGCAGCGTGAAGTAATCGAGACTCTGCCATCTTCCGTCTTCAGCTCCTGCCGATGAGCATTGAAAAAGGTGATATAATGGAGGAGCAGGCAGAGGAGGTTTCAGAAGAATTCTTTTGTTTTATTTTGTGGGTATAACCATAAAAAATAATGGCTTCCCTTTGGATTACAGTTTCTTTTTATTTCTCCAAGAAAGTTCACATCCATATCTGAACTGACATAGGTGGAGAAGATATTATAATTTCCATTTTAGAGTTGATGAGGCCGAGATACGTAGGAATAAGCCAAGGACGTGTGACTAAGTGTTAACTTATACCTTTGAGTGGTCTACCTCTGTGGGTTTCATGACAAGCACTTTCTCTGATTTCTGATGCAGAGATGATATTTTGGCATGGTATAGTTCAAAAGCAGGTGCAGGAACCGGCCACTGGACATGGACTGGCTTGTCCAGGATTCCAGAGGCTTCCAACTGATGTAAGCATT
Source organism: Macrotus californicus (assembly GCA_007922815.1). Taxonomy (NCBI): domain Eukaryota; kingdom Metazoa; phylum Chordata; class Mammalia; order Chiroptera; family Phyllostomidae; genus Macrotus; species Macrotus californicus. Next base: position 15,138 of record VMDR010000070.1, read on the forward strand.
TGGCAAAGGGCCAGCATTTCACTGCTGTTATGATTTCATTAGTAACTCCTAAAACTAATTAACTTTTAAAGGCTACATGCAATATTTCAGAAGAACTTCTGGAAGGTTTAAATCATTATTAAAGCCAGCGTCTCCTTAAAGTTATCATTTCAGAACCGGCAAATTGTCTCAGGTAGGAGGGACAGATTTGCTAGATGACAAAGCACAACTGCACTTTAATGATGAAATAGAAACAGCGATGCCATCGCAAACGGAGCTCCGGGCATCAGACCAACGCGCAGGACTCAGGGGGGCGGGACGCACGGTCAGGACCACGGGTTCTGGGCTCCACCCCCTGACCTGGGGCCGCCCCAACTCACCAGTCCCCGGCATGCTGCTTTCTACTCTAGCCTCTAGTTCCTTATTAAGGAACATCTTGGATAAGACGTCCTTAATAACAGTGACGATTTTACAGGGTTATAAAGATTAAATAAAGTAATATGTATGAAACCTCAGTCTGAGGCCTGTCACCACGAGGTACTCACCAAATGTCACTGTGATTTTAGGATCATTCTTAGCACCTTCTCCAGCACCTTCAAAGCAGCGTCACTGTCCTCATCCAAAACCTAAGGTGGGAGGCTAGTTCTGCCCCTTGCTGTGATCTCCACAGTTTAGTGTCCCGACTCCAGCCGTCCAGGACCTTGCTTGTCTCCCGTGGAAGGAGGGATGTGCTTTGCATGTCATAGCTCAAGCCTCACACACAGGAGTCGGAATAAAGTATGACAAGAGGTACAATTTTTTTACGCTGATGTTGGGTCTCATGTCGTTCAAGCCAAATGAGGCAGTTGCCCTACAAGCCACTAACACGTTAGAGGGTCCGGTGGACGTTTTCCATTTTGCAGCTTCAGGTTGTACACCTGGAATTAGCACACGGTATGCCAACTATACGGACATGATACATACAAATACGTAAGTATTTTAGCCGTTTTTAATGGCAAGTCTAAATATATTACTTATAATGTTTAAGTTAAAAAAATAAAATAAGGAGTTCAAGTTCCAAATTGTAATTACATATTATGAAAGGACATGTTATTACTTTCTCCCACCATGTGCCCAGCAGAACTTGGGAAAGAAGTTTTGTGGAACGGCCTTTTCACATTACATGTAAAAAGACAACTCATGTGCCGAGAACACCAGCGATGTCCCCACTTGGAGGGCAATTAAAATTCAATCTCCCCCCGCCGAAGAGGCGTTCAAAATGATTATTCATTTCTTGGTGCGTCTTTTGAGACACTAGTGGGCTCGTTCATTACACTGCAGAAGAGACCCTCAGAGAGAATCTGAAGTGAGCACAAACACATCGGGGACTAGCCAGTCAAAAGAACACCGGCCAGGCCAAGTCCTGGCGAGCAGTTCGAACCCACGACCGCTGGAATTTTGGCTCCACAGGAGCAGTCCCTGCAGACAGTCTATTTTCTGAGTTCCTGCTACAGCCCTTGTACTTAACACAGTGACCAGGAAATAATGAGCACGTCCTGACTAAGTGAATAAATTACTTACTTACACCTTGCTTTATTTTAAAGAAGTGACTAGCTAAGAGTAAGTAGAGCTAAAAATGACCTAAGGAATCACAATGGATCATAAACTCCAATTAAACACCAATTAAATATTAATATGATTCTCAATGAAAGAGAGGAGTCACTTCCGTTTGTTTGCCGGTGGTATCACAGAGCATTTGGAAGTGTGAGCGAGGATGACATTTATTCGCTGTCGCTCATCCTCTTGGAAAATGGGGAAGAGAAAATGAGTTAAACGTGAACGCGTGATAGCAAACATAGACATAAGAAAGTCATTTCTGCTGACACTGATTTTTAAAACCTTTCTCAAGGAACTGTGGGTTGGCCCACCCGTTAAAAAATGGAAGCTAGAACATACGTGACTCTGTGTATAGTCTCCAGAAACGACACTAAAACCATCACAATGGAGGATGAGGGACAGATACCAAATTTGGGGCATTGAAAAGCAGCTGGAAAGGATAAATGGCCCAGCAGAGCCCAGAAAACATAACCCTAAACCAGCAGTGGGAAGAATTTAGAGCTAAGTTGAGTTATACTACATAATCTTCAAAGGGCCTGATAGTTAGGGGCGCTTTGATACCTCTGGAAGGGGGACAAATTGGAGTGACTAAATTAAGGAGCATTTTGCCCTGACTGATATGGCTCAGTGGATTGAGTGTCATTCCGCAAAGCAAAAGGTCGCCAGTTCGATTCCCGGTCAGAGCACATGCCTGGGTTGCAGGTCAGGTTCCCAGTTAGGGATGCACGAAAGGCAACCCATTGCTGTTTATCTCGAGTATCAATGTTTCTCTCCGTCCCTTCCCATCTCTCTAAAAATACATAAATTCTCTTTTACAATAAGAAATAAATTAAGGAGCATTTTTAGAAGCCTGTTTAAGAAGCTATCAGACCTCTAAACCCTTCTCCCACCCGGGAGCATCCCCAGCACTTACAGAGAGGGAAAAGCCACGTGGAGGGAACAGAATGAGCAGGAGGAGGAAAACAACAACGAAAACCCATCAGTAACATCCTTACAGAGATAAGAGACTATCAGGAAACCACACACCAAGAACTGGACGCTCCAAGAAAGGGAATGTTCAAAGAGCAGCAACAAAAATGATCGAGAACGAAAAATACAGCAATAGAGATCCCAAGTCAATGGAAAGTTTTGACGATAAGCCAAAAAGTCTCCCAGAAATCAGAATGGAAAGATGAGGAAATGTAAGATGGGAGAAAACAATTAGAGGACCACTCCGGCAGGTTCAATATTTAAATAATGGGAGTCTCAAAAGGAGAGAAGAAACCATCACCGAGAGAAGAAAACAGAGAGAAAGAAACCACCAGCAAAATAATTCAAGAATATGCCCAGACCTACAAACCTGAGTTCCTAGATCGGAAGGGGACACCAAATACGAATGCAGTGGCTGGAAACAGAGCTCACCAGGATCACGTCACGGAGTCCAGAACATTCGGGACTAGAAAAGATCCAAAGAGCTTCTAGAAAGAAAGAAAATAAGGTCACACGCAAGGACCCAGCATCAGAAAGACTTCAGACTTCTCGGAAGCACCAAAAAATAGCTGGAAGCTGATAGAGGAAGTAGTGAGATCTTTAAAATGCCAAAGAAATGGTTTCCTCTCAAGAATTCTGTGCCCAACCAACTTCTCAATAAATCCTGTGAGCATGAAATAATTTTCAGGGAAACGCAGACTCAGAAATGTGTTTCTCACACACTCTTTCTTGAGACGCTGGGGAAGGGTGTGCTTCACACTAGACTGTAGATCAAGGAGGAGGGCCATGGAGACGAAAGGGCAGGTGAGCAGGCAGAGGGTAGGTGAAGGGAACCCCGAGAATGGCGGCGACGGGAGGTCCAGGGCACGGACGGGCCGAGCGCGGAGAACAGCTCTCCAGATTGCAGCAGGTCCCCAGGTCCTGAAACCGCCCTCAGCAGGGAGTATAAACGGGTGAGAATACTGATGTGTCTGAATGTCTCGAGGAGATCATACCATGACTGAAGCTTGTGTGCTCGGGTTAACGTAAGGGTGTAGAAAATCGGGCCAACTGGAGAGAGAAAATATGAGCTTGAGGGAGAGCTGAACTAGTGCAGGGAGAGACAAGGAACCTTAGCTCTCTCCCTGCGACTCACCTGTGAGGGTGCCGCAAAGTCACAGGACGTAAGCAGAAGTACTGATCTCCCCAAAACTGCAGTGGAACTCCGTGACGCCCACACCTGCAAACCAAGAAGTGACACAGTTTATGTTTGGAGGTGCAGAGGTGAGCCCAAACTCATCAGCCAAAGGTGTTGAAACTGGTCACCTCTGGGGATGGGGAAGTGGGGGTGTTACTGTTTTTAATAAGGAAATTTATATAAGTAATTGACTCTTTAACCTATGCACGCGTAGGAGTTAGATAAAACTAAAAACTAACAGAAAAGAGGGAGAAGGGGAAAGAGAGGAAGGGAGGAGGGAAAGAAGGAGGGAGGGGGAGGAAAGGAAAGGAGGCCCCGTGGCTTCTGTTTTCTGGCAGACATCCTGGCTGGCCAATCCATGGCCTCCGCGTGCGTGGGACTCTGGGCCAGGTACGGCAGCATTTTCTGGATGCAGGACTCGGTCCATCACCTGTGTTTGGTCCACATCCCCTCCTTCCTTCCCGACCCTGATTGGAAGGCGTGGCTCACTCTTAAGACTGAATGAATTTCATGGGAAAGTTCCTCTAGCCCAGGCCTGGCTGAGACAGACAGGTCTGAGGTGAGGCAAGGAACACCAGGGTGGCTTTGCCCGTCTGTCCACATGTGTGGCTCACCGGGGAACACACGGCTCTGTTTGTCGAATTTACCGTCAGATTATAGGAGAGTGTTATAGCTGTTGAGAACAGATTTTTGAAGACAAGCCTTTGATCTTCCCAAGCCTTCTACACTCGCAGGTCCAGCGGCTCTGTGGAATCACAGTAAGAGGCCAACGACCCCTAAATGAATGCGGATCACCCGGACACTCTCTGACTTCAGTGGGAGGCAGTGCGGGGAGGTGTACCTGCTTTTGTACTGTCCTCCCTACTGTATTGCCCGTGACCCTGGCAGAATCACTGGCTATAATCAACCTTCTCTTTGACCAGAAGGGGCAGAGGAGAGACGTTGAGCAGCCAGATGAGAGGGGAGCCACAAGGCCCTCTGGACTTGTCTCCCAGTTTTAGGATGGCCATTCGTCTGGACTGTTGACATCACCTGGCTAAGCCCCAGTTTCCTTACCCACGGGAGGAGGTCCCAGTAGTCTCTCAAAGGTGCTGAGAGGGTCATCTGACACCCTGGAAACCAACTCCTGGCACAGGGACAGCCATTACCCCACGGACTGCCTCCTCCTTAACTAACCCTGGTGACCACTGACTCCACCCCTTTTTTGAAAAGATGACCTTTCAAGCAAGACCACCTACGGGTCAAACTGGGACCCATCACCCGCATTCTTCTGTGCCCAGCATGAGAAACCTGAGCAGCAGGAGGAGCAGGCGGAACAGGAGCCAAGGAGTTCATGACCAGCCCCAGGCCCTCCAGCTGTGAGTGTGTAGGACACGTCAGATCCAGGCACGTGAATCACATGGCTGCCGCCTGGAGGGAGCTCTCACCTGGGCAATTCCCACAGAGCCGCTGGATTGGTAGCAGCTCTTCCTTGCACTGAGCTGTCTCACTGAAGTCAGCCTCCTTCTTGGATGTGACGGCCCCCAGAACATTTGAACATCGCCCTGCAGGCGTGTGAAGCTGAGACTCCATCACCATTATTTCTACGCCAAATGCCATGTTTTCCGAGCACCGGCACCCATGGGGACATGAGCATCTTGGGTCATTGGCCAAGATCCAGTTCAAGGGCATTGGAAGCTTTCTCCTCTCTGCTGGTTGTTCCTTGAATCTTGCAGAGCACTGAGTTCTCCGGTCCTCAGACAGCCTCGCCACACAGCTTTTGTGACAGCTTTTGTTACAAGTGTTAGGTGGCCTTAGTCCTCTTCACACACATGTGTGAGACTGAATGGGGCAATGACAGCAGTAACCACCGCACAGAAATGTGTCTGGGGCCCCTTTCCATGGGACCATGCCGCCCTTGCTCTTGGGGCCGGTGTCGTGGGCACCAGCGAAGGGCAAGGGAGCTTGGCAGCACCAGCTAGCAAAGATCAGCATCAATGCAATGCCAGTTAGAACAAGGTGCCCTTGGAAATGCAACTCCAGACACCGTGGAACCCAGGTCTGAGCCCAGTGAGAGCGAGGAGGTGTGGGTTCCAGATGAGGATGGACAGTGCTGACCAGCCAGTTGCTTCGTGTGGCTCGGTACATCTGGTGGGCCCCGGGGTTGCGGTGTCTGCGGGCTCAGGCTCTGGCTTGGAGCACATGTCCGTGGGCCGAGGATCAGACTCCCAGATGGAGGCAGGGCAGATGGTGCCAGCAGCACATGTGGGCGGGAGGACTCAGTCCCCTGGAGGAGGACACTCATGTTCCCAGATGGAGAGGTCAAGGCTGTGGGTATTTCTGGTGCCTTTCAGTGGGAGGACAACGTCATTCCCAGACCTGATTGGCAATCGTGTTTGGCGTGATGGAACTCAAATGCTGGTGAGGGTGCCGGCTGTGTGTCACCTGATACCGCTACAGAAATAACAGTTGGGCGTTCTGCTCGTCTCCGACGTGTGACTCAGTGATGCTCTCTGTAGGAAGTGTGGGGGGGAAGGGCTTGTGGGATAATTTTGGAGCAGAAAACGGAATACAACTCTCCTCTCCTCTTTGACAGGCCACGGGAAAGAGGGCCCTTCAGCCTGTCAAAAGCACATCGGAGCCCACAGCTGGAGTCAACTGGTCAACCCGGGAGTGGAGGCGCAACCCTGGACACTGGGTCTGCCGTCCGTGCGTATCAACTTTACGGAAGGGGCTGGCCACAGGGAAGACACCAAATGTTTCCAGTTTGCCTCAGATAGTTTATGTAATTTCCTGGTGGCAGAAACTCGTTCAGGAACTATCAAAAAAGCTGCTTCCCGTTGCTTCGTTGGAGTTTTAAGCCTTGTAGTGAGAAGCAGCTAAAACCCCCCCTCTCAAACACTGAATAAAATGGATCAGCAGTAAAGCGTGCATAATATCACTTTATCTTTTCTTAATGAAAACACTGCCACCAGCTGGTTAACAAATGATTCTATGTTTTTTGTTGAGTGAAAAAAGCAAGTCATTTCCCCTTCCTTTAAAGAGGGACCACAATGTCTAATAAGGGTAATTTTTCCCCTTCTCGTAAAAATGAATAGCATCTCCGGATGCCTGTCATTGTTCAGTCATTTGCAGGGTAAGACGCTCTGAGGAAAGACCCGTTCCTGCGTGGGGCCCCGGCGGTGGAGCCTTCGCCAGGGCGCAGGTGGTACACGGCGGGAAGTGCTGTGTTTCACAACTTCAGCCTGGTGCCTCTCACTGCATGCTTCAGGCACCCGGTGCCCTCGCTTCCATAAAAGTAAGGACAGCCCGGGCTGGGGGCCTGACCACCCCAGCAGAGTCCTCCGGCAGCCCCAGCACACCTCCAGGTTTGGGGGTGGCCTTCATTCCCCACGGCGGCTGCGCCCGGCTTCACCTCTGCACTTGTACATGACATGCACCTCGGGACCTGTCTTAGCTTTAGAGCATCTCGAACTGACCTAAGGTTTTTTGAGCATTAAGACCCAGAGCAACAGAAAAAGAAGGGGGAAAATCAAAACAGCTCCAACTGGCAAGCATGAAATAGGTCTCCAGGCACCCACCTGATCCAGCTGTGTATCAGGAGAACCGCCATCCTGAGATCAACCCCATGCAGGCACCCAGGGCAGCTGTGGCACCAGGGCCAGGTGGTCCCTGTCACTTTGTGTGGAAACACCCTTCCCTGGGGAGGGCTGGGAGCCTATAAGGGAGCCAATGTGTCCGGGAGCCCGTCCCGAACAGGTCACATGTGCCAGGGACATCCCAGGCTCTTTCTCACTGCCAGCAGAGCTGGACCTTCAAAGTCAGGCCATGTTGGCTGCAGGGAAGGGCGTGGGAAGCATTGCTCAGAGCCCCTCTGCTGTAGGACCCCCAGGGAAGCCAGCTTCAAATGAGCCCTGCAGGGCGCTGGGACACCCGTGGGGGCTGGTGGCAGAGGAGCTGTGTGGGCAGGAGGCAGCAGCCCCGCGGCCTCAGCAAGCACAGCGGGAGGGCAGAGTGACTTCAGGTGGCCAGCGTTGCGGCCTCTCCACCGTGGGAGTGGTTTCTGCTCTGTGTCCTCAGGTTGTTTGATCTGGGGTCCCTGTGGCTCGAGTGCAGGGCTGGGCTGGCCCTGCGGACCCTGGCTCAGCAGAGTTGGCGGATGGGCACGGTTGTTTGGGAGCTGCTGGATTAACCAAAGCTGAGACATGTGCAGTGTTCCCCAAACTTACTCCATCACAGAGTCCCTTCTACTGAGCAGGAGCCAGGACCCAGGCCAGGAGAGGATGCCCTGGGGTACTGAGAGTGCCCGCTGCCTGTCATCCAGTGGGTCCCCCAACACTCAGCCCAGCGACAGCATGATGGACTGAGAGACGAAGGTCCCACTTGTAGGAATCTGCCTCTAAGAACCTGCTTTCAGTGAGGTGCCACCAAACGTGAAAAATGCATTTGAGCTGCTCTTCCCTGGGAAGCCTGTGGGGAGGGGCACACCCGCCCCACTGTGGGGTTGGGAGCCGCTCAGAAAAGGGAAGTGATGATCTGAAGTTCACACAGTGGGCACACTGCTCCTCACACCACGCGGGGGGACAGAGGACAAGGACACTGGGCAGGGCCTCAGGGCCACCCAGAACCTGCTGGGGACCTTGAGTACTATACTTGCCCTTTTGGAACCTCAGTCCTGGGACCTGTGAAATGAAGGAATGGGGTTAGAACAATCGCTTAGAACTTCCTGTTCTAAGATTTCCCACACCCATGAACGCGCATGTGTGTGTGTGAGAGAGAAAAAGGGAGAGGGAGAGGTGTGTGTAATTCCCTGGAATGCCTCTCCTTCCAACTAATGAGGACAACGTTAAGGATTTCCCAAATAAAAACATTCATTTCTCCAAAAGGCTTTAATAGGAAAGGGTGAGGGATCATTAAGACTTTGAAATACAGAGATGGAAATGCTTGAAGGTTCCCAAGCACCGACATGGAGCTGTAGCAGCCCTTGATGGCGTGGTTCCATACAGCTCGTCACAGCGGAAGCTGACTTCAGCCAAGTTCACAGGTGTACAGATGTTTATGCAGCCCCAGCTCCTTACTTAGGGGCCCGTGCCCCTTCCAGGATATTAGAAATAACTGATGTACCCACTTGAAGTTCATGGTAGAGTTCATGTTAAAATAAGGCGCAAAGCCAACATTTTGAGTTCCCCTCCGACTTTCATAAGGGATCCTGGAAATAAGGCATCAGGAATATGTTTTACTCAGAAATGTCTATTTTAAAGTTGTTACCTAAAAAAAATTAACATGAAGCTTTTGTAATTTTTTCAAAGGACAATTTGCTTGAAACATCCTTGCCGGGCCGTTGCCAACATTTTCTCTTAACACCCAACCAGCCTGACGCTGATAACATTGGGAACGAAGAGAATGCTCGGCGTGGGTTTCGACCAGAGAGGGCGACCTGTTGTTGCATGTCCCAGGTCCTCCACGGGCATCACAGGTCCTCTCCGACCCACTGGCTTCCCCGGCCAGTTCTCCCAACGCCCAAAGGATGCACTTGGCTTTCCCGACTCTGCTCAGGTCAGTCCAGGCTGCTGGGGCTTCTCCTTCCCCCTCGTCATCAAATCCTTCATTAAGAGAACCCCCAAAGCAAGCACACCCCAACCCCTCCCTAAAGAGTGACCTTCCCCAGCTGGGCGCTCTTGGCCTCCCCTTAACAGCCCGGGACCTAGGCTTCAGGGCCCCAGGCTGGAACAGATCGACAGCCCCTTACCTGTGTTACCTGTGTGTGCCAGGGGCTGAGGTTCCAACACCCCACGCACCCTGGGCCCTGCATGGCGCCCGCCAGGAGACAGTCACCTCGGCCAAGCAAATGGAGACCCAGGGCTTCCATCGGTGAACCCAGATTCGATCTGGGGGACAGGCCCAGGCACCAGGAAGATTGACAAGTGGCTCCGCATTTTTGATACATCTTCCACTTGGCCTTCCCACGGTCTCTCCCGGTTTGTGCTCACTCCCTCAGGCTGTAAGGCTTCAGGGGACACTTCTTACCACTGTATGAAGGTTACTCAGCTGGCACAGGACAGATGCAAAGGGAGCCTTCCTGGGCACCCCACCCCTCCATAGCAGCACCTGGCTGGGGTCAAGGATCCGCAAAAACATTCTGGAAGTCAGAACAACTGGATTTTTTCTGCTTCATCTGACAAAGTTTCATTTCATTCTGTTTTTCCATTGCGAGACTAATACACAATTAGGAGCTGCTATAATTTTATTAAACGTGTTTATTAACCTATTTCAATGTTTTCTCAGCCAGGAGAATGACTCAATTTAAGTCCACAGGCTTCGCCGTGGAAGGTAAATGGTCGTGACTCAGTAGATTGATCAAGAGTTTATTGAACGCATCGGGCACGGCCATCGCCGATGTTCGCTCTCCGTTGCCTCGTCACCTGCGGCGCTCGGCTTAAGGGATTTTGGGGTGCGTTTTGTCTCAATGCCCTGCACTGCCAAACTCAAGCACGCGTTCGGATGTGGCAAAAATAAAATAAATACGCTCAGTGTAGAAACTTGGAAAATAGGACAAACAAAAATAAATCCTAACGCCAGAGACACTCTCCTTGAACGTTTCGGTTGCCTTTCTCCAAGGTTTTTCTTCCTTAAATGTGTGTTTAGAAAACATCTTTATATGTGCTAGTTTTCTATTCTCATTTTTTCATTTAACATAGCATAAGCTTTTCCAATTTCATTAAATATTTAGTAAAACACATTTAATGTTTGCCCAATGCCCTATTATGTTATTATACGAGGATTTATTCACCCTTTAATGCAAATGCTCATTTTTTTGCTAAAATGCACCGAGCACCGCGCTGTGGCTGGCGCCGTGTGGGGGAGGACATCTCATGCTCTGCGATGTCGTCGCTTCATGAACTTTGCTGTGTTGAGTATGTTCTCCCTACAGCTTTAATAATTTTATTAGGATAAGCTTCTTCCAAGGCCACTGTTGGATGGAGCAGAATTAACACTTTTTTTGGACAATTTTTATTTGAACATTTTCAAAGCTACAGGAAAAAATGGAGAGAATAGTATAAGGGCATTTTGCTTAGATTCACCAGCTGTAAATCTCTCTCTCTCTCTCTCTCCACACACACACACTCGCACACACTCACATACACTCGCACACGCTCGCACACACTCGCACACACTCGCACACATGAGATTTCTCCCTGAGCCCCTACTTTCCCGAAAGTGATTTGCAGAGGTCATGGTGTCTCACTCTCGCCTAAACACCTCAGCCTGCATCTCTAAAACACGATGGCCTTACACAGTCACAATGCCTTTGTCATGTGTGAGAAATGGGACATTCACACCACAATGTTGGCCAGGGCACTCCTCACTGGTCCTGCCCCTCGGTCCCGAAGGCATCCTCTATTGCCCCTCACCTGTGCTGGGTGAGAAAGTTGCTCAGTGATTTTTGGCTCAGGATCTAGCTGAGATCACCCACTGTACCTGGCTGTCTTGTCTCATTCCTTCCCCCACACCATGGACTTCTCGTGGTAGAAATTACACTGAGTGACATTCATTCTCTGTAGGCATATAGTTCTATACATTTTGACAAACTTATATAGTAATGAAACTACCTTCCTGGAAGTTCCAAGATACAGAGTATCTCCTTCGTGCCCCACAGTTCCCTCCAGCCCTTTTATAGCCCACCCTTTCCCTTCCTTCTCAGGCCTGAAGCCACCAATCTGACCTCCACACCCAAGGTTTTGCACTTCCCAGGTGACATCAGAAGGCACACCCATTGCCCAGCCAGTTGAGTTTGCCTTCTTTCAGTCAGGTGATGCTTTTGAGAATCACCTGCATCCTGCATGTACCAGGAGTTTCTTCCTTTTAATCCCTGAGCAGCTTTCCATCACAGGGATGGAGCACATTGTTCGTTCGTTTACCAGTTGATAAAGGTTTGAGTTATTTGCACATCGCGGTGGATGATGCCTAAAGCTGCCATGAGCATTTGTGTGCACTTAACTCCTTCTCAGTGAGTGTGCAGGTGTGGCATCGCTGGGTCTAACCTGGAATGCATGTTTAATCTCAAAAGAGGACCAAGCTGCTTTTCCATGTGGCTGTATCATCTCGCACCTGCAGTGGCGTGAGAGTTCCAGCTGCTCCGAGGTGAGTCTGTTTACTGTCCCAAACATCGATGCCAGATTTTTCTAGCACTGGGTTTGGTTTTTTTTAGAATGTTTTTTCTCCCTTGGATTATTCTGCTTTATAAACAAGAGGTTACAAGAGCAAAGGTCATGGAAAGAGTGACACTGACTCAGAACAATCAGATTTTACGGTGCACGCATGTGACGTGACTGCAGACTTACCACCTAACTGAAGGCTACAGACGCAACACTAACAGCCAAACGAGCCATCCTTTCTAGATATTCATTTGCTTGATGAGAGTTTGGATAAAAAGAGCATTTAACTGCTAATCCTTCAGTATTAGAATTTAATGTTCTGTAACAAAAATTGCAAAAATTAACAAGCCTTTATACAACTCTTGCTCCTTCAAATTATTTGTGCTATTATTCTGGTTTTTATAGAGTAAAAGAAATTTAATATATAGAAAATGCTCGTTTTTCAGGGCTAAGACACTGTAAGGAAGTTGTTATATGCATAGAGCTTCTTGGCACTTCATCATTCACCCCTGGGGACACAGTCACCTCTACCCGAGGGGAGAGTTACATGGAGAAATTTAAAGCCCCTTCACCTTCTTTTCCAGCTGTTTCTTCCCCTCCTCCCCCAACCCGGAAATTTCTTGCTGCTGCTCAATCACAAGTGAACTCTGCGTTCTAAATCAGTGTCCGTGCATGCTCACACGACAGATCGCAGTTTCAGTATACCAAGAGGGAACAAAAGATTTCCTTCCTGTTTCACTGTTCAGCGGATGCAATGCTGGTACAGGGATTCTGCCAGCTTCCAGAAACTGGACGGAATGGCGAAGCGCTGTCTCTGCACATCAACTTCTATACCCAGACCCTTCCCCCCCCCTGACTTGTGAGCTCTATGTCTCAAGAATCCAGGCTGGCATCCACACCTGAGAACCCACGGCTTCAGTGTTTGTCACTGCCCCCCCCCAGTTCGAGAGCAGTTCTGATGAGAGATGCCTCCACGCTGCCCACAGTCCTGTACGGGGCTGTGTCTGGGCTCCCACCAGAGGGTGTCTCAATAAAAACATCTAACTGGGAAGGGATTATTTGTGTATGTGGTGAATAGAAGGGGTCTCTGACCCTCTCTATGACAATTCATTCCATAAAATTTGCAGGTCCATTTTGTGGCCAAGAGAAGGGATAAAACAAGGAACCAGAGGGGCAGCCCACTCTCCAGGAGTGCAGGGCTTGATGGGGAAGGGTGCCCATTGCACCCACTATAACACACACGTTGGGGGCTCTGGGGCTGATTGCATGGGCGTGCACCCTGGTCCACCCTCACAAGGTCATCACAACGATTTCTCAGGGCGGAAAGACCACTGACAATGCACTTGATCTTGCTACAAATGCAGTAAATCTTATCACAAGTGAGTGAGCCAACAGTCTGCAATGATTAATGGTCTTCATAATCAATAGCCTTCATCCAAGTCCCAAACTCATTTTCAACAATCTTGTCATCAGCAATGAATCCATCCCGTCCTCCCTCACAATTGTTCATTGAGAGCGTTAAACATCTGCTACAATAAAGCAGACCTGCGAGCCCCTCTTGGATGTTTGGATGAGCAATAAATTCGTTCCTTTTCTCTCAGTGATGGCTGTTAATTCCTCTCCTTGAAGAAAAGCGGTAGTTCGACCATGAATAGGAAAGTCTGGCCTGTGCTTTCTCCCACCCAAGTTAGCCAGTACACATGGATCAGGACAAAAATTTAAGGCCACTTCCCATTTTATTAAAACTTAATAAAAAATAAATAATAAAGCACTGTCTGTGTTATGTGGTGTATCATTTTTATCTCTCTATTTACTGCTTGGTTAGGAATACTTCCAGCTGAAATGACACTCAAATTATGGCAATCAATAGCTTAGCTTGGAATTTATTTCACCCACAAGACAAAAATTTAGCAGTTGGCTCCCTAGGGCTGGTACAGATGCCCCCAGGATCTAGTCTATTCCACATTTTGTCTTTGGACGCCACTGCCTTATGGCTGTCCTCGTCATCATCATGCTTGCCACTTCCTGTCACACATGCACCCTGGGATCAATCAGGAAGGAAAAAGAGGAAGTGGGGAGAGGTGAAGGAACATCATATCTACCACTTATAGCTGCAAGAGAGTCTGGAAATATATCTCTTCTAGCTGATCACCTCATGCCTGCAGCCCCGTCAGGAAAAGGGTAATAGACACTGGCTAAGCAACTAGGGGGCTTTCATAAACACACAGACATCAAAGGGACAGGCTATCTGAGGGGGAGATATGCTCGATGCACTAGAGTGTGCAATGGACTGTAGCAGATGTAGCAGCGATGCTCACATCCCCTGATCCTTTACCGTTTTGTGCACACCTGCTGTCACTCCTATTAGGCACTGACTATGTGTTATTGCTGGAGGGCTGCCTTGAGCTGCTGGAGTGTGCTGTGGAGTATACAGGGAGAGAAGGGAAGTGCTTGGGAATTTACACCCCACCCCCAGAATCAGCTCTTAACCAATCATATAAGTACTTCTCTCTCCAGCTTCCCTTGGGGAATTAAGCCAAAATTGCACATCTATGGCCCGATGCCTGCCCTCGCTTGACCTCCTTGCCTCCCTGGTCCCACCTCCCCAATCCTCTACCAGTTTTCCTGGGATCACTTCTTACTACATGACTTTCCCAGATGCTTTACTTCAGGAGGTACTGCTTCTCAGGGGCCCAGACTAAAGCATCAGCGGTCATCATTTCAGCCCCATCGGTACATCCAAAGATACATTTTCCCCTAGACAATCCTATAATTATTTTTTTAAAAAGCCTCACACATTGTTGACAATCTCTGTGCCATGTCTGACCTGCAGGTGCTTACCCACAGGTCCCATCACTAATAGGCCTTGTGAGCCCAGGTCAGTGTAATGGGATCAACCAACTGCAAGGTAAAAGGCTGAGTTAAGGTCCGTTTTCTAACCATTTTTGGAGCAAAGGGTGACTTTTAATCAGAACAAAGTGTGTTCTTACCATGCCATTTGAGAAGGGTACGTTCTTAAGCAAGGCTGCTTGCCCTGGTTCCAAGTTAAGGTCCACCACACGGTGAAAACAGCCTTCCCCAACTGTGCTCCTGTAAAGTGAGTTTCCCTGTTCCAGTGATTTCTGAACCTGAGCTTGATGGAAGATGCAAGCAGCTTCTCATTCCAAGCTTCACTCGCTTGTATTTTCACTCATTGTTTCTTGCCGAAGGACCACCCTCTCTAGATGCAGAAATAGTCTATATTTTCTTTAAAGCTTGTGGGGTTGTTTTCAAATATTCCATTATGATGTTCGTTTTGTATCGTTTATTATTTAGTTTTCTCAAACAGGAGACAATAAGATTTAGGCATATTTACTTTGCAACAACTGTAAAATACTTCTTTGGAACAATTTCTAAGAATACTCATGCCTTCTCGATCAGCGGACACTGCTGACCCCTGGCGTGCTGGCTGTTCTTGAAGGGTCTTCTGCTATGTCAAGGTCAATGCCAGAAGCTGCAGAGACAAAGGTATGTTGGTCTCAATCTTTGGTGACTCCAGAAGGCTCTGAATGTCTTCATTATCTGATATATTTTTACTTGTTTCAAGGTTAGTCTTTAACTTCCCTTCTTAAAAGCAACATGTTTTAAGTTCCCAACTGAAAATATAATTCCTAAATTGTCATGCTTTAACAGAGCAAATGAAGACTGTCACTAACTCAGCAAGAGCTGAATTTGCAGACTTTTTTGTCATGAGAATTCATTGCAGCTGGAACCAGGCAAAGTTGCATTTTGATAAACAAAATGTTTGAGCTAACACAGGAAGTTACACTGGCTTGTGCAGGCCAATTTTATTTTCTATCATCAAACACTGGCCCAGGAAGTGACACATTCACTTGAAAAACAGCTTCCAGTTTCAGATTCTGCACCAAGGACATGTTTTTACTTCCTCCCAATAAAACTCCAATGACGGGGCGGGGGCAGCGGGAAGCACACCAGGAAATAAATTCGTAATAAAATTATTACACGTCAAAATGCCAAATGGAAAATGATAGGAGCTCATAAAACCCTCCACTTTTTAGTAGTCTGTGCTATCAGGGGACCTCTCTGCGGCTGACCCTTAGCCAAGCCATGCTTTGCTGTGTGTAAACAAAGCGTTTATGGAGCTCACCACCCCCACCCGCCCTTCGCGGAGGCAAACCGGTTGGCGGCAGCCCATGGCATTTTCTGAAGTCAGCCCTGGCTCATCGAGGGAGAGGCTCCCTGCTCCCAACACCTCAGCCCTGAGTTCCAGGTGAGCGGCCCATCTCTCTTCCTGCAAGAGGAAACATGTTGGGTGCAGAGGAAAGAAATACATGCAGGGCTGCACTGCCTATAAGAAAAACCACAAACGGCCTGCTCATGACCCAGTGATTCTGCCTCTGGGGCTGCATCCTAAGACCTGAAACACTAATTCGAAAGAATGTAAACACCTCTATGTTCATAGCAGCGTTATTTACAATCGCCAAGATCTGGAAGTAGCCCTAGCGCCCATCAGTCAATGAGTGGATTAAAAAGCTGCATTACGTTTACACCATGGAACACTACTCGGCTGTAAAAAAGAAGGAACTCTCACCCTTTGTGACAGCGTGGATGGACCTGGAGAGTGTTATGCTAAGGGAAACAAGCCAGTCGGAGAAAGACAAATGCCACATGATGCCACGTGAAATCTAATGAACGAAATAAACTAACAAACAGAATAGAAAGAGACTCCGAGAGAACAGTCTGGCAGCTGTCAGAGGGGAGGGGGGTTGGAGGGCTGGATGGAAAGGGGGAAGAGATTAAGCAAAAAAACCCATAGACACAGACAACAGCATGGTCATTACCAGAGGGGGAGCGGGGTGGGGGAGGGAGAAGAGAGTCAAAGCAATAAATGGCAACAGAAGGAGACTTGGCTGAGGTGGTGAACACACAACACAATATACAGATGATGTGCTATAGAATTGTACACACTACATCACTTCATTAACCAGTATCACCCCAATACATTCCATTAAAGAATACAAGGAAATGCTTGGTGGGCCAAAGACTTTGATGCACCCCTGATGACCCAAGGTAAAGGGCTCCCATCTCCAAACACGCCCCAGGCAGCTGGGGCCAAGGGGCACTGTGTTTCCCAGCAGCCAGCCCGGAGGTCGGCTGGAGGCTGCTGGAAGAGGCGTGGGGGCGCAAAGGTGCAGGGCTTAGCTGAGGATGCTCTGGGCGTGGGGTGGGCCCACTTCTCTATGACCTGTGCTGCGTCTCCCCAAACCACAAGACCAAGTCTCTGCACATTAAGGAAACAGAATCACCACAGGGGAGCAGCCAAGTTTCAACACTTATTGAGCACCTACTGTGTGTCAGGCATGTGCTAAGCCCCAGCGGAGGGGAGAAGCTGACCAGCTTCCTGGGCAGAGATTGGGGCAGAGATCAGCATGGCAAGTTGCTGGCACACAGCGCCATCTGTTTCAAAGTGACCCCACTGTGGGGGCACTTTTTAACCACTGCCAATGTGCCAAGAAGCTCGCTGTCCAAATTTACACACGGCACAGGGTTTCGGGGCTGCGGCATTCAGCAGCGAGCCCATAAAATGCTGCCCACCTGTTTTAGGGAAACTTAAAACATCCCGTGACGTGAATAATGATTAGCCAGGAACCTGCAATCAATTATGCCATTAGAGCCTCCTTTATTGATTTTTACATTTGGAATTCCTTTCCCTCCCCTCCCCTCCATGATCCTCCAGAGACCTAGAGTGGAGCTGTCATTGGTGTCTGCCTCCCACCCAGTGAGACGCCCCGACCAGCAGCATTCTGAGGGCCTCTGGGGGGAAGTTCGGTGTCTCCAGGGAAACCCGGACCCAATTGGAGTGGTGCCTGACATCTTCTTGTGCAAAGGAGGGTTACAATTCCTACTGCTAAAACGAGGACAGCAACAAAACCTTGGTGACACAGGCCCCCTCACCCCCCAGCCTGATTGCTGAGGACAATCTGGGTATTTCTGCAGCTGGTTTCACTATGGCCTGTGGCGTGTCCTGCTTCTCGTGCCCCAGGGTACTCAGCATCGGGAAGGCTGGCGGGGTTCTAGCGGAATGAGCCAGGTGGCATGGGAAAGGAAAGGGCTTTGTCCACATTGCTTGGGTTGGTTGGTTGGCTTTCTTAATGAGAAGAAGCGTAGGGTGCCTGGTGTCTGTATTTATGGAACAGCCCCGCGGGTGAGGAGAGTCTGATGCTTAGGAGACGGAGAACAGTCTTGCTGGGGCGTCCACATGATTGGGTGCGGTGTGTCTGCAGTGCCCGCTGGGAGGGTCGCTTTGAGGAGCGTGCCAGTGGTGCCTCCGGGGTAGCAGGAGGCACAGTGGCGGATGAATGGATCTCAGCACATGGTGCCTTCAGTTGTGGAAATTACACGACAGCACAGAAGTTAGCCGTGGCGTGGCCTTGGCGGCTGCCACACTTCCTCCTGATCGCAACCCGCCAACTCTGGCATGCGGCTCTCCCTTCACCTTGCAGTCCCAACAAAGCACAGAGGCCCTCCCACTGCGGGGTGGGGTGTGAGGGTGTGCACAGGGCAGGCGCTGTAACTTGAATGCAGCTTGCTTTTTGTTTTGTTTTGTTTTTTATTTATAATGAGTAAAAGTCTTCACTAGGGCACATGTACAAAAGCTACTAGGACCCTGATAGCTGACTGGAAAATGCGTGTTTTTTGATAAGTCATCGGAAAGATGGAGCTGCCATCCCTGAGACACGGAGAAGACTCGGGTAGCAAGTCTGGAGGGAGGGGGGACCAGGGATTAGGTCGGGAGAACTTAGAAAATGTGAAACAGCCTGGGAAAACCTCCATGTTAAAATAAACACCAAACAACCCAACACAAAAATAGGAAAATAGTTCTAACAGGCAGTGAACTGATAAGGAAA
The DNA here is from genome assembly GCA_007922815.1 of Macrotus californicus. NCBI lineage: Eukaryota > Metazoa > Chordata > Mammalia > Chiroptera > Phyllostomidae > Macrotus > Macrotus californicus. The sequence goes on from VMDR010000070.1 coordinate 33,902, forward strand.
TGTTAGTGAGCAACAAGCCGAAGGAAAAGAAATACACCCACAGTTTGGTGGACCATTGAAGGAAATATTAATTGGTGAAGATCCAGGAAGTGCTTTGAAACTTAGTGAATATTCCCACATTACCCGAAATAAACTGTCCTCACATTGATTTAGATTTTCAGGTTTTACTGAGAGCGGGGAAGCTAAGTCTTCGAGAAGGAAGATTTTCTTTCAATTGTTTGCTCTATTAGGTAGGGGCTACTTCTAGAGAAAAAAGGTAAATTAGATTTTGAAAATACATATAAATAACTTCTTCTCTTTACCAAAGCTGATTCCTTTGAATAAGCCACTGGGATGTCAGAGAAATTCAGGGCCAAGAAAAGAGCTGGGGTTGACATTATTCACAACAACCCTGAAATGACAGATTCTTGACCCCGGCACAGTTGACCAGAGGGCTTGGCAAGTGGGCGCCGAAGCACATGAGGTTGTGGGGGGTGTCTAGAAGAAGTCACTTCCCATTGCTGCCACCGCGGCTGACGCAGCCCCAGAGGGTGGTGGAAACGTAACCGTGGCTGAGTATACACAACCGCTTCTAAACACAACACCAGACAAGCTTCTGAACTGGCCAGTTCTACATGCACCGTGTTTGCTGGATGCCCATCGACGTCTCCGTCTGAATGCCTCTGGGAGTCTTTCAAAGGCCAGAGTGAGCGGACACGGCTCGAGAGGATGGATTCAAGAGAGGAGGACCAGATCTCTTCCAGCTACCCCTGAACTGCCACACCTGTGAAGTACCTGGAACAGAGAAACTGCACAAAGGAATGGAGGAGCCACTCAACTGTGTCTGACCGGTGGGTGCATAAAATGGGTGGGTGGGTGGGTGGGTGGACAGAGAGATACCAACGAGAAACAAACCGAGTTTTCACTGCCCGGCAAAGTTGTTTCTAAATAGCCCAAGGAACAACCTGGTTCCAAAGAAGCTCTGCAGGATGTGTGCTCAGAGAGAAGCCCTAGATAAGTAATTAATTAAGGGAAGACATTCCCAGAGCCATTTGCTTATTGGAAAAGCTAAAGCTTTTTTTTTTTTTTATGCATTGGCAGGATTTTAATGAACTTGTTCTTTCCTGATTCTGCAGATGTCATTATGAAGGTATGCTTTTTTATTTTTAAATAATGAGCTAAAAAAAAAAATGTGGTTTGACTTTCCAGACTCCTAACCTGTTTTTAGAAAAATGCTAACAAAGGCTTTTATTTTAATTCTTATGATTTTATAAAGAAAGGCAAGCTGAATGTGTAGGTTATTTTGAAGGAAATGACGTTTCTTTCCTGGTCTTTCAGGTAAATGATACGTTTAACGTCCTTCTGTGTGGGGCAGGTCCAGGCTCAGGACTGCTGGGAGGTGCTGCCGGCATCATTAGCCATGTGCCCTTTCCGCCCTGCCCACAGTGACCCTCCCAGGCCACAGATGAAAGACGTGTAACCATTCCTGCGTGTGACACACTCCTCCAAGACTTATAGCTGGAAATTGGGGAGCAAAGTCTCTTCAAATGTTGCAAAATCAAATTTTTATAACGTTACTGTGAATACAAAGAAACTGGGCTTGAAATAAATCAGCAGCTTCCGTTTCTCCCCTCCGCTTACTAAAGACAAAATAAGTGTTTCTGCTCGTAGGCTGCCTCTGGCCTCGAGGGCTGTTTGGGAAAGGAACACAAGAAAGTTTTGAAAAACTCCGACAAAAGAGGAAAGTGACCCATTCAAGGCTTTTTTGAAAGGCAACCACTTGTTCATTCGATTTGGAAACATTTGTGGAGGAACTTTGTAAACAAGTTATTTTTAAGACAAAATTTTGGCAGGCTGGTGCTCATATAACTTCTGGGAGTGGGATGTTCTCGCCCCACATTCAGGATGCCAGTGGGTCATAACTTGGGGACCGACCGGCGAGCAGACGAGGTGACGGGGAAGCCACTGGTCCTCCATGCCGGGAGACGGGGTGTGGCAACGCCTCTGCGTTCCCTGCTGAACCTCGGAATCAGCAAACAAAGCTTGTGTCCTGATCAGCATTTCAGAGATAAAATGCTCACATAGTTTTATTTATTTTTTTAATGTAAAGGCGCCCTTCGTGCATCTAGACGAAGAGCCTGCTTCTCGGCAGAGTAAATGAAGGTTGAGTGGATTGACACGCGGGAGACGGAAGGACAACCGCTACACGCACGCTCAGGACTGAAAACAGGCCTTGCAGTGAGGCCCTGGCTGGACCTGTCTATCTCCCACTGGACAGAGGTGCTCTCAGGGCCGAGGGCCCCACTGCCAGCGAGCTGAGCTGGGGTGGGCACTGTGCCTCTGTGAGCCATACTCCCTTCATTTATGCAAGGCAAAGGCTCATACGCAGGGACTGCAGTTTAAATGAAGTCACTCAGCCCAGGGCCGGTCACAAAGCAAACACTCAATATGGAATAGTCAATTCTATTGATAACACTCTTCAAGCAATCAAAGAGCGTCCGAGTCACAGGAAGCAACGTTGTGAGGAGGTTCCTGAGCCGCCCTTGGAAGCTGAGACCCGGCCCGCGGCCTCTGACACACAAACAAAGCCCTAGAGACTCTCCTCTTCGTGGTTCCTTGCGTCCCAAGGTCCCTGGCCAGTGTGCCCTCTTCTTCCTGGGCTGTCGAGATTCTAAGTGTTTTCTTTGTGCAACGTCCAGGGTCTTTATTTGTGCTTAGTGGGAGGAGAAGGGAAACTAGGTCTACTCCATTTTTTCAGAAGTGTAGGTTCTCACTCAATTCTTTTTTAATAAGACTTTGTCGAGGTGTAGCTGGCCAGCGTGTCCCATCTCTGCACACACCCACTGTGACCTCGCCCCGCACAAGATACCAAATTCCCAACCCACCGCTCTGCAAAGTTCCTGCCACGCAGCCATCGCCGGGCCAGGGGGCGGCTAGTCTGGCTCTCGCCACCAGAGTAGCTTTGCCTGCCTCTGAAATCCACATAAACAGAATCATTCACGTTGTTTTGAGACTTGCTTCTTTTCCACAACATAATATTTTTAAGATTCACCCCTATTGTTCCATTCATCAAAAGCTCATTACTTGTTCCTGCTGAGTAGCAAGCAGTTCATTGTATAAATATACGCGAGTTAATTGATTCTTCTTAGTTTTTCTTACAGGGTAATTTGATGCCGACAAGCTGGGAGGCTGGAGGTAAGATCTGTGCTGGTACGGCCAATGGCACAAGGGTCAACAAAGGTAGAGACTGAAAAGTCACCGCTCTTCCCAATGCTTTGTGACAGGTTAATAGAAAAGGAACAGTTTACATTCCCCAAATAAGGCGATTTCAGGAAACTCCTGTGAGGTGCCCATGGATATCTGTACCTTTTGAAATCCTGGTCAGTTAGCAGACGTGGGGCTTCTGTGTGACGTCCGCTGTGTGCAGACCCTCGGAATCCCCACGATCACCCTGTTTCAGCAGCGCTTTGCCGGATACCGAGTGATAAATAAAGACGCACAATGCAATTACTGACCAGAAGAGGTGATTCACTTCGTATTTCACTTCGAAAAATTTAAAAAGCCACTTCATGTTGCTTTGCTTGCAAAGCAAAACAAAACACTAGAGAAAATAATGCGAAGTTAACTCAATTACAGAGATGGATCTCGTGTGCTGATGTTCTCGTCCATAATGGGCAAGGGCGGATATTGCCGCTGCGGGTGGGGAACGGACAACATGCCTGCCGGTGGCCTCAGCCCATGAAAATCCAACCAATGCTGGTCACAGAATTTCAGTGACCGGTCCTGAAGAGTCTTCACTGAGCGCCTGTTGTATGCACGGTACAGGACAAACGGCTCGGTGCATGCAAAGAAGGTGAACGCAGAGCCTGCCAAAAAAGAGCCTGCAGATCCGGTGGGAGAGAAGGCCAATGCAGGTAGGATAAAATAACAATACAAGATTTCTTCATAACCATTCTGCACGTGACTGATGCTACATGTGAGTGTGCAAACCCTTCACAGAAGACCTTGCCCGCGATCCCGGGACGGATGTTAACACGCGACTGATCTGAGGGCACAAGGGTGGAGTGTGGGGCGCAGCCAGGGGCCTGGGAGCCTCCCTGCTGGCGCTTGTGTGCAGATCACACGTGTGGGACAAGGTCTGAAGTGGCTTCTTCACCCAGGGGCTCCGAAGGGAGCGGACAGCTCAGGCGCGCAGGTCCCAGCTGGAGCTGGATCCTCACGGGGGTGGATTTGCCAATGTGGACGAAGAAGGTTCCGGAAGAGGGCGCCTGTGAGCCAAGCCTTGGGAGCCTGGGAGCACCAGTCGAGTAGGAGAGTGTTCAGGAGAAAGGTCTTGTCTGGCCTCCTTCCCTACAGAGCCCGGGAGGAAAAGAGGCCCTAAGTGAGTCTGGAGGGCTGACGCCAGACCTGGAAGACGGCCGGGCCGCAGGTCGGGAACGGGAAGACGCGGTGAGATTCCGGTGCCGTGTTCCTGTGTGCCATTTAAGGTACTTCTTTCCGCTTTTTCTTTGTTACCTAGTTCGCTCTTGGCCTTTGCACGCACAGAAAGCAGAGGAGAAGTGATTCGACCTGGTCCGTTTCTCTCGGGGAGTGGGGCTGTGTTCGCACTTTGTGTAGCCGGTAGTGTCCCGGGCCACCTTCCTTCCATGTTGTTTTTCCCCCTTTGTCTTTGGAATTCTCTAGAGATTTCTTCTTCAGAGGTCTGAGAGGGTCAGGTCCTTCCGTCGTCACCCCTGTCATTACCAAGGAGCCTTGGAGGCGGTGGACAGGGGTGGGCAGGGGACGCTCTCTGTGAGCCTGTGTCCTGAGCTGTGACTGCCACTGGTGCTGTTCAGTTGTGTTTTGTTTTTTCCTCCTGAGGTGGGACAGGAAGGCCAGACAGAGCTAGAATTGGGTCTCTCCCCCTTCCCCACCCCTGCAAGGTTCACCTGTGCTAAACCCAGGGCAGCTGGGCTCCATAGACAGTTTCATTGGAGGGCAGGCTCTGGTGAAGGGCAGAAGGCTCTGGGTGTATTAGAAACCATTGTTTTCCCCTGACCCCTCCAGACGCACGGTTCTCTCTCATCTACACCCCGAGAATGAGTGGGACTCCTACAGGTGTGGAGCCCCGCCCCCCACCCGCGATTGCCATCACAGTTTAGGTTTTCTGACCCAGCACGGCCTCCTGGCCAGCCCAGCACCCGGGAGTCCTTGCCAGGCGCTGTGGTTCTCTGTGTCCCCAGGGCTGTCTCTTCCGTTTGGGGGCGGCAGCTTGCCCTGTGGCCCCAGTTCTGACAGATCTAACAAGAGTTTGATCAGCCTTTTTCTTGTTGTGGGGACAGGAGTGACAACTTCTAATAGCCTTACATGTTGGAGTAGAAACTGCAATTTTCAATCATTTTATTGTGAAAAAATGCTAACATGTATACGGTAATCTTAGAGAAGCTCCCTTAGCCCCTCCCCCAGCTTCAGTTTCTCGGCTCGGGCCCTAACTTCTTTCATCTGGAGTTGTGTTCCGGAACCATGTCGCTCCTACAGGGCCACTTCAGAATGCATCTCCAAAACCTACGGATCATTGAAAAGCATCTACAATTCCATTTTGCCACTCAGTGAATATTGTCATTCAAATTTTTCTGATTGCCTCATATTTTTAAATTCATTTGAATTAGTGTCCAAGCTAAGTAGAGCCTCTTCTTAAAAACTGTAGCTTTATTCTTCCTAACCTTGACTTTCCTCTTTTCCTGACTTTAGAGACACACGGACAACACTGTGCACGCAGACAGGGTCGTGTGACAGAAATTCAGGCATTATCTTACAAAAGCGGAACCATGTCACATGTGCTAGTCTGTGCTTAGTTCAGATGATCTTACTTAACCATACATCTGTCAGCTGCTGGAGAGCCAGCTGGGTCTCTTTAGAGAGCCTCAGACCATTCCAGGTAAATAGGCCCAAGCGCGCGCCCACCCCTCTCTCAGCACCAGGCACTGGCAGCACTTCGCTCCCCGTGGTCCTTACAGGAGGCCCTGTGACTCCGTTCCCAGGAGTGGGGTTACCGGGTGAGAAGTGTGGGTGCTGTATTCCCAATGGCTTTCTGGAAGTGTCATTTGCATTCATTAATATCAAAGGAAATTCCAGATTTTCTTGCTGATTTTCCTTCTGCGTGTTCTGGCAATTACTGGAAAGGCGTGCTGAAGTCCCGGGCACTTCCGAGTTACTCTACTTCTCTTTTCAGTTCTATCGGTTTTTGATTCGTATGCCTTTGCGCTCTCCTGAATGCTTAGGATGGTTCTGTGTTCTCGACGTGCTGACCCCTGTATCACTGTGGGGTCACTTTCTTTGTCCCTGGTAGGATGCCTTGCTCTGGAATCTTCTTGCCTGAAGATTTAGGCTGTGATAACACATACAGCAGACTGTTTGAATCTTCCTGCGACTCACCGATTCTCGGTTTTTTAGTCTTTCTTTCTCTGGACTTTATCTGGACAGTCTTACTGTGTCTTCGATCCCCCCTTTCTTCTGCCGTCTCTAATCTGCCATGAGTGCCACCCAGGGGCTCATGACAGGCCAGGCAGGGGGCCTAGTCCACGCAGCAGGCTGCTGCTGAGAACACACAGGCCAGTCACGGCCAAGGTGGAGGAGGCCACCCTAGCGAGGCAGGCTCCAGGGAATCACAGGCAGGGTGCTGAGCGAGGCAGCAAGCGCACAGACAGGCCCCAGGGGGGGTGACGGTCTGGTTAGCCTCAAAGAGAACAGCGAGGGAAGGAAGTGTGGGATCACAGCAAGACAGGGGAGTCTTCCGATTGATGGGGAGACCAAGCCCTTTATTAGTATTATTATTTCCAATTACCATTGCATTTGATGTCATGCTGTATTAGTTTCAGGGGTACCGCATAGAGGTTGGGTGCTTAGACAATCATATACTCCACAGAGTGGTCCCCCCCGTATTTCCTGTACCCACCTGGCCCCACACATAATGATCACAATGTCATTGACTGTATTCCCTGTGCAGGACTTTACATCCCCAGGACTGTTTTGTCACTGCCAATTTGTACTTGTCAATCCCTTCACCTTGTCAGCCCAGCCCCCACCCCCTCCCCCTCCCCCCTGGCAGCTGTCAGTCTGTTCTCAGCATCCCTGAGACTGTTTCTTGGTTTATTTTGTTCATTAGATTCCTCATATAAGTGGAACTATATGGTATTTGTCTTTCTCCGACTGGCCCATTTCACTGAGCCTAACCCCCTCGAGGTCCATCCACGCCGTCATAAATGGTAAGATTCTGTTCTTTTTTATGGCTGTGCAATATTCTACTGTACCAGCCCTTTTTGTCCACTCGTCTCTTGATGGGAGCTTCGGTCGCTTCCACGTCTTGATGACTATACATCACGCTGCGGGGAACATAGGGGTGCATGTATTCTTTCGAATTAGTGTTCTGGGTTCTTTTGAGTGTATACCCAGAAGCAGATTCACTGGGCCATCAGGCAGATCCATTGTTAATTTGGAGGTAACTCCACACTGCTTTCCACAGTGTCTGCGCCCGTCTGCATTCCCACCAACAGTGCACGAGGGGTCCCTTTTCTCCACATCCTCTCCAACACTCATTGCTTGTTGATTTACTGATGACAGCCAGGTGTGAGGTGATAGCTCATCGTGGTTTTGATTTGCACTTTTCTGATGATTTAGTGACATGGAGCATCTTTTCATATGTCTATTGGCCATCTGCATGTTCTCTTTGGAGAAGTGTCTATTCAAGTCCTTTGCCCATTTTTTAATTGGATTGTTTGTTGGGTTTGTTATTTTCTTTTTTTTTGGCTGTTGAGTTGTGTGAGTTCTTTACGAATTTTGGATATTAACCCTTTATCAGATGTATCTTTGGCGATATTATCTATGGGGAGATCAAGTCTTGAGTGATTTATCTACTCTAAGGCCGTCTGTGGACAGACTGACCCATGAGGGCAGGGGAAAGTGTCTGTCCTGTTCGTGACAAGTCCCGGGTGGAGAGAAGCCGTTCAGCACGCATTTTGAAATAACTGGAAGAAGCAGGCCCACAGACTGTCGGAGCCCAAAGAGCTGGCTTTTGGGCAGGAGGCCTTGGACACCGGCTTGGGGGGGTCTGGCATTTTGTGACTTGGAAGCAGGGAAGGAAACAGAAGCACCTCCCCCCGCTCTAGCTTTCTGGCAGTCGCCATCATTTTATAGGGTGAGGAAGGCATGAATACAGGGGAGCTGTAATTATGCCCGTGATGCATAATAGCTACCAGACTGATCCCGTGTAAATGGGTAATATTTATAAGTGTAGTAAACTGTAATTTTAAATAAAATGAAAATTGGGATTCCACAACACATCTCAAAATATCTCATTACCAGAAGCAATTTTGCCTGCAAATGCCCTAATCCATTATTAAACATGAGCACATTTTTGAAGTGTGACTGCCGCCGATCACAGTTGCTGTGACACGCTATTCACAGGCCTCTCACGAGGACCGTCCAGCGCATTCAACGGCATTTGGCGGCGTCGGAGGCTCTAGTTTCACAGGGAAAAGTGGCTAGAAATCTGAAGGCCGGAAATGCCGGAAAATGAAGCACAGAGAGACGTGCAGACCGCGAATTGTCACGGCCTTCAAAACCAGGGACACCTCAGACACCGCCGCAGCCGAGCTGAGCCTGCGAATCGAAGACAGCTCGTTCAATGTGGGGGTCTGTGGGGGGGCCTGGGACAGGAAAGAGGGTTGGTTAAAAAGGAAGGACAGGTGCATAAATGCAGACTTAATAATAAGGTATATATTTATATCAACACTGGTTTCTTAACTGTAACGAAGGCACCATGATCTTGAAATAAGATTAATAATAGGGGAGCTAGTGCTGTGGACAAACGCACTAAATCACTTTTACACGGTTTTGCTTAGAACTTCAGGCGTCTGCACACGCGCGTACCCACTGGCACATTCACCAGCATGAGACACGCCACACAGCTTCACTGGGGAAGTTTTAAGCTTTCTTTTGATTTGTTGAGTGAGCACTCTTCAATGTTCTATTTTAAATGCAGAACGCCACCGGGTGGGGGTAAAGCCATTTTATAGGGACAGGCGGGATGAAGAAGGGACGCCAGTGCGTCAGGGACAAGAGGAATTTTGAGTTCTTCTGGCCATCTTTGTATCAGATCAGGCTTATGACCATTTATTGTCGCGCCAAAATGTTTTATTTCTATAGACACAACACAGTACATTGCCGAGAGGAGGGGCGGGCACCCAATGAGGCCGAGAGAACTGCCCCGTCTCACCCTCTTCTGCTTGTTTTTCCCGTCAAAGCAAACAGTTGCCCCACTGAAGACACTTGACCAGACTATTCAAATCTGCTCACCAGTGTGATTCGAGGGGTCCTTACGAGGCGGCCACGTTGGACGGCCCAGTGTATTTTCCAGCGTGGGCGCTCTCTGTGTCCCCACTCAGCACTGGCTGTGGGGTGTGGCATCTGCAGAGCTGTAGGATGCTGCTCTGAGCCTGTCATGCTGACCTGGGGGAACTGGGCAGAAAAGGGGGGCGGAGGACTTAGCAAGATTTAAGCACAAAGCTTAGTAACAATGACAACCCGCACCACTCCCTGAGCCACGGGGTGCGTCCATCCCCACACTGAGTGCGGTGGGCACAGATTCACCCATTCAGTCTCCCTACAGTACTGGGGGACTACAGGTCCTACCCTTGGGTGCCCTGGGCAGTCGCTATGCAGAGATGCTCGGGTGGCTCAGCATCTTGTCCAACGCTCATCAGTGGTGCAGCTGGGCTGTTCGTTAGGACAGAGTGTTTGCTCACTGAGCTAAATCCCTAGACCTGAGTACTTGAGGCGCCGGGTAGAGAGTACCAACCCCTCTATACTTTTCTGGTAATTGGGAGCAGGCTGTTCTTTTTTATTCACAATCTTTATTGTGAGAACTTGTAACTTTCAAAAGAGTTAAAAGTACAGAGACACCCACATATACTTTTCCGGGACTTGGCATTTAACGTTAATGCTCCCTGTCTCTCTCTAACATTTTTGGCTGGACTCTGAGCGTAAACTGCACACATCACGAGTTGTCACTCCTTAGTTCCCCGACACGCACCCATGCACTGCCTAAGATTGAGGACATCCAGTAAGGGATATTCTGAACCAACTTTTTTCAAAAGAGAAACTGAGGTTAAGGTGAGCACAGGGAATCCCACCGGCTTTGGAAATTTCCAGTCTCTGAGCCCGGCCAACAGGTTGTCCCCAGTAGTCTCCTGTCCTCCCGCTGCACACGCTGACCCTGCCCCACTGCCAGAGCTCTGACTGCCATGCCCCCCTCTGACCTTCTGAGTCCTGCTTACTCTGTGAGGCTACCCCTCCATGGGGCCTCCCCCGATGATGCAGTCTGTGGTGTCAGCCGGTGTGTCTCTCCTCAATAACCTCAGAGGATTCTGCTTTGCTTGGGGGATAGTCGTTTCCCTGTCTGACTCATTGGGTGGCAAACTCATTGAGGGCAGGGAGGCAAACAATTCATCTTTGCATGTCCCCTAGGATGGGACACACAGGCTTATACATAGTAGGTGCTCAATAAACTCTTGCTTAATTGGTGGATTACCTTGCTGAAGATAAACAGTACCTCACAATCACTCCAGAGCTCAGACACTAGAAATGTTGTTTGTTTTTTCATTACAAGGGGGAAAATTCATTTAAATTAAATCACCGTTACCAAGACAAGAAGAGCCAGGGCACCAGAGCAGTCTCACCATCTCAGACAGTAGCCCTTCAAGACAGGAGTGGCTTCATTTCTTTTAAATGCCACCCTAATGAAAAGAGCTGGCCCTGTTAGGAAGTCACCTGGGTTTCCTAGTGCCAGCAGGTAGTGCCATTCTGCTTATCCTGGGGATTTTAAAGCATGCAAGGAAAACGAAATGCTACTAAACAGCAAATTGTGATTGACAAAACTACAGAAAGGGGAAACATTTCTTTCTTCAAAAGGGCCTGTAACATCAAAAGAATGCCACAAGAAAAGAAGGGTGTTGGCCACAGATAATTCGCCAGTTACGTACGTTATTACCCACTACTGCCAAAGTCAGAGAAAAAGGCAGTGTGTGGAGCAGTTGAGATGAACAGAGGCTACTCAGAAGGGAAAAATACATTGTATTTCTGAATGCAACAGCTGCATGTGAGTGCAACAAGATCCAGGCTGAAATGATGGCCTTGGATCCTGCTTTGCTTTGCAGGGTCTCATCTGCTCTCTAAAGCCCTGGCAGAAGCTGTGAGTAAACGCATGGAGGACGCTCTTCCCCGCATGGCGATGTCGCAGCTGTTTCATGAGCAGCTGCGGCATGTGGATCCCGGGTCAGCGTGCTTGCGAACGCAGCCTTGTGGGTGGGTGGCTGCAGGAGAAGTTCATGTGCCAGCCTGCTGGCTTTCCCCGGCAAAACCCTCGGAGATGACCCCATTCTGCACTGCAGGGCGGCTGTGGTTTTGTTTTTTAAAGATATAAGCAAGCCGTGCCTTCTGTCATAGGGCTCAGTGAAGGAGGACCGGAGTCAGCGACAAACGCATCCTACAAGGAGCATCACCAGCAGGCCCTTAGCGTTCCTCGTCTGATGGCACGCACACTGTCCGGGGGGGCCCCCATTCCTCCTCTGAGTGGGACAGCACAAGACCGAGCAGTGAATGGATTCCCAGCTGGTGTGCCACCCTGTCCTCAGGTGCAGACACATGGCACTCCCCAAAGCGGTGATAAAAACTCATTGAGAGTTAGATGTAGCCAAGCGGATTGCCCTTCTACCTCTACTGCATCCCCTGGGAGTGCAGAGAATCGGCACTAAGAGGCTGTGCAACTAAGAACCAGGGGGTACCCAGGGTTGTCTGATCAGCCTCCTGTCCCTGGGGAGTCCAGACCCCATTTACTATTCATCTCATTCCATCTTTTTGCCGCAGGAGATCCCAGACTCCCTTCCTTGGTCCCTGCAGTGAGCCCATAACCCAAGCGGGCAAACCTAAGTCCTCTGCGCCACGTGATTGGTTGGGAGGTGGGCACGTGGCCAGACCAGGCCAATTAGAACCCTGCTGGAGAGGGCCTTTCTCGTGCTCTGCGGGAAACGCCGAAGCGGGTCGGTGGGCTTGGCTGGAAGCCTGTGCCCTTGGTGTCAGAGGGGCTGCTGGAAGTGAGCCAAGGACGCAGGCAGGCTCTGTGATAGTGTCTACCTCGAGCCTCAGGCTGGCGTAGCCTTTGCATCTTTCATGTCTATGACCCTCAGCCACGTGGCTCTGAAATGGTCCTGTTTAATGATTGGTCGGCTGTGTTTGCTCCGACCTAGGACAGGGGCGCCGTGAAATCAGGGACTTTGTCTACCTTAGCATCACAGTGGAGGGCCTACAGCACCCCCTACAGGCTGGCTGGGCGAGAGGCGCATGTGTAAGGTTTACGTTACGGTTAGGGTTAGTTTCTCTCACTTTAGAACTTCTGATGTCAGGTACAGTATGTCCTTCAACTTTGTTCTTCTTTATAAAAATTGTTTGGCTATTATTGTAATCAACTGGTGCATTTCTAAAAAATTTGTTTAATTCATATTACATCGCATTAATAGATACATTTGAGGAGAATTCATTTCTCAATATCAAATAAACATGGGATTTCACCTGATTATGACTTCTTGATGAACTAACACCTTTATCATTATGAGACGTTTCTCTTTTAGAGCAAGCCTCCTAAGGATCAAGTTGATGTCACGTAACTTACTGCATCTCAAAACAAAGCCCAAAAACACTTACAGAAATACAGCAAAAGTCAGCGCTTAGCAATGTGGAATTCACAAGGACTGCTATCCAATCAGAAATTCCCATGCAAACCAGAACACAAGAAAACACAACCTATCACCAGAGCAACAATCAATGAGGAATAACAGACACAAAAATGACAAAGGTGATAGAATTAGCAGACATAGATGTTAAAGCATATTATAAATGTCCTCCCCACATTCAGGAAGGTCAAAGAACCAATAAACAAGATGAGACTGGAAAATATATAAAAGATCTGAGTCAAATTACAGACATAAAAATCATTTCCTGAAATGAAAAATACGCTGAAAGAGACTTTGAACAAATCAAGCCCCGGAGAAGAGAAGATTCGTGAACTTGAAGACAACGGAGAGAACAGGCCTGCTGCCCCTGTCTGTAGCCTGTCTGCTTTAACTCTTCAGTTCCCGTAACGTGTGGTGTGCCAGAACTGTTAGCCCGTGCTCCCATGGGAGCCTCCGATTAACTCGCAAGTGGGACACAGAGCTTACACCCCGTTTCTCTGGCCTTCCTCCTGACGGTGACATGTCCGAAGTTACGCACATCAGCACTCCGCGCCCTCACCCCCTTCGGTCAGGTAGTTCCATATGTGTGTCATGCAATTACCTTTATTTATCACATTCTGCATTCCCTCCTGGGACCCTCCAACATTCTAAATAATGTTTCAGTGCTTTCATACACGAATGTCCACTCTCTGTGCTGAAAAGTTCCAGGAGCTTTGACAAATGCCGTGCAGTGTCACACAGGAAAGCTCTCCGCAGTCCACCCGTTCAGCCCTCCCCCTCACGCCAAGCGATGGCTGATCTTTCCATTCTTGCTCATCTTGCCTTTTCCCAAACGTCACGTAATTAGCAACGTACAGTGTGTAGCCTTTTCGCACGGGCTTCCTTCACTAAACAAAATGCATTTAGGGTCCATCCGTGTCGTTTTGTGACTTATTAACTCATTTCCTTTTATTGCTCTGTACTAAAAAAAAATAAGGCCCCAAGTGTTTACTTGTTTCTATGGACTGAGACAGGCACATGTGCATGTATCTGTAAAAAAACTAGAAGTATCTTCTTATCTCAAAATACGGCGCTGCCACCCCTCTCTCCGCTCGGGCCAGAAAGCCCGAGCTGCTCTGGTGGTTTCTTTGTTCCCCCTAACACTCAATTCATCACCAGCTCCTGCAGGCGCCACCCCCACATACAGCCCAAAGGCACTGATTTCCCTCCATTCCTGCTCCCGTTACCCCATCCAGGTAGCCATCGTCTCTCAGCCAGGCCCCTGGAAAGGATCTCCAATCACTCTCCCCACTCCGTCTCCTCTTAGTTCTCCAGGCAGCAGCTGGAGACGGGAACCCTGCTGAAGTCCCTCTAGTCTTCCCAGTGGCTTGGAATATGATCTAAACGGCTCAGTACAGTTGTAGGACCTCGCAAGGCTGCGACCAGGTCTGCCCCCGCCCCCCAGCAGGTGCCCGCTCCTGCCACTGGTCCTTCAGCTGCTTCTGCAGGCTCCTGCTCACTGCAGAGCCGTCCACCCGGAGCCCTTAGTAGGAGTGCTGGCTGAGTCACCTCCTCAGAGAGGCCTTCCTGGTTCCCCAGGAGCAAGGAGGTTCTTTTTGCTCCTTGCCTCTATCACTCATTTGAATGCTGCATTTTTGAGGTTTGTTCTCCTCACCCTCCCAAGAACCATTGGGCGAGGCCACGCGGGGTGTGTTGCTCACTGGACTCCGGCGCCCAGGCTCTGGCTGACCTGTTGCAGGTGCCGAAGAGACACGGGTCAAATGAACCAATGGAGGAGTGACAGTGACCAGAGGAAAAGGCAGGCCAGCCAGCCAGCGTGACACCCTCATTCTTATTCTTAGCGACCTTGGGCTCATTTTGGAACATTTCTGATTTACCGTTTTTTAATCTGTTAAGTCAATACAATATTTTTTCCTGGAAAACTTAGGCTAAGAATGGAGAAAATCAATATAACGCAGACATCACTAATATCTGACTACATTGTCGAAATTCCCTACGTGCTAGCTAAAAACATCTTCCTGGTAACTTCTCTCTCATTGACAACATGAGCTGACGTGGACCATAATTTGCTATTTTAGATTTTATTGAATGAATTGTTTGTTTATGTTTATTATATATTATGCACTGCCGATTTTTTAAGTGTTTGCTGGCTTTAGGATTCAAAGAAGGCTGGGGAAAGGGAGAGGGAAAAAGGAAAGTTAAGGGCTGTCATAATCTCTCAACATTTTGTTTTACACATCTTTTTATTTTAACATGGCTCATTAATTGCCGTATTTCTTGCAATGACATTTTATCAATACCAAACTACATTTTCCTATTTAATGCATTTGGCCTTAAATTCTGTGGTATCTGAGGCTAATACAACCTTTCCTCTCTATGATTCTATTTGCCTAAAAATTTTTTTTACTCGTCCTGTATCTTTAACCCTCCACTTTAGTTTGATTTGGGGTTTATGCCTTCAGGCAGCATACAGCTAGATATTCTTATCTGATCCAAACTCTGGGAATTATATAAATCGAGGTTCTCAAACAGAACTTCCAGGGAAACGTGTTCAATGGCCAGTTCTCATTCTCACCCCGGCCGCCAGCGTGGGGCCCCCAAGCCTGCATCTTAATTGTGGAAACCAGGTTTTCGAAGTGCCCCATCCACACAACACTGGCTAGGAATCATTAGTTACAGCATTTCTCATACTAACCACAGCTGGTGACTTTCACATCACTCTCTTCCTGCCTTGTACCTAGTTTCATTTTATGCTCATTTACTTTGTTTTCTGTTTCCCCATTTGGGTAGTTTTTCTCCATCCTTTTTTATTTAAATACTAATAGAATGGAACTTTAAGTGTCCCCCCAAATATTGAAGCCTGCATTTCTTTAGTTACAAATTCAAGAATGAATCTTCTTCTCCTTCCTCTTTGCCCCAGGTAAAAGGAAGAAATTAGCATATTCTTGGTTTGAGGACATAATTATTACCAACGCATGTATTTCTTACGGTGTGGCTCTCTGGTGTCAAGAATGTTTATTTATATTTTCAGTCTTTCTAGACCTGTAGTTACAAGCATTCGCATTCAGCTGTCTGTGTAATTGGCTCTCCTCTCACAAGCTGTTCTTTAGTGACTTACCCAACCTGGGACATTTAATGAGGCCACATCTCTCCATTAACAGGAGGTATGTGTCGGTCTGAGTTTTTAAAGCCCATGTCTCAGACCTGCACAGGTGCAGCTCATTGCCTTGTTTCTACACACGATCCGCATTTGGTAGTGTACAAAATTCAACCTCACGACACTCCATCCCCAGGAGTCTACAGACCGGGAGCCTCTGTTTCCTGGTGTGGTTTTTCAAAGGAGTCTGAGACCAGCTGTGTTTTCTGTTCTTACAAGCAACATGCCTTACCTACCAAAGGTGCTTCTAGGATTTTTCTTTTAATTATCTTATTTAAAATATTGTTTTCTAATTAATTTTGTCTGGAACATGGTAGCCATTTTTAATCTGCATATAATCAGATTTTCTTTAACTGGGCAGATATTGCTTTTGTTATGCTTATCTTTAATCATCATTCTCTCCCAAGCATTCTGGTTCCTTCATTAGACACATCACTAGTTCTGAGGGCTCAGCATTTCCTGCTCACATGAGGCGAAGTTTTTCCATGGGAACCACCAGCTCACAGAACAGCTAGTGGGGTGTCCGAGCTCCCCAACCCCAGCCCTCTGCCAGAATTGCAGAGCAACCCACCCCTCCTGCTGCTCACACCCTGTGGTCCTCGGCAGCATTGGGCCAGGGACCTCCACAGCCAGGGGAGGGGGCGAGGGAGGGGGCCTCAGGCAGGATGAATCTGAAAAGCAATCAACAACACGAGAAGGCAACCCACAGAATGGGAGACATTTTTTTGCAAACTGTATATGGGACTAGGGGTTAGTATCCACAATATAGAAGGAGCTCAAACAACTCAACAGAAAAAAAATAACAACTTGATTGAAAAATGGGCCATGGACCTGTTTTAATTTTTAAAACAAGATAAGTTGACATGTTAGGTCTCATTACTTAAGTTGCATTAATTCAATAATGGACAGCTAAAATTATAAGTAATTATACATAATAATTAACATGTGACCAAAATGGCAGGTCAGTTTTACAGTGAAGAGCCAAAGGCTGGCAGTCTTCGTTAATGTGTTTGTAGGCTCAGCTGTCGAATTCTGGTGTTCAGCTAGTCAACATGATTAAATAGATATAAAGTCAGCAGTAAAGCCATTAATTTCAATATACTTCAAAATTAAACTTTCCCACATATTTAATTAAAAAGAAAATGATGCATTGCCAAAACCCAATCTGTGCAATACAAGCCTGTTTTATTCTGTGTTACCAAGAGGTTGAAAACATAAGAGATTTTCTTGAGTTGCAGAGAAAATTTATGTAAAAACAAAATCAAATACTTGATCACATGATTTGACTAGAGCAGGTCTTAACTACCTTATTAAATAATAATGCACACATCCTTAAAATCACAAGTTTTAATTGTGGGTTTTAGGTGAGGTACCTTGAAAATGTGGCAGTCCCAGAGAACAGTCTAGTTTACCCAAAACAGTCAGAGTTTCAGTGGTTTTGTTGGCGAGGCCTTGGGGAAACAGGCCTTCCTGCCTCTGCCAATGGGGGAACAAAATAGTAGAAACCATTAATAGGGGATATCTCACAAAAATACATCTGCATTCACCTTTGCCTGGAAAATCCCTCTTCTAAGAATGTACCTGAAAGTGTGCCTAAGGCTATTAATTGTAGCATCGTTTGTGATGGCAGCAGAGGGGCAACCAAGTGTCCCTCCACAGGCAGCTGGCTGCCACCCTGCGGGACCCCATCCAAAGGAATAGGACAGAGCCCTGTGAGTGAGTGAGAAGTCATCCGCGTTCTGTGTGATCTCCATGACATTCTATGGGACAAAAGCACAAGGCAGAGCAGCATTACGAATCATGCTAACTCTGTAAAGGAAAGAAGGGAAGCTAAGAACCCATCATGCTAGAAGCCAAGCCTTCCACAGGATAAATCAGGAGGATAGAAATGACTGCACTGTGAGACGTGATGGAGGGAATGGGGATGCAAGACCTCTTTGAGACCACACAGGGTGGGCTTTTGAGCCAGGCTGATATCATGTATATATTCAAAAACTGAAATGAAAGCAATTGTTTAAAGCAAGCCCCAAATTGGAATTAAATGGGATATTACAAACTCAACAGGATGTTAAATGAATCACTTAAGATATTACTTCAGGTGACTTTGAACTCAGGACATTAATTGGGCGTCACTGGTGGGATTTATTCTAAAGAGAAAACGCCAGTCTCCACTAAAGAGAAGGCAGACATATGAGGTCTGGGCAGGAAGGGTCCCCCCCGCTATGCCCAGCAGCAGGCTAGCACCTCGACCCTCGTGGGTGCGGTGGAAAACTGGAGAAAGAAGATTCAATACATCATCCTGCTCTGACAGACTCAAAGACGTCATAGACTTGGGAACACATTTAAGAACAGACGCGGCATACCTCTACACAGGACACACCGAAACGTTGCTGGAGAGGCGGGCCTCGCTGGATTTGAGAAGCCTGAGATGTCATTCCCCTCAGGCCTGACCTACAGGCTCGGGACGACTCCAGTCAAAATGCCAGCTGGCTTTCCTTGTGTGCGTGGAAACGGAAAAGCTGTTGACAAAGTGAACGTGGGGATGCGGATGGCAACAAGAGCCAAGGCAATTTCTAAAAGAGTCAACTTAGGTTACAGGAGGGAAGACCCGCTATGGAGCTACAATGACAAGGACAGCACGACCTTAACAAAAGAACAGACATGCAGACCGACGGCACGAAGCAGAGCCCAGAAGCAAACCCTCATGTATGTGGTCAGTAGACTTTTTACAGAGTTACCAAGGCAATCCTAGGGAGAGAGAAATAAACCCTCTACCAAATGGTTCCAGGACAACTGAATATCCGTGCCCAAAACCCTGCGCTCACACCACACATAAAGTTTAGCTCTAAATGGATCCTAGACTTCAGTGTAAAGTCTAGAGCTGGGAAACTTCCAGAAGAAAACATAGGGCAATTCTGTGGCCTTGGTTTAAACAAATACTTCTTCAGTAGGACATAGAAGTTTGACCCATGAAGGAAAAAATTATAAATTGGCCTTCCTCAAAAATTTTGTTTTCTACAACCTTTCTTTGGGGGCATCGGCGTGCTCACTCTGTCAAAAATTTTAGTGTTTGAAGGACACCTGCTGAAAAACCATGAGACAAGTCATACAATGGAAGAAAATATTTTTGTAATCCTCACCTAAGGGTATGTTTTTTAATTGATTTGAGAGAGAAAAGGAGAGAAAGATATCACTGTGAGAGAGAAACGTCCATTGGCTACCTCTTGTATGCTCTTCCATCTTCAATATTGAAATGGCTACACAAAAACTCACCAGTTTTGATAATTTTTTTAAAATGCACGCTGATATGGCAGCTGTCACAATACAGTCTAACCAAATTCTTTTGAATGAAGTTAAAGACAACTAAGCCCTTCTAGAGCCTTTGTAGGGAAAAACTAAATGGACTTTTTGGCCGACCCAACATAACCTTTCTTCGGGGCATTGGAATGCTCGCCCGGTAAAAAGATGTCCCACTTCTGGCCCAGTGTGCACTCTGTTGATGACACGCGGAGCTGCTTGCTCTGTTCAAGGCTTTGGGGACTGCATTTTAGTGCCGCTTAAAGGCTTTTGAATAAGCCCCTTGTTTATTTCCTTTCCTCGTGGAACGCCTTTCTTGGGTCCCTGTGAAAATAGGAGGCTGGGGACCTGGTGCGTGAGGAACAATGATGGTCACATGCAGAAGCCCTCGGCCTGGACGCAGAAGGCATCCTGGGCAGCCCTGTGAGACGCCTAAATCCAGGCCCCGTCCCTCTGCTGGGGACAGTGAGTTCACTGGGCCCTGGAGGGAGATGCGCTAAATGCTCCACTCTTAGAGCCTCAAGACCAGGAGGGCGTGCCTTGTTCTTCGGGGTGGGACCATCCCCACATGCCGGGACTTCTGAGAATATACTGGAGTCGATGCTAGTAATTTAATCAAACGTGCTTATCAAGAAAGTTTGGCCTGCTTTTTTCCCCTTGCCAGGGAAAATAATTATTTTCCCTGGAAAGATATATTGATTACAAATACATGAAATAAGCAGGTTTTGACATTTTACTAAATAAAATTTAATTTATGGTCAGCTACAAATTTAAAGTTTGATGAACTGTCCACTATTGAACTGAATTTTTAAAATAGCTGATTATAAATCTATAACTATAAACTCAAAATAGTATATATGTGGAAGGAAAGACTTACACAGCCTAAGAGGTGGTCCCTGTGGAAGGGTGTCGCCCCTCTGCAGATACCAACCTGCCTTACGGGGCCACAGCCAGAATGCGTTTCTAGCACCACCTTATGATCGCAACAAAATGTTTTAAAAATTAAATTTAAGTATGTGTGTGTGTATGTCTGTGTGTGTATGTACACACACACACAGATTTTGTGCAAATAAGCATTAAAGAGTGATCAACAGAGGACTTTCAATCATAAAACATATTAAAGAAAATTCTGTTTCAGAAGTGGAGCAAAACCGCAAGTTCAAACAGAAGAGAATTAAAATGTAGAATGTCCGCCCGTTAAAGGGCAGCGTGTGAATTTCTCGAATGGCTGAAGACGGCTGTCAGACCGCAACGGTGTCGCGTTCCACCAGATGCACCGAAGAGAACGTCAGGCTCTGTTATTTGTGAATGTGAAGACTTACAGTGTTCTGGAGATTATGTCTGAATGCATCTGCCACAGGTACGGTGGAAGCATTTGCGTGTGGAGTCCAAAGTATTTGAGTGGGTAGGTGGTTTGGCAAGGCTTGGGGGGGTAAATGAGCCCGGTCTGTTGGAGACCACTGCCTTCGAGTGTCTTCTGGTGTTCACAGCCAGGGAAGTTCAAGTGCAGAAATCACTCCAACACCTGGGGCCGGGGCCTCTGGGGATGGAGCAGCAGATTTAAAACGTGCCCAGGAGATCTGGGGCAGGGCGGGCCTTCAAGCCTTGAGAGGGTGAATTTACACTGAGGCCCAGCTCCCCAAATTCAGCTGGGTGATGAATTCAGGAAAGGTGAAAAATTATCTTAGCAAAGTGAAAGTTTGAGGTTTTGAACTTAGAGAGCGGTGATATAAATTGAGTTACAGCAAATATAAAATTTGACAGTTAGAAACCTCCCAACAGAATTTATAACATACATAAGGAGGCTGGAGAAAAAAGCGTATCTAGACCTTAGATAGCAGAAAGAGAATTCAGATAACAGTATTGGAGTTATCAAAATCACACACACACACACACACAGTTTCATCAAATTGCCGAAAAGGACGTCGTACAATGTCTGCACTCTCCCACCGGCTGGAACACGAGGGTCTATTTCTATCATTTTTTTTAGAAACCAATTTTAGTTGATCACATATGTCAGAATGCTAAGGTCTAACACCCAGGAAATGAATTTTCTTGATTAGAAGAATTTCAGCCAGAATTCCAAAATTTCAGTGATTCAGTGTTAGCTGGAATAACTACTTCGAATGCTGCACAAATTGAAAGCTGTCCCAGCCCCACAAGTAAACTTAATACGGACCAAGGAGCATGTGTACCCTCCCCGGGCTGCACCTGGTACACGCAGAGAAAATGGTTCTCTCCGCACCTGACTCGCTCTCACTTTAGACCAGCGCAAAAACAGATTTTTATACTTGTGAACGTAGATCAAGTTATTTTAAAACATCTGGAGAGACTCAGTTTAAAATAGTATTGTGTTTATGGCTGCCCTTACAGCACCGAAGCAATAATGTGACCCAATACATTTGGTCTTGAATCTTCAAATACAAAATCTCTATTTCAAAAAAAAAAATGTGTAAAGTGAATTCTAATAAATCAAGGGCCACACCAGGCGTCAAGTATCTATCCGGAATACATTTGTATACATGTAGAAATTGGATCTTCACTTCCAGTGCACATCCCCAAGTACAGCACCCTGTGGAGCTGGACCACTCAGAACACTCTCTCAGACATCCTGACCTGACAGCCCAAAGGCTGGCGTGAGTCACTGGAAAAATGCTGTGAAGGACTCTGAGTCTATCTTATGCTGCGAGGATCTTTCAATGCCTCCCAGTGCTCTGGGGGTTGGGGAGGGTCGCACTCACTGGGGCTCAGACCACAGGACCAGACCTTGAACACTGGCCTTGCATTAAAGGAGCCTGACGAGGGATTTGAAACTCATAAACTTCTTATTATTGACCCTTCCTTTACAGAAATCAAATCTGAGTCTTCCATGGGTGAAAATAATAAGTGTCTATTACACAAGACAAAAAAATTATATGACTTTCTGTGTGCACTATTTTGACAGGGGAAACTATACTTTACTACTGTCTTAAAGATGGGTTTTCCATAGTGGAAAAAAGAGGAAGAATGATTTAGATGAATGTGTCAGAAAGTGTGAGCACTGGGTTCATACTGATCTGATCAGGACTTATGAGCTGAGGTGAAATCTGGCCCAGAAAGCAGTTTGGAAGGAAATGCACCCAATGACGTCCCACTGAGGGCTTTCTCGGAAATTGCCGTCCCTCTATTAACCAAAAAGATGGTTAGGCGCACACGGGGTTAGAGGCCCAGGGCACCAAGGACTTTGGGTGCTTTGACGAGTACCCACATCTTCATCAGAAAATGGGGGAAACTCCCACCCGACCTTCTGGGTGTGTGTGAGGATTAGGGCCTCGTCCATTCCCGGGTGATCAGTAACTGTCTCTCTGTGGTCACTCCCTATTTGCTCTCTTCACCCATTTCCCCAACCTCTCTAAGGAGTAGAACCAGTTCAGGGTCAAAGTCAGCAAGATACCTTGGTTGTGAGTAAAACCTTAGTGGGAGCTTCCCAAACACATTCTTACTAGAGAATGTGGGTCAGTCCGTGAGCAGTTAACTGGAGGGACAGAGCTGGGCGGACACGGAATGAGGTCACGGAAGACTTCTGCCCCAGCCCCACGTATTTTAGGTGACTCGAGCAAATCTCTCAATCTCCAGGTTGCCCACACAGCAAACGAGGAACGGTCACAGCTAGTCTGCGTGATCCGCATCTTCTAGTTGCCTCATGTAGAGTGCACAGAAATGCACTTGCCAAAATTGAAAGCATCACAGCAAGTTTTTGCGATCAAACATTTTCTTTCCATCCCCCTTTGTTGTGCATATTCTGAATATTTCAGGAAAAGGTATGATGTAACATAAAGTGAATTGAGTCTGTATCAAGACTTGATTATCTGTGGTTAGAGAATAAAATGTCACACATAGTGATTTCCCATCACTAAACCAAACCTTCTTCCTCAGGTGATATTAGACTAATTTGCACTGTGCCCCTCTCCAGGAATTATACAGTTCTGTGAGGAAGTCCATTCGATCGAAACCTCTCTGTGGCTGTAGAAAGCACCTCAGTCGCCCTTGGACTGCCAGGTGGTGTTCAAACGACTTTAGCCTGCTTTCCTGCCACGCTCAAAGATGTGCACAAAAAATATCACTCCAGCTTCTCTGTATATGTTTCATATGTAGAAGGACTTCCTCCAAGTTTACATTTTCTTAGCTCACACTCTTTTAGAATAAAGCTAGAAAACAGGTCATGATATTGTTGGGAAGATACGTCTGCTACCTCTTCATTCACTTTGAGTATCAGTCGCTACCCATGCTACCAGCTGTTTTCATGACGGGCCCACATGTGCATAGCTGTGCGTCTGCGCATGCGTAGAAATTCATAGTAATGTTATACTCCGGGAAAAAGTCGAGGAAGATTAACAGGGCGTAAAATCTCTAATAACATCAGTATATTAGAAGAAAATAAGAGAATAATTACTTGAGCACATAAACAACATGGTTCAAACTTATTATTTTGCATGTGTTAAATTCATAATTTGTGTCTTTAATAAACTTCGGCGTTTTCTCCAAAGCCTATCCCAGCTGTCTTTATGATCTGCGTAACAGGAAGGTGAGTCATGCCTATATTGTGTGAACAAACTTCTTGTCACTGTTAAGAAATTATGCATGAGCACGTAACACTAAGGAACCTCACCGAGGTGAGATCCTGCAGATTGCATGGTTCAACCCTATGTAGCCGCTGCTGCCTAGCACTAGAAAGCACGTGAATGTTCCATTTAAGAGTCTTGTGCTGAGAAGCCAGTAAACCACTTCAGAGAAGATTCCTGTATAGTCTAGAACTTCAAATGTATGAAACTCAGAAATTTTAACTAAAGGTATGGTTATGAATTTTTCAATAGGATACTCAATATTGATCACTATTTTAATTTTATTAACAACTAAATTTATATTATATGTTAATTAAGGTTTACTAAACAGATTTTGTGTCTTAGGGTGTCATTGTTTTAAGCAAATCGAATTTTGAAAAATGTATCTCTACTTACTCTACAAGTATAACTCTTTTCCTTCTACAATGGACTCACCTAAAAAAATAAAAGCTGAAGAGAGAATAAATATGAATTACAACTACATCCGGGGCATTTCCTGGTTGCGCAGGTAATGGAGACTACTTAAATACGAAAGTGTACACACATCCACTGCCAACTTCACCAACAACACAAAGAACAAATACAACCACATAAATCCCTTGCCTTCTGCAAAAAGAAAAAAAAGCAGAGACGACTAAATACTTCTAACTAATGCAAAAAGTAAACATCAAAATCCAGAAGAACTCTTTCTCAAACGTCTACTACAAACCTTTGCTAGGAGAAGCTGCCCAGGAGAGAACAGGGGGGCTGCGATGAGTAACCTTCGGGACAGGGAGTTCACGGTGCCGGTGGACTGCTGAGGAAGACTCCTCGTGGAGAAGGTCTCCAATGGAGGGGGCAGACTTAACGGTGAGCACGGGACTTGGACATACAGATGGAAAATAACAGGGAAGAGACTTTAGGGACAGGAGATGAAGGGAAGAAGAGGGCGAGGGAAGAAATGCAGGATTTTGTGCGGGAGGCTAAAATAAAAATAAAATGCAGATGTGTGCACCCTCTCTCCAAAAGGAAGCCATCCGCTGAGGAAACTGCACTGCAAACCACTGGTCATGCGTGTGGGTGATAGAAACGTGAGGAATCTTCATCTATAAGGGAAACAAAAAATAATAGTCAAAACATTTCAGCTGGTAGCAATTCTTCTCTCTGCTGCAAATTGCCACAAAACAGAAGAAAGATGTAAGAAAAATTCAGACCAGAATTAAATGTCATTCAGCAAGTATTTAGGAATATGAAGACCACCATGAGACACAAAAATTTTTAATGTAAAAAATAGTCATAAAACAAGAGAACAAGAGCTGACTGAACTTAAAAGAGAAATACAAGACAAAGACAAGTGTGATATTATTAGCCATGAAAACTATGTTTCATGATGCCCTAGAAAGACTATACCTGAGTGAAAATTTAATAACAGGCATATAGGAAAAGAAAAATAAAAAACACAGAGGAAAAATTAGATTAAAAAAGAGGCAGAGGAAGACAAGATATGTTTATAGGGAAAGTGATTAAAGTGGAAACTATGCCAAGATCTAACATACATACAATTGGTGCTACTAAAGTTAGGCAGCAAATAATTAAACAGAAATGATATACACAACTATAACTCAATTAAACTTTCTGAAAATCAAGGAAGACTGACTTTACATCACAAAAAAGCTTCCTGGGTAGCTACGAGAATTGACCAGGAACAATGATCGCTGAGACACGTCTAAGAAAAATGATTAGATGTTAATGGTAAAGAAAAACATTCAAAGATTCCCCAAGCCAAAAGATCAAACCCTACAAGTACAAGAAAATTCAACTAACACCAGACTTCTAAAAAGTAATCTGCAAAGCGAAGCAAAATTGAGCAGCATTTTAAAAAATACTCCAGGAAAAAAAAAAAGTTATAAGCCAAGGATTCAATTTCTAGTCATTTTGTTTTTTCAAGTATCAAAGAAAAACGGAAGAACAGTTGTAAACATGCAAGAATTCAGAGAATTCTGTACTCATTAGACTTTCTTGAGGAATTTACTAGAGAATCATTTTTTTTTTTTCCTACCAAGAGAACATTGAGGAAACAAAAGCAAGAGGAAGGAAGGAAGAAAGGACAGCTGGTTGGGAGTATTTACCAATAGATGTAAGACTAACCAAAGGTGGAAAGGTGATACCCAGATGTATGTTTTTGATGAAGTAAGAATAATGCAACTAAAAATAAGAGTGCAGGGAGGAGGAGAAAAAGAGAAGACAGCGCGAACTCATTTTGCGTTGAGTAGGTGCTACGTGGGAGTCCAGGGATGCACTTAACTACAACGCGGGGAACTGAGCGCCTTAAAGAAAGCCTCGATCAAAACTACAGGCCCTCCTCATGCAGGATGAAATGAGCAATTAAAACAATCTTTAGAGAAGAAAATAGCAAATATTACATAATACACATAGAAATTATAATTTTTACTATGACAAAGTTGAGATGAAACGTATCAGCCAGATCAGTAAATTTGAGTGGATGTAATTCCTCTCTTAAAGAAAAAAGATTTTAAATTTTGCCCACAAAGCAAAACCCCACAACGTGATGAATATAAAGGCCACACCAAAGGCATGCCGGTGATTTAGGAAGGCTAGCATAAAAGCATGGCAGAAGAACACTAAGGAAATGAAAGAAAGAAGGAATCAAGGCTTGCATCCCTTATGTTAAAAAAAAAAAGTAGAATTCAACCAAAGAAATTAAATGTGATAAAGAAGGGTACATTCGAGTGTTAAAAATCGTAATTAATAATAGAGATATTAAAGAACGCCTGTGCACTGAAAAACATAGACAGCGCTTGTATAAAACATGTACTTTGGCAGAGGTGAGAGGATGAAAATAGAAAGAAACACAAATTCCAAGAGACTTTAACATATTATTCTCAGCACAAGTCAAACCAACAGGACAAAATAAGCAAGGACTTGAAATGGGGCACACCCTGGATGGATATCAAACTTGATGCATTAAAGCAGAGAATATTCCTTTTCTAGCGTGTAGAGAATCCTTGTTATAGACCGAATATCTGCATTCTCCCCAAATTCCTCTGTTGAAGTCCTAACCCCACAGTGGGACTGCATTTGGAGACAGGGCATTTAGGGAAGTAATTAAGGTCCCATGAAGACAGGAGGGTGAGGCCCTAATCAGACCCAGTTAGTGCCCTTATAAGAAGAGCCAGCAGAGGGCTCTGTCCCTGCACACACACACACACACACACACACACACACACACACACACACACACAGAGGACAGGCCATGTGAGGACACCCTGCAGAGGCAGCAACGTGCAAACAAAGAGGAGGGTCCCCACCAGAAGCCAGCCCTGCGGGGCCCTGATCTCTGACTTCCAGCCTCCAGGGCAGGGGGAAAATAAATGCCTGCTATTTCAGCCCCCAGGAGGCGGTGCTTTCTTACTGCTAGGCGAGGAGACAAATACAGCTCACAGTCATATACTAGCTTACACAGGCAGATTCAGTAATTTTTCTGAAAAATAGGACTATTACAAACAAGAAATAATAACAAAACCTTAAAAGATCCTTCCCGTTGGAAAGTTAAAAGCCTAAATTAAACAATTCTTGAATGAAAGTACAAATACAAACAAATTAAACCCTGAAAGCTAAAGTTAATGAAAATATTGCCTATCAGTTTAAACATTTAAAGTGGTGAGCACAGGAAAATGCACAGCCGTAAATACTTACAGTTTTTAAATAAGAGAACAGAAATAAATTACCCAAATTTCCAACCCAAAAATACTGAAAAACAAGAACAAAGCAATTCATAGAATGAATACAAAGGAAATAACAACAATAAAATTAGAAATTAATGAAAAAGCATTAAAAGTACTAAATTAAGGTGTTCTTTAACAAATGAATGATGTATGTTGTGGTCTCTAGTGTAACCATTGTAGAATAACAAAATAATTTATAACTAAAAATCGAATAACAGAGGAAAGTAAACGTTGATGTGTCGGGGGGAAAGTATATACGTACCTTCCTGGGTTATGTATGAAGGTATTTGTGGAAAAAACTAGAACAGCAGCCGTTATGAGTGCTCACCTCTGGAGATGGGAATGGGGTGACGGAGGTGGATGGGCTGCTGATCTGGTCTGTTTTTTTTTAAGCTTATGAGTACTCTGTAACTTTGGGCCATATATATATATATGTGTGTGTGATACTTTGGTAAAAGTGTAAAATTAATTTCGCTCAAAAGACTGGATGTGGATTGTCAGTTAAATGAGCACCTGGACAAGAATGTGGATCCCTAACTCCTTGAGAAAGCAGCCTTTCCAGGCCCTTGGCTGCCCCCGCCCACCCCCCCAGTCCTGCAGCTGTCAACAACCAGAGCGCCTGAGGCTAAGGCAAGAGGGAAGGAGGGATGCGCTGGGGTGGGGGCAGGGTCTGCTCTCCAACATCAAAGGGTAGCTGGGATGACATTAAACAGTCAGTTTGGGGCAGGGTGTGGGGGGAGGGAGTGTGCATTCTCACCTCCAGTGGATGGAAATCCGCAGGCCTGCTGAGACAGCACACCTGGGCTGGTGCCAGGCAGGAGAATAGCCAGGCAGGACCAGGTCCGGGGAAGCCACCCAGAGAGATCAGTCAGCACACCTGTGATGAAGCAGCAGCAGACCCCCCGCCTGAGAGTCAGACATTACTTATCCATAAGGGGCAGAGAGGAGGGCTGTGTCGGCCCATTGGGTTTTAAGAACATTTCTAAGTGAAAAAGAGTGTTTTTCTAGCTGGATCCAACATGGATTTTAAAACGGCGTGTATTTCACTGTGACAGTGGTTTCAGGAGCTTTGAGGTGGCTCAGGTTCATGGAGGTTGCTGGTTACTTCACTTTAGAAATAGAGGCTTCAGCTAAAACATCTCCAGTGAAATCCCCCCACACACGAGTCTATTCCACAATGCTGCCGATGCTCCCGGGAACTTCACTCCACAGAAACGTTCGAGGTTTCTGGGAGACCAAAGTGGTTCCAGGATGAAGACGGCCGGTGGGGGTGGCCACACAGGCACCTGTCCACCTGGCTCAGACCCAGAGGGGTGTGGCGACCTCGGTCAAAGCCTTTAACCCCTGGTGGGTCAGTCTCCATTCCTGTGAAGCAGGCGGTAGCCGTGCCCGCCCATGCTGCCCGGTAGGTCAATGTGAACAGAGCCCTCACAGGGGGGCAGCGATGGGACCGCACTTTTTTAGAACATAAAACCCTCTGATAACTTGGGGCTGCTGATGTGCTTAGTCATGCCCAGTGGTGATTCAGCTCGCACAGGCCAACATACTGGCGTACTTCATCACACCTTCTCACTGAAATGGTCTTAAACTAAAGCACAGAACAGCACCTAATGGTGGGTACAATGTGTCCCAAGTTAGGCTCTGCCCCACCAGCCCCTTTTAAAAGAATCCTGCAAGATTCGGGGAGATCTCATTAGCTGCTGTGGTACCTGACAAGCCCAGGGGAAGCCTGCGTCCGAACACACCTGCCCAGGAAGAGGTGCCCCTCTCCATGCGCCAAAGCACGTCTGCCCGAAACCCACAGCCAGGTGCGGCTGGACTTGAGCCCTACTGAAGAGTGGCAGAGCCTGACTTTTCAGAATGTCCTCTTGCCTGATCTGAGTGGACCTGACGTGCCAGAACAAGGCCGCGCCAGCTCTCCCTTCCCAGTGGACGCACAGTGCCACTGAGGTAGCGTGTTCATCGAAAACCGAGGACAAGCCATGCTGGCCAACAGGCGAGGCCTGCAGGTCCCGAAGAGGCCGCTCCCTTGGAAGCTTCCGTGCGGCTGACAGGAGACCCCAGGGGCTGGAATGCAGCCGAGGGCTGGATTTACTCACCTTCGTCCTTTCACCCCTTGATGGGAACAAAATCGCAGCTGAGATGACTGCATGGAGCACTCCGTCGTAAAGGGCTTCGCTGGCGCCTCTTCCAGTGGAACCCGCCCCTGAAGCCTGTCCTTTCCCTTCACACAGGGCCCACGGGCAGCACGGCGAGTGCATACAGAACAGGAGGCAGCTCATCACTGAGTGAAGTGTGCCTCCACCGCCCATTGCACCGTCTGCCACCAAAGCGCGTGGCTGCTCTAATGATCTGTTAGTGTAATAATCTGCCCAGGACACCCTGATGATGCGGTCCTCAAAAGACGGCGCTTCTCATGGAAGCGCAGCCCCAGAAGAGCCTGGGACCCCTCGAAGGCGACCGGAAGGCTTTGCACACACAGTGAGAGGTACTCTCCTAGGAACAGAGAGAAGGCCTGACTTTAATTCAATCTCCTGTCATCTTTGTCACAAACCTGCGACCTTACTGGAGCCAGGTGTCTTGGTTGCTTCTCATTGGCGGGCACCGTCTTGGTTGGTGGCGAGGCAGGTGGAATTCTGTCCTGGCGAGTTTCTGAGTCAGAAGACAGCCAAGTTCCCTTCTGCATGTCCCTTGCTTAGGGAGGCTGTGCTGCAGAGTGCCTTGGAGACCTTCCAGGTCCCTGGGAATCATTGAAATCACTGCGATGAGAATCTTACTGAACATTTTCTGGGCCTTCTCATGGGGTGTTCCATGGCTTCTCCTGCCGCATAAACAATAAATGTATTTCCTTCCCTGTTCCTCTTCCCTCAAAATGTTTCCTGTTATTAAAAACAGCAGACTGCTTGTCAAATGTTTTATGTGTCACGTGGTGGGGGGCCTCAATCACACACCCACTGTGTGCACACAGGCACCTCGTTAGCTAGACCCCACTCGTCACGCTCATGGAAAAAATGCTGCTAATTGGATTAACAGATACCTCAAAACTGATCACAGCATTCCGTTGTCGTAACTGCACCTGGTGAGAGGGTACCAGAAGCATCAGGGGACGGGGTGCTTCCAACAATTAATCTCTCTGAGCACGCGCCTCTCCCTGGAAAGGTGAGTTCTCTAGGCAGCGAAAGCACTCCCCTCTGTCCAGCCTTGAACGAGGCCTTTACCTGTCCTCAAGGCAGCACAGCCCAGAAGGTCAGGTCATAAAGGAGGGGAAGGGGCAGCACACTAGCTCTCAGAATGCCTCTGCAGGCAGGGCTGGTCCCCTCTCTGCCTCCAGGTGCCCCTGAAACAGGCCCCCAGACCACACTGCAGAGCAAGAGCCCAGCCAGGTCCCACCCAAGGCCAATGTTAGAGAGATAAGTGTTTGCAAAGATTCTGCAAGCTGAAATGTTAAAGCATTTCTCTCAGTGTCCTCTAAATCCACTACTCTCCTCACCTTCACCTTGGCAGTGGCCACAGGACAAAGGGACAGAGGAACGTTTGGGGACCTAAGATTGTCTAGAGGTCTGTTGTGCTCTTTGAGAGTTCAAGGTTGTACCAGCAGCAGCCGTATACACAGTGCTTTAATGTCCCCAAGTCCCCTCCACTCTGCACACCGGTGGGACTGGATCCTCTCAGAAGGAATCAATACATGGATGGGATCCCAGACACACCGGTAAGGGCGGCAGAGAGAACAAAATCCATCAGCTGATGCCCGGCCTCCTGGTAGCCTGCTGCTTTAACGTCATGGGAGGGAATGGGGAGCAAACCAGGCAAAGGAGGCAAAAATTTGTCTAAGTTTACTTCCAAGTGTCTTTTAATATTATGTATAATTAATAATAATCCTTAATGAAGCCCTTTTTCTACTCAGAAAGTTGCTACCTCTGGTGTATCGCCTCGAGAAATTACTCAGTTGGCCTTGTAGCGTCGACTGCTTCCCACCTGTCACCACGTAGACACCTTCAAAGAAGAGACCTCCTGCAAACACAGTCGTCCGTAACCAAGCAGCGGGGCGACTGCTGCGCCAAGGTCACCCCTGGGACCGGGAACGAGTGGGTGAGGGACAGCCAGTGGGCCTGCAGCAGCGCGCTCACAGCTCTGCAGTGTGCCTGCCCTTTCCGCAGGACTACCGCTGCACGGACAGGTGGGCGCATGCCCATGAGGACAGGAAAAGCAGCCAGTGGCGGCAGGGCATCGTGGGCTCTGCTTCTGCATTGTCCAGTTGTCAGGCCAGGCTGCAGAGATGCAGATCTAAAGAGGTGGAGGCAGGGTAGTGGCTTTCTAGCCTCTTGGAGTGTGTTGTCTAGAGACCACATTTCCTGCGAGGGGCTGCCATCCCCGCTCAGTCAGGCGGCAGCCTTACAACACAGCCCCTTTCCTGCATTGGGGGTCTTTGGGGGTCCTGCACCAAACCTGGCAGTCACCAATGGCAACGCAGACTCGGTTCTCCCCCCCAGCGTCTGCGGTCAGACAGAAGAGGCTGAAATCTGGGAAGTGCCTCGGCACCCACCAGTGGGGGGGTTTCAGGAACACGGTGGATCCACTCTCAGGAAACGACTCCCAGCACATGTTGCTGGAAGTCGACACTGAAAGTTGTAGGAGTGATGTCCAGACGCACCCTCCCTGAGGAGAAGGGACCACAGCCAGGCCCTCACGACCGCGTCTTCAGTGCACTCTGCTGCAGCTTCGGAAAACATCAAATTAGGAAAGTGAAGAGAAGGCATCAAAGGTGTTTTCTTTGCCACGTAACGATCCACTCAATCAAAGCACAGACCGTTTCTCGTGACGACACCTCTAGATGGAGTTTTACATGTGCATAAATATTAGTCAATAGAAAAATAAAATAATTGCCTTTGACTTGTGGGAATATAAGTGAAATTTTTATCTATTTGAAGTTTCATTTAAAGATGATTTAAGTTGTTTTGGTAAAACTAATATGAGAAATAGAGAGAATTCATGGCAGGCTCCATAAGACAGTCATAAAGAAGATGAAATGGACCAGAAAATAAACCAAAGGAGCCAGGCTGTAATTTAGTTATGTGATATTAATAAAATATTTAATACAATATTCTGACTTTCATATGTGAAATTGTGCTTCTCAACTATCAGCATACGCTCCAGCTGCTTTTCCAATCTTCTCCTGAGTAAATACGTGCTGCGGGCCCCTGGCGGCTGCAGAGCCCTCGCCTCCCAGGGCACTAACCTGACATCCTCACGTCAGCTCACAGCCCGGCGCGCTCCCCCCAGCCGCCCTGCGCACACAGAGCGGGTGCAGAGCGGTGAGGGAGCTTCCTGAAGGCATGTGCGCGGTCATACGGAGTTAAGTCCTAAGGCTCTCGAGACATTCTCAACCCCACTTTGAAAAAGGGAACAAAGGCTTAAACCATTGAGGAGAGTTTGTAAGCGAGAAGTAACATTACATTCCCCGTGGCAGAGGCTATTGAACATCATTCCAAGCCAGGCAGGGCGAAATGGAGAAAATAAAATAGCTCACCAGGAAAAACACGTGTAGGAGAAAGAGAAGGGAAACACGAGAGAAGAAGCAAGAACGAGGAAGAATTGAGCGAGCACCGTGCATCGATAAAAACTGATTTAGCATTTATTGTTTTGTTTCTTTCTGTCTGGAAGGATAGGAAAATAATTGTCAATCTGTGCGATGTGTAAACATATCTTATAATCTACACATCCCTCTGGCATTTTCTTATTTGGGAGCCGAAGTAAAAAGAGAGAATGTTCCTTCTGTCCTTGGAAGTGGGCTAACATGCTACATTTCTCCTGGACACAATGCAGAAGCATTTTAATGCGAAGTGTAAGGAGACCCGGATTCAGGAAACATCTGCTCAGCTAAGCAGTGGCCCTGCTACTCCCCAGCTCTACATCTAGCACTGGGACCGAATCCAGCCCCTATTAGGCAGCCTGAGTAGACAGAGGCCTCTGTGCGCTGAGCAATGCCAAGGTGACAGGGACGTTTCCTTAGCGGCCTATGGCATAGCTCAGACCATCTGAGCCTGAAGAAGGGGCAGCAGACCAAAGCTCTTCTCGGGTGCACAGACGCTGTGGCTCATCTCTGGGGGCTCAACTCACAGCCGCCGGTGAGCCAGGAAGGGAAAGATCTCCAAGCCTGATGAGCTGCTCGGCCCACAGGCTGGTGTGCCTGGAGGAGACAGGGCTTCTGAAGTGCAAGTTCAGCCCACCTTCTCAACCAGAAGTCTCAGGCTGGAGGTCATAAGCTAAACTTAGCCTGCTAGGGTGCTTTGCTTGACCTTCACCAAATTTCAGAATCAAATTAGTTATTGACATTTTACAGTTTAGAACTTTAGGGTTTTCTGGCTTCTTTGGAAAAGGAGGAAGCACAGACAGAGGTCCTAAGCCTGCTCTCCTGCGGGGCAGTGTGGGCTGGGGCAGCGTGGGTGCCATCCCCTCTGGACCAAGCAGGGGCGCTGCAGTTGACTCAGATCCTCTCTGCTCCTTGCCACCACCCCCAACACTGAGGTTACAGTCGCCTTATATTGGCCCAATTCATTCTTTCATTTTATGTCCCAGTTTCCCTTAGTCCAGGGGTGGCCAACCTTTTGGCATCTCTGGGCCACACTGGAAGAAGAGTTGTCTTGGGCCACACATTAAATACACAAACACTAACAAAAACTGGTGAGCAAATAAAAGGTTTTAAGTAAATTTATGATTTTGTGTTGAGCCACATTCATATACATCCTGGACCACATGAGGCCTGGGGGCCACAGGTTAGATGCCCCAGCCGGGCATTGCAGTTTACAAGCCCCCAACCCCGTGCCTCCAGAATCCCTGGCTGCATGCAGTCCCTCTAACTTGTTAAAAATAAAAAGATCAAAGACTTTATATTCAATATTGAACAAAGTTAGTACAAGATCAAAAAGACAAACTTGCTATGTAACCTTCAAGTCACTTTCCCCCGCGGGACCTCGATGTCCCCACCCATGCAGTGCAGGGGGAGCCCTGGATAAATTGACGACTTCCCGACTCCAGCATTCTGTGGGTGAGACCGCCTCCCAGCAGCCCTTGCTCCTGCCCATCAACCCTGCTGAAATCCAAGTGCATTGCAATTGGATTTCTTCCCCTTTCTCTTGTGTTTGGCATTTGTTGAAATCTTTTAATTACTTGCAAGCTTGCCCCTGTTGTCAGTGACAGAACACGGCTCACTAGACAACCAGGAACCTTTCCTGAATCTAATCAGCGTCTGCAGGACCGAGGCTGCAGCATCCGCAGACAATGCCCGCAGCCTGTCCGGAAGCGCTCCTGCAGGGCTTGCGGGTCTAGGACGAGGCCGGAGACTCAACGGGCCTGAAAATTGAGCTTCCTTTTCTCCCTTGCAGTTCATTTGCTGTCCGCAGGTTGGAGGCAGCTTGACACGGAGGGAAATGGACTGTCAGCGCCCTTCAGTGTGCGTTCCTCCATCAGTCCATCTCTGAGGCGGCCGCCCGCCCAGGGCCCCTGCGACAAGCTGCAGCCGGGCGGGCAAGGCAGGAGGGCGGGAGGAGACCCTGCTGTCACAAAGCGCTTTCGGGGGAGGCTGCGGGCAAGGGGGAAGGCTCCATGGAACATCACAAATGTATTCTGCCTCATGCAAAAACATTTTTCTGGCAAGTCACGTCCTTGACTTTTTTTTCCCTTCAAAAAATGCCCGAGAGTGCAATCCATCTTGCGGCTTGTTCCTAGTTATGCAGCTCGTGGTAAAATATGATCTAAAA
Organism: Macrotus californicus; assembly: GCA_007922815.1. Lineage (NCBI taxonomy): Eukaryota > Metazoa > Chordata > Mammalia > Chiroptera > Phyllostomidae > Macrotus > Macrotus californicus. The sequence goes on from VMDR010000070.1 coordinate 69,182, forward strand.
GGTGTAATTCCAGGATGTGCAGCCCAGATAGATCTTCTTCCTTTGGAATGAATTTATCTGGCCATCGGCCGCTCGGTTCTCTTTCCAATGACTCTGTAATACACAGTTCTGACAAGGAATGGAAAATGAAGCAGGAAGTGCTTCGAATTAGATGCGGCGTCAAATGAGAGTGTGTCTATTTGCGGCACTAAAGACGCTGGGGAGAGAAGGGTGGCAATCTGGCTTTGGGATTTCTCTATACTTAGTTCTGCACTTTAGAGCGTTGAGTACTCTAATATCCAACAGAAAGAAAAACTTAATTTGCTTATCTGTGCCCAAGAATTACTCTAAGTCATAGTCGATGAGGCAATTATTTTTAAATACAGAAAATAGAATGTTTCTCAATACTGACTTCAACTCATGTAATATACAGGGTCCAGCACAAGTAATACCGCCTTTCTGTTACAAAATCATAAGCATGTAATTTTGTCACATATCAGTACCACACTCAAGCACACCATAGGACATTTTAGGTGAAATGTTCAAATTAAAACTATAAATTGTCACATCCATATCATTTCCCTACCAACCACGTTCAAGTAGGCATTACTTCTGCCAGAGCCTGGATATTAGACAAATTTTTCTTCTGAAGATATGATTCTTTTTTATTTTTAAAGATTTTATTTAGTTATTTTTAGAGAGAGGAGAAGGGAGGGAAAAGGAGAGGGAGAGAAACATCGATGTGAGAGAGACACATGGATCGCCTGCCTCTCACACATACCCTGACCGAGGACCTAACCCGCAACCCAGGCCTGTGCCCTGACCAGGAATCAAGTGCAACCTTTCGCTTTGTGAGATGATGCCCAACCCACTGAGCCACTCCGGTCAGGACTGAAGATATTTTTCTTTGAAAAAAAAATGCATACGTTAGTTTGTGGCTCCCTTGCAAGTAAAAAATACTTGCAGTATAAATTTTATCTACTGAGTTTTCAGTACCATTTGGGCTCAGGATGATTTATTCCTCTCGTGCCCCTTCAGATCGGCTCGCTCCGCTTCTCTGTTATATGTCTGCCTTCAACCACCTTCTCTCCCATCCTCAGGACAAAGGATATACGGAAGCTTCTGAAAAAAAAATTCTTCTAGAAACAGTTCAAAAACAGAGCCTAACACTTGGGTCACATTGGCAAAAGGACAGCTATCCCAGGGTCCTTTCATTTTATGGCAAAGTGGAAATGAACTCCATGTCTATTCCCTTTGCTTGATTTTCTATTGACTTCTCTATTTTTTCTTTTTTTTTTGTTGGGTGTTTTTTTTTGTAAATTAATGAAATTAGCCCTTAGTTTGCGATAGGGGTTTACAAACACAGGCCATGAGCTAAATGAAATCGCATCTAAGATGGCACTCCCCTGCTCTGCCACGTGGAGTCTGCTGTTACTTGGGAACAATGAGAACCGTCTCTGCACAGAAGAGCTCTGTGTAGAAGGGACAACCAGGTGTGTGTGGGGGAAGGGGTCCCTTCGTGGGGCGGGGCAGGAGACAGGTGCCAAGGTGAGACCGGTTCACCTTGCTTGGGGGCTCCTGTGTGGTGGGCTGGCCCCTGGATGGCCCTTCATCCATTCTCCTCATGCACCTGCAAGCTCAGCATTTGGCATCTCTCAGTTACACCCTCAAATGACCAGCTGAACTTCCAATGCATTGCACCGTTGCCCGAAGCTTGGCTGAGCGCTCTGCTCACGCCGTCCCATTCTCTGGACCTTCAGGCTGCCAGGCGGTTTGGGGCCCAGTTTCTTGGTACCCAGACTGAGAGTTTGGATCAGCCCTATCTCAGGGCCAGGAGCAGCTCGATTTATACACCTCCCTGAAAACAGGCAACGGCCGTGGCTTCCCTCTCTCCAGAGTCCACTTGCTACGTGCCTCACATCGCTGCCCGTGAGGCTGGGTTTCTCACCAGGAAAGTGAGCAGATGGGGCGAGAACACCCCTAGTGATGGGCACTCAGGCTCTGTGGGCCCTACCCACTCTGGCCACCTCTCTGGGCCCTCACAGGCGGAAAAGAAACCATCTGCCTCCTCTGACACCCACACCAGATCCCTGGGTGTCACGCTAATTGCACTGTGCCAATATGTCTTTGCCTCTCCAAATGAAGAAATCTTACATTGAATACACTCCACGTTCCCATTTCCCCCTTTTAAGCAATGACCTGTTTTGACTGAGGGCCCATGGTCTCCTATAGAATCAGATTATAAAATACAAACATCTTTTAAATTAACTTTTTAATCTGACGTCATCAGACTGTTTGGGGAGGCGTATTACAGGTGAAATGGTTGTTTGCTGTATTGGGCCAGAAGTGAGGGTGGTATGCGTGAGTCTCGTGGGGAAGCGTGGGTCACTCTACCACAGAAACGCAGGTGTGTTCTTGGCACTCCATCAGCCCGCCCTGAATTGTCATTGAAGAGAAGGCGAGCACGTGGCCTTGCTGAGACTGCTTAAGACCAAGTGTGAATTTCGGATGGGTTTCCATAATGGCAGGGAATGGAATTGTCTCTCTAGGTCAACACGTACAATTGATTCTTGAGAGGGCAGGTTCTGGACTTGGCTCCACCTGGCCGGTGCGGCCACCGCTTCCGTGTGCCCTGGAGCCGGTTCTCTCTCAACCTCACCTGCAAACTGGCAGTAACGGTCTCCCCTCCGTCAGGGGGTTCCTGTACAGGTCACATGAGGAATCACGTGTATGGCACTCGGTGCATTGCTGAGTATTTCAGAGACCAGAAGTACTGACTTGGCAGGTATGAGGTGCTGGAAACCCACCTCAAAGAGCCGAGGGCCCCTCCGATCCTGAAAGACGGTCCACACAGAATTCACAGCCTCGCCAACCTGGCATCAGCAGCATCTTGCTGGTCTTTATATATAACCTAAGAGATCTGTGAAGAGGGCTGTTTATCAGTCACATTTTAGGTCTAATAATAATCTTAATAACTATTCATGGTGGAAACAGGTAATCAGGAAACAGACTGATTGCTAGTGAGTGCTCTCCGAAAGGGCACGTCAAAGCCGTGACATGAATGGTGTCACCTTGCTGTCAGGAAACAAGGGCCAGAAACCCCTCAACCAGCAAGAGGACCAAGCTGAGAGTTTGGAGTCGATGGGGACAGTGAGGCTGGAAGACCTGTCTCTGTCCACACTCCAGCCACCCTGTGTGACACTGTGTCTTGGTCAGTCCTTAAAACCTGGAAGGCCTGGGCAGATGGGCCACTGGTGGATTTTCCCCAGAGGCCTGCATCTGCCCCTGTTTGCATCCACTTGCCCATCTGCTCATTCGTTCACTCACTCAGGACCTCCCAGGACTCGAAGCAGAGGCCGGGACCTGTCCTAAGTGCTGGGAATACGGTGGAAAACCAGAACAGTACCTGATCGCGGCCCCAGGGGAGTGCTCACAGTCTCCTCTTTGTTGTTTGTTTGAAGAGTGTTGCTGTTTTTCCCAGCGTGCAATAAACTTGGCTAAATTAAACTCCAGACTCTGACTCCCCGGGGGGTGGGCAGAAGCCAAAACCATCACTCATTTCAACCCTTCATCTTCTGCTTTCGGGAAGGTCTTCTGGGATCTTCCCCACACACACACACGGTTCCGGCGTCAGCCAAGGATGTGAGCGCAGGTCAGGTTGCGATTCTGGGCCTTCTCCCTCAGTGGCTGCTTCTGTTTCAGGATATCCCCTTTTCTTCCCAATCCTTTGAATGTTTGAGGCCGTGAATCTATGGTTGGCATTTCACTTCTAGCTACCCCGCACTGTGAAGACCGGTGAGTGACTTCAAGCAAACAGCTGCATGAATGCAAATCTTAACCCCACGCATGTCCTTTATAGCGACATTCGAACTTCCCCCCTTTCTGCCTCCTCTTGGTCATTCTCTAGTACATTCAAATAGTTGTCTTAAAATATTTTTAATGTTATATGTGGATTAGTCTGAAATAAGCTAGCCCATTATTATTTTTTTTTAAGATTTTATGTATTTTTAGAGAGAGGGGTAGGAAGGGAGAAAGAAAGGGAGAGAAACATCAATGTATGGCTGCTTCTCACGTGGCCCCCTCTGGGGACCTGGCCCACAACCCAGGCATGTGCCCTGACTGGGAATAGAACTGGTGACCTTTTGGTTCATAGCCCGTGCTCAGTCCACTGAGCTTCACCAGCCAGGGCTTTATCCCATCATTATTAAAAGTGGAACTCTTGGTTCATGTTTTTTACATTTTTAAAGTATTAGAACATAACCGTCTAAAAAGCATTGTCCTAATTTATATTCTGACAAATATAACTAAGGTTTCAGGTTTCACACTTGGGCTAGTACTGGGTACTATCAAATGTTTAACCATCAGATAGATTTAAGTAATATTGTCGTTATATTTCCTTGTGTCTCTTTAATTAGGCATGAGATTTTTTTTAGGTGATGTAGTCAGTAGATTTTCTTTGCCATGAACTCCCTGTTTATTCCCCCTGCTTGATTCTCTTTTGAGTTCTCTATTTTTCTTTTGTTTGTGTTGTTTTTTTGTAAATTAATGATATTGGCCCTTAATTTGTGATATGGTCCGCCCAGAAGTTGAACAGAAGGTCCCTGGTGTTCAACTTCAGATTTTTTTGACTTTATGATGCTGTGAAAGCAAATACACATAATAAATCACATGAGCTACTCGGCACTTTCTTACAAAATAGGGTTTGTGGTCGATGGTTTTCCCGCTGTGGGCTGATGGGAGTGTCCTGCGCGTTTCAGGTAGACTAAGCCATGAGGCTGGGTAGGCTACATGCATTAAATGCATTTTCGACTTAACACTATTTCCAACTTACAATGGGTTTCGTCGTAAGTCAAGGAGCATCTGTATTTCTTCCTAGTTTGCAGTTTTCCTTTGACTTAGTACGTTTTAATCATACTGAAGTTTTAATTTTATAAGTAATAAAACTTCTCAATTTTCCTCCCTGGCTTTTGATTTTCATATTCTGCTTTAAAAGGCTCTCCACATTTCAAGATCATAAAAAATTTCATGTGTAGGGTTGTGGGGATTTTTTGTGTGGTCTTTTATGGCTTTATTTCACTTTATTGTTACTTTGTGCTCCATTCAATCTGTTTAGAATTGATTATGATGTAAAAAGTACATAGAAATACTTCTCTCCCCCACCCCCCTCCCTCTCTTTCTTTCTAAAGGCTACCCTGTAGTTTGGTTATACTTTTTAATAAATAATCCTTCTCTTTCCGTTTATTTGATGTGCTTACAGATGTTGTATTGTAAACTGCCCCTTGAGCTTGATCCCTTCGTTAGGCTGTGCTCTGTTCCATTGTGACCTCCAGCTCTCGCTTTAGCACCGAGCTGTGCTCACCCCTGAGACTTTATTCAACACGTGAACATCTGTTAGGGTTAGTCTCAAGGAGCAATTGCTCTAGAGGTGTCCTAGTTTCACAGTCCACTTCTGTGAGCATCTTTCTCCCTTCCTTTCATTAGCAACACTAAGGTGGTCTGGCTGCAGCATTGGCCACTTCCTGCTGTCTGTGGCCAGGTGGCAGCTCAGGTTGTCCCCAAGTGCTCTCATGCCCAGGGCTCAAGGCATTCCTGTCCGAGCTGCCCGCCCAGGAGAACATGCAGACATTTTTAGGTAGAAGAACATTGTTTGAGAGCACCCGGGCGATTGCCCTTGTTTGTGAATAATATCAAGGGTACATCCCAAGTCCGTAGTTTAAACACATCAACAGTAACTCTAATGTTATACAATAAAAGGTCTGCGGAACAGGGGATGAGTTTAAGGGGAAATTGAAGTTCAATTGGAAGTAATTTAATGTTACAATGATAAATTCATTCACTAAGCACATGAATATGACCAGTGCTCTACAAACTTGGAAATCACACCAAAAGGAGCTAGAAATTGGAATAATAGAGTAAAAGCATTTTTAAATGATCCCACAGCACTGAGTTCCATCTGCATGCAGGAGGCCGGCTTCCTCCAGCACGAGAGCTGCGTTTATTTGCTGAGGTTGATTCGGAGGCAGAAGCAGCCCTGCAGGGAGGGCAGACAGAGGCTGCAGACACAGCTCAATCCGTTGTGAGCCATCACAGAAATTTTATTTTGAAATGAAATCCGCCACTTGTTAGGCTGAGTGAAAGCATGACAGCCAAAGGAATTAGAGATCAGGCCAAGAAAAGCAAAATTACTGAAATCTGAACAGGATGACAGCCATTTTTTCCGGTGGGTATTTAATATTTTTAATTTATATTCAAACTCAGCCTCAAGAGAAAATGAGTCAGGGTTTCCATATCAGCAAATAACAAGTAATACACAGACAGAAGTACATAAAGAAACCAACCCACTCCCGAAAGGCGATAGATGCCTGGTACCCCCTGAAATCAAGAAACCAGGATGCCAAGTAATAGATATAATTCTTCTTAAAACTATGTGTGCACGTATATATTTATGCCTATGCAAATGCGTGTCTATGAATATGGATGTGCTCGTAGACATATATCTGTTTATAAATAGATGTGCATAGAGTTTTATGTTCAGCAACTCTTTCTTCTAAAATGGCACTTCTTACTTTATGTCTCACTAAAAGGTCTGTCACCTAGCTTTTAAAAGTACCACTCACCACAGTGTTACCGACACGGTAATGCCACCGAAATGCAGCTCCAGGCACAGAAAGCAGGGGCGGTGGTAGGTGACACCTGAGTGTAGGTTTCTTCCCTTTCTGCACAAGCCTGCCTCAACAATGGAATTCGAGTTTTGAATTCCACTCACCACTGAAATACTAATGCATGTAGAGAATGCTTTTGGTCATTTTCTGAACGGTAGACCACGGCGTCCACCATAAATAGTAATTTAGGCAATTGTCCATCCGTACAAGTGTCTGTTTATCTGTTCCTGACAAAAAGACTTCAAGGTCACCTGAGAGTTCCTGAAAGGTGTCGGTTAGCAGCAACTTCCTACTCGCCCGCATAAAATACAATGTCAGAGGCTGAGGCTTACCTGCTGAGTAAACAGGGCATGAAGCCATGGACTGGACTGTAGGCTACCAGGAATGTGCCACATCACAGGGCCCCACCTCAAGCACAGGCCTGACCCAGAGGGAACAAGGAAGGGGAGGAAAAGAAGAGAAACTGAGTTCGGGCTGACGGCGAAGGAGGAGGCTGCCAGCCACCTGGCTCCCGAAATGACCCCATCCAGAAATGAGCGCTGCCCTGGCTGTGGCTGGACCGTGAGAGAGGGGAGAGCCCAGCAGCAGCCACCACGAATAGGCAGCAAGAGCACAAATCCAGGGCCCCCTGCAAAATCGCACAGGGCACACAGGGAGAAAGTCTCCCATGGGTGACATCATCAGTCCCCTGGGTGCTCTCAGGGTGGGGCCTTTAAACAAGACTCCCTTCTCCCAAATTCCCTACAAGGTCGAGTCTTTGCTGCACATTCATTGCCACCTTCCCCACGTGGAAGAAAAACTGGGGCCAGCGATGGGTGCGCCCCTACTGTGGGGCCATGGGAACAACCTGTGCCCACCCTCTCTCGGGTTCTCCACGACAAGGCTGAGCACTCCTGGCAGGGAAAGGCACTTCTTGGGGGCCCGCCCTGCCCTCCTATACCTGCCTTACCACTCAGAGTCACAGGTGGGAAGAGGCCACCACTCTGCCCTGGCACGTGGGACCCCTGGAGCGTCCTCCCGACAGCTGGCTTTGCATCTGTTCTGCTCTGCCCTGCAGGAGTGGCTCCACCTGCCTGCCTGGGGCGTCCCAGGCTTGGGGTGGGTAGAGTGGGGGAGACTGTGTCAAATGAAGCCTGAAGTCATTTCCTGGAGGCCACAGGATGAAAACGGCAAGGACCATTAGGGACCCAACTGGGCCCGCTCGGTGCCTGCTTCCCACGAGCCTGCAGTCAGCATGCCTCTCCCGTGCGACAGACAGGCTGGTGGCTGTCTATTTTAACTCCTGTCTCTGCTTAAACGTTGATCATAACGCATAATGAGCATTCTGCAGTCACCTCTGACAAATTTTAGGACTAACTTTTGCAGAGGAAGGGACTACTCGTGACTTGCTGGCCAGGCATGCGGAGGGCCAGTGGAGGCGCCACAGCCTGGGCCTCCGAGGCCCAGAGAGAGGCTGGAACCTAATGGAAATGCCTGTGACCGCAGCCAGCCATGTGAGGTCCTCTCCATCCAGAACATGAGACAGAGGGCTCACCTGACTGGGTGCTTGGTCATTTTTACTTTAAATCACACAGCTGCCCCCCTTATCCAGGGGACACAAGATCCAAGACCCCAGGGGATGCCCAAACCGCAGGTAGCACTGAGCCCTGCCCATCTGTGTTTCTCCTGCACAGACACTCCTATGACAGGTTTGCTTCCTCAGTTGGGCACAGTGACAGAGTAACAGTAACAACACTAGGACAGAACAATCATGAGCACAGGCCACAATAAAAGACATGAATGCACCCCCTCTCTCAGAAGGTGTCACTATGCTGTGCCCATGCCCTTCTCGCCATGGTGTGAGATGGTCCCGGCCCTGTGATGAGGTGAAGGGGTGGCAGAAGGGGGCGTGGTGACACAGCATACGACTACTGTGAGAGTAACTTGAACACAAGCCCCACGGTGCCAGACCCGGCGACCTGGGCTTGGAGGCGGCTGCTCAGGGACTCACAGGCAGGTCGCGCATGTCGGCAGCACAGGGACACTGGACGAAGGGCGTCCAGCAGCTAGACGAGAGAGGTCTCATCACACAACTCAAAACACCCCACAATTGAGAACGATGACTTGTTTATTTCTGGGGTTTTCCATTTAATATTTTCCGCCCACGGTCGACTGCGCATAATGTAAACCATGGACAACAAAACCACAGATAAGGGGGGACAGCGGCCCGAGGCTGTAGACTCCCGAGCTTCACTCAGTTCCTAGAAGACATCCACGGAAGATGCCCAATGTCCTCCATTTGCCCCGAGGTCAAACTAGACAGGGGTGGGGCTGGGCAAACGTAGCTTTCAGTTGTGAGCATGCAAACCACAGTTCATTCTTGCGTTGCATGTTTCCAGGCACCTGTAAACCTGCCTCTGCCACCCCTGCGTTGTCGCTCGACTAACACAAAGTATATGACCAGTCTGACCTGGGAATGGAGGGATGGCGGAGGCTCACATGTTAGAACTCTGTCATGGAGCCAAAAGGCTCATCTCGCTCACCCAGGACTCACGTAGAAGGACGCTAACTGCCTTCCCTTACTCGTCAGACTTTGTTCACCTGGCCACAGTGGGGGTGGCCCTCTGCGACAAGCAAGTCTGGGCATTTCTGTGTCGGGGACATCTGTGGCTTCTCAGATTTGACAATGACAAATAAGCACACCATTCACGTGGCTTCGCACATTAGAGAAGGTTTCTGGTTTCCATTTTTACTAGAACCGCGGATTTCTGGAATCAGAGCATAATGAGCGAATTACGAATTTACGTACCTCTCAAGCAATTTTAGCACGGAGTTGACTTCTAAATTGTGAGTTCTTTACTTCTGATTCCTGTATTTGCATATCTGTTCGAACCCAAATGATTAAAAAGGAGCTGTCAAGGTTGAGAGGCCTGAAATTAGATTTGTCTGTTTATTTCCAGTGTACACATTAATGTAGATTTCGCTACTTCCTGTTTTTCTCTGAACCTTCAGTGATGGAGAATGAAGCACACCAACAGTTTGGGACATTTTATTTCTTAAAAAGTTGTTTTTTCAGAAAAAGTTGTCAACAACACGTAAATCGTTCTGCAATGAAAGCCACTCCACTTTACAAAAGTGTACAGGACATTTTAAAAATCACCATTTTTCTTGTTTTTGTGGAAATATTGTATTGATTATGCTATTACAGTCGTCCTGATTTTTCCTCCTTTGCTTCCTTCCACTCAGCACCCCCCATCCCTCAGGCAGTCCCCCCCACCATTGCTCACGTCCACGGGCCATGCGTGTGTTCTTTGCTACTCCATTTCCTGTGCTATACTTTCCATCCCCGTGGCTGTTCTGTAACCACCTGTTTGTGCTTCCTAATCCCCTCCTCTCTTCACTCACTCTCCCCTTCCCCCTCCCCCTCCTGTCTGGCAACCATCAAAACGCTCTCCGTATCCATGACTCTGTTCTTTTTGTTTGCTTAGTTTATTTTTTAGACTCAATTGTTGATAGATACATATTTTTGCTATTTTATTGTTCATAGTTTTGCTTTAATGCTTTTTTCTTAAATAAGTCCCTTTAACATTTCATATAATAATGATTCGGTGATGAAGAACTCCTTTACTTTTTTCTCGTCTGGGAAGCTCTTTATCTGCCCTTCGATTCTAAATGACAGCTTTGCTGGGTAGAGCAATCTTGGCTGTAGGTCCCTGCTATTTATGACTTTGAATACTTCTCACCAGTTCCTTTTAGGCTGCAAAGTTTCTTTTAAGAAATCAGCTGACAATCTTATGGGAACTCCCCTGTAGGTAACTAACTTCTTTTCTAGTGCTGCTTTTAAGATTCTTTATCTTTAACCTTTGGCATTTTAATTATCATAGATGAGCCTCCAACTTTGCATCCATCATATTTGGGACTCTCTGTGCTTTCTGGACTTGCATGTCTATTTCCTTCACCAAATTAGGGAAGTTTTATTTCATTGTTTTTTCAACTAGATTTCCAATGTCTTGCTCTTTTTCTTCTCTTTCTGGCAACCCTATGATGCAAATGTTGGACCTCTTGAAGTTGTCCCAGAGGCTGCTTATATTGTCCTCATGTTTTCTTTCTTTTTGGATTCCTTTTTCTTCTTGTCCTGATCAGTTGGCTATTTCTTCCTTATGTTCCGAATCATTGATTTGATTCTCGGCTTCATCCACTTTATTGCCATTTCCCTGTAAATTGTTCTTTATTTCAATTAGTGTATTCCTTGTTCCTGACAAGATCATTTTCATGCTGCTGAGGTCCTAAGTTCCTTGAGCATCCCTAAAACCTATGTTTTGAACTCTATCTGACAGATTGCTTATCTCCATTTCATTTAGTTCTTTTTCTGGAGTTTTGATCTGTTCTTTCATTTGGTCCTTTTTTTTTTTTTGTCTCCTCATTTTGGCAGCCTCCCTGTGTTTGTTTCTATGTATTAGGTGGAGCTGCTTTGACTCCATGTCTTGGTAGTGTAGCCTAATGTAGTAGGTCTCCTGTAGGGTCCAGTGGCATAGCCTCCCCTATCACCCAAACTGGATACTTGAGGTGTACCCTTCATGTGGGCTGAGTACACCCTCTTCTTATAGTTGAGACTTGGTTGCTATTGGCAGGTCAATGGGAGGGATTTACCTAGGCCAGTCAGCTGCAAGGACTGGCTATGACCACTGACCACCAACCTCCACCTCCATGGAGGATCAGCTGTGCAGGGGCAGGGTGGTGGTTCTCCAGCATGGTCTGCAGCTGTCTACTGGGTACACTGGCCCTGGGGCTTCCCAGATGGTGCAGGCCAAGGTCAGCCCCCACCTGTGTTTTGCCCTGGGCCACCCTACCTGAGCTACAAAGCAATCTGAGATGGCTGCTACTTGTGCTAGACTTGGAGATCCCCAGGTAAAGCAGATCTATGAATCTAGGACAGCTTCTGGCTGTTGGTGCTGGGCCTGGGGCTCACTGAGGCCAGCTGTTGCTTGTTTGAGAGGTTTTAGGAAGTTGAAGAGTAGGAGCCAAGACCAGCCATTCTCATGGAAAAGCAGCTTGGGTGGGCCCATAAGTTGGGTGGGGCAGAGTCTCTGGGGATCTCCAAGGTGGGTCACACAGTGTTAGCCAGGGGGATGGAGACTCAGATATGGCATCAGCTTGCTGGCTCTGTGCCTCTGTGGGGGAAGGGTTTAACAAAGGGACAATGACCTCTGGTCACCTTGATGTCAGACACTTCAGTTTCTCCCAGTATGTCACTGTTGCCTCTCAAGCTGCTACCCAAGTGCTGGAGCTCAGAGGGAGTGAATCTGAGTAGGTGAGTCCATGTGTGGGTCTTTAAGAGGAACTGCTTGGGCTCCAGAAGTTTCTTCCACCAACTCCATCCCTGCTGGTTTTTGCAGCCAGAAGTTGTGGGGACTTATCTTCCTGGCACTGGAATACTGGGCTGGAGGGACTAGTGTGGGGCTGGGACTCCTCATTCCTGAGATATCCCTCCAGAGTTTTTATCCACCACACGTGGGTGTGGGACCAGCCTGCTCCGCATCTGCACCCCTCCTACCAGTCTGGATGGAGATGGTTTCTTTAATTCCACTGTTGTCAAACTTCCGTTCGACTCGATTTCTGTTGGCTCTGCGTGATGGTTTTCTATATTTTCATTGTAATTTTGAAGTGGTTATGCAAAGGGGTGAGCCATATCTGCCTACACTGCCATCTTGATCGGAATTCTACAGTTCTTAATGAGCAAATTTTTACCTGCGCAATTTAAATTGCCCCCCGATGACTCAGTCCAAGAAAAAATAGCAACAATATCTTACACTAATAAGTATTACAGGTGTTTTTAACCATTTTATCTAATATGACTAATCCATGACAAAAAGCATAGTTTAATTCTTATCTTCAAACCCATAAAATACACTGATTCCATCACCCTTCACAATAATTTCATGTACATATTCACCAGGAAAATTACTATAAGACACACTTTTAAAAAACAGCCACGGGGATGTAAAGTACCACATAGGAGATACAGTCAATGACATGGTGATGACTATGTGTGGTGCCAGGTGGGTCCTAGACTTACCGGGGGGACCACTTCACAAAGCTTATAAATGTCTAGTCACTATGTTATACACCTGAAACTAATATTATATTGTATGTCAATTGTAATTGAAAAATAAATTTTAAAAATAACATCGTTTTATCTAATGTGACGAAGCCATGAAAAAAATTTAACACTTACCTTTAAACTCAAAAAACGCATTCTGATGGGTTTCTTCATAGTAATGTCACATAGATATTCGCCAGGAAAATTACTAGAAGACACACTCTTTAAAATCTCTTTTTTTCCATTTTAAAGAAAGTAATTCGGTATTTACAGAAATTGCAGTGTTTATGGACCCCTCTTTGACATGCAGTGTGCAGAAGTAACACTGTAGAGAAACACAGCGCTCTTTAAAAACATCACTTTGCTTTGCTGTATCTCCTGCCAAGCCGTGGGGGACAGGAAGGACCAGCACCACTCGTGAAGGGACGGGGGGCTGCCCAGAGCTTCAGAGCTGCCTCGCCGAGCCTGGAGACCTGTGTGCTTTTCAGCTCTGCCTCCGATAACAGCAGAGCCGGAAGGAGTCTGTCCGGTCCCTGCCAGCCCTGTGTCGTTTCTGTGCAGGACCCAGGACGCGGCTGTCCGCTCTTCCCAGAAAGCAGGAGTTTTGTAAAGAGCCAAGGCGGGCCCATCCACCTGGCCTAAGCAGAGGCCCAGCCCGTGACCTTCTGTTTTATTAGCAATGACACTTATTGACTAAAGGTGGTGGGTCCTTCCCTCAGAGGCTGGAGGTGTCTGTTTGGGAGGTTCAGCGGCTGCAGGGACAGGCAGGAAGTGAATGCTGAGCCGCTCCCAGGCGGGCGGGGTGGCTCCTTCCCAGCTGGAACTGTCCTTGGTAATTAGTAATTTGATCCCTCAGGCTCTGAAAGGAAGGTGGGTGGAAAATAAAACCGTGACTCCTCCTAGACAGATTCTGGACCCTGGGAACTTCTTGAGAGAATTTTTGTATCCATCTTCTTTTGACGTGATGTCTTGATTATTGGTTCCCCTTGAGAGATTAATTGTTGCGAAGAGGACCTGGCTGTCCCTCCGGGACACCAGCTCTCCAGCAGAGTGGTTCTTAGCCTGAGCAAATCCACCAGTCCCTCAAGGTTCAAGCCCCCTGCCCCCCCCCTTCTCTGGCCTCCTGTACCATCAATTAAGGTGTCTTTGGGATCAGGTTACCTAGGCCTGGCTGCTTTTGATGTCGGGATCCCCAGGAGGGACAGATGCCTTAATGACTGTCTCAAAGTATCCAACTGGGCGGTTAAGTGCTGGGGAGGTGGCGTCAGCTGCTCCCTTGAAACAGGGTGTTCTGTCACCTGCACCCCTGCTGTGCCCCGAGGGGGGGCGGGCAGGGATCAGACCAGGAATCTCTCTGAAGCCTGAGAAGGATCCTTTCTCTACTCATTTCCTCCTTGGCCACATTCCAGGGTCTGGGAATTACACTTCCTTCTCAAGAAGGTTATGGGGCCTTCAATCCCATACATGTTTTGGTTCCTGCGTGAAACTGTGCTCCTGTTTCTTCACGTGGCCAAACCATCTCTGCGTGTTAACTCAGGGAGGCCCTGATGTAACACTGAGCCTGGCTGCCTTGTAAGAGCCGCTCAGAGTTCTGGGCGCAGCAGTGGCGTGCACACACTGTGGCTTCTCGCGGGTTTTGAAGCTCAGGTGAGCCGGGCTGGAGGGGTCAGGGGTGATGCAAGGGCGGGCATGCAGGACATGCTGAGAATAGGACCCCCGATCGCTTAAAGGTCTGTTCGTATGATGGTGATTAGTGAACTTGGCTGATCCTAGAAAACTTTAGCTTCAGCATGTTGGGCTCAAGCTGGTACATCTTAAAAACGGGCAGTGTCAGTCACCGAGGATGAGGTCGGGACTAAAGATAATGGAGGGTCTGAAAGTCCAATAAGAGAGCAGTCAAACCCCAGCCCGACCCAGGATTGCTGAGCACCCCATGTCCCAAAGCAAAGAATGTTTAATTTCTGGAGCAAATACATCAAAGGGCCTCAGACTCAGAAGCACGAGATGCAGGGGACAATGAGAGTGAAACGTGTTCCTCAAATCTGGGGGATCAAGTGAACATCTGCAGCAAGAATGGGGAGACACGAGTCTACTTCCACCCCCGCCCCCATCGGCGCCACAACAAGCAGGCCCCCCACCCGGGCAGAAGACTGGGCTGCTCCCTCCGGGAAATTTGCCTCCACATTTTCTTCTGAGTTGACATTCAGGGGTCATCTCAAAAGGTGTCCTGATTTCTGGGGTCACGCACATGTGCACACACAGCTGCGAACCAACTTTTTTATTGCCTCATCCTCAGGATGGTCAGCCGAGGATCCCTAGACCTTCAGTGCCACGCTCCTGTATGAAAGATAAAGGTTGAAATGATGAAAACAAAAAATATATAAATGAGCTCAAAGGAAACAGAGACAACACAGGTTGTAGAAGATAATTTCAAAAAGACTAGTGAATATCTGGAAAGAAGTAAGAGGGGATTTGGCATCCGATGCCCGGTTCCACCGCACCTGGAGAGACACATGGCTAATTATCTTGTAATTAGGTTGGTTTTGTTTCCTTAATTCAATTCTCTGCAGATGTACAACCAAGGCAGACAGATGTTGGGTGCTTGGCCTCCTGTCTGCAGAGCTGCTGGTCGGTCAGTAGCTCTCTGAAGGTAACGAAAGACAAGGACATTTCTAAAATGCTCAGGAAAACGATCTCTTTTTCACCAGCTCCGCAAACAGAGCAAGTGCCCAGCCCCTGGCCGGGAGGAAGTGCCGGCCGTGGCAGCGGGCTCAGGGCGGAGTCACCGTGCCTTCAACTTCAGTTCTGGACTGTCCCAGATAACACTCAAGCTGCTGTGGGCAGCAGGGACCTTCAGGTGAGGTCCTGGGGGTCAGCGGGTGTGAGGTGGCAGTACCAATCCATTCCAGAGTCCATCTCCATAGTTTCCACACAAAATTGACAAGACTGCGGAAATCCAGAGGTTTAGAGAAAATATCATGAATAAGCAAACTCCAGGAGGGTAAACCCTGACAAATGTTCCTGTTCTGGGAAGGGCCACAGGAGAAGGAGAACCAGATGGGTTGAACCAACATGTGGAAATGAGAGCAGACGAGAACCAAATGAGAGGCATCCTAATGTGGAAATAGGGACCTCATTTCCTTCAGCCAGGTATCCCAGGAAACCAGCCAGACACATAAACAAATAAATAAAACTTCACATAGATCCACATCCCAGAAAACCAATTAAATAAATAAATAAAACTTTACATAGGCCCACTCACCATTTTAATCTATTATTAAATAATGTAGAATATAATAAATAATAGGTGTATTAGATGCTATATAATTACATGTTACATAATCCTTACATATTATATAAGAACAGAAAACAATGTGCAGGATGGAACAGAAAATGCAGTTCCTACACTATTGACATGAACTAATTTGACACGTACGGTACTCACTCTTTCTTTTCCCCAGCAGTGTACTCAGCACCAGGCAGGTGCTCAGCGCGCATGACCTCGTTTACCCTCCCGGGACCAGTGACCCAGATACCGTTATCGCACAGATGTTACACATTATGTCCCACAGAGCAGGCGACGGATTGAAAGCCAGGCTGCCTGACCCCGGTGTCCATGCTCATCGATGCCAATGTCCTGTCACTGAGGCAGGATGTGGACACTCCTGTCCTTCCCACTCTGGCACAAGCATCCTCGGCTCCGGCTCTGCGCGAGGACAGGGGGCAGCTGAGCAGCGGCAGGGTCTGGAAGACCACTCGGGCTGCCAGGTTTCTGCAGGGGCAGCCACCTCCTGTTTTCGGCACCTGCACAGAGCAAGAGGCAACATGTGAGAAATGGCACCCACCTCCCCATCCCCCGGGCCTCCTGAGGGTGCTTGCCTGATTCAGTACTGCACCAAAGGGGTCAGGAATCGGGACATTGATTAAGCTTCAGAAATAAAATGATAGGGAATTGAAAAGAAAATGACCGTGTGATGCCTCATCGTTACAAGATGCAGCCAGAGTTGCAGCAGCCTCTAGACAGAGCAGGAGGAGCAGGGAGGCCCGCAGCGTGAGGCCCGGTCCCCAGTCCCCAGTCCCTACCCTGATCTATACATACAGTATCCATGCCAGGGGCACTCCATAGTGAACCCAGCTCTCAGACACACACGTTGTGGGGGGCGGGTTAGAGTTGCAAAGAGCAGGTCTCGCTTTCCCAACGTTCTTGGTTTTTTACAGATTGAAGGATGCTGCGAGATGGAAAGTGAGGGACCTCCTCATTCAACAGGGGCATCCATGCCCGGAGGTCGCACAGTGGAGGAAAGGACCTCCGCAACCAGGGAAACTGAATACTCAAAAGATGCTGCTCTTTCTGTCTCCACCAAGGCAGCGGTCCCGGTGTGGGACTGTACCAGGTCTTTCTCTGAAGCAAAATGCGGACACTTATTGCAGAGTGCGGTGTACTTACAAGCACTGCGTCAAAAATGCTCAATAGAATTATCAGCAACATTGGCATTAGAATTTTTAAAACAAATATAAAAATGTTTTTAAAAACTTTGCAATGAAACAAGCACACTCTGTAGCAAATGTTTCACTTGTAAAGGAAAGGTTACATCTCTTAAAGGTTTTTACTCAAAAATATCTTTATTGATGGCTATGGATTCTAAACAGTTCCTTCCCCTTGTCTATTCCATGACCTCAACAGGGAAGAAATAGAGCTTCACCCACCTGTCACGTACCACAAACGTGCGAGTTCCTCTCCAATGGAAACACTCGAGGAAATCAGCTACAGTTGGCCACTAGATGGCATCACAGTCACAGAATAAGGACAGGAATCGGCTGGAGGAGAGATCAATACACAAGCCCACACCTGACCCTAAACAGAGGATGCATCATCTCCTTCCCTGCCGCCGCCGCCCCAGGCCCCCAGGTTGCTAGAGTTTTCTGCTTTTTTGCTACAGTAAAACTCCTTGTGGAAAAGAAAAAGAGCCTAGGAAGGAGAGGAAATGCGCCCTTAGCCATTACCTGAGTAACACTAGCGGCTTTGCGTCCAAGGACGTGCAGAGTGCCTTACAGGCGACGTGCCATTTAACCCGCAGTGGAGAGGTAGCCGCTGTCGCTGTCCCTGTGTGAGCAACGAGGAAGCGGAGGGTCGAGGTAACTCACCTGGGACCCCGCAGTCGGCACCAGCAGGACCAGGTTCCAACCTGAGCCCACCTGACACCGCAGGCCCACGGGTCACTGGCTGGTGCTGGTGGCAAAGCCGGCTCCTGCCCTTAGCGTGGTCCCACTCAGCCCCTGACAGGGTCTGCCTCCTGCAACGAGGTACAGGGGAACAAATGTCACCCTGACACGTCACACGTCCTCAGGTGGCCCCAGTTGCACTTAGCATTCAAGGAACCCTGGACAAACTCCATCACACTCCGTCATTAAATGTCTATACCACGGAGAAGAAGCGCTGGGCAGTCAGATTCCCAAGTACGTTTTCCAGCTTCTTAGTGTAGAGCCACTAAGGTTGACTGGGGATCAAACCCTCAACCTTACCGGGACAATGCTCTAACCAACTGAGCTACCCAGTCAGGGCTGCAAATCTAAGGTTTTAAACATACATGAAATGAACGGAAATGAAGCTAGTGCCCCAACAGCAATGGCCCACACAGAGAAAACTATTTCAAGTGACTTTATAACGTGTTCCTTTGGCTGTCCTTTATTAGTGGGATCTGCTTTAAGGATAAAGCGTCTGCAGAGAAACCTAGTTCTCACTGAGCGGTTTTCTGTTCGTAAGGGCACCGGCATGGGTAGTTGGAGGCGCCGAGGTGCGTGGTGAGACACAGAGCAAGAAGAAATTGTGTCGACGGTGTTAGGAATCAGATTTCAAATGTAGGAGAAAGGAGACACAAGCACAGAGCAAACGTTTAAAAGAAGAAACCGTATGAAAAGAAAAGAAAAACCATATGTTAAACGTAACTCAGAAGTGCATGAAGTCATGATTTAAAAATCCCAGCTCTGCAAGGTGGAGAAGCCATTTATCCCTCCCCCCAGGAAAATATCCTCCTTTCTCCATTTTGGTTTCTTAACACCCTTCACTCTGAAAAGGAACAGGGCCCGCTGGGGAAGAAGCGGTTCGAGATCTGGGTCAGAAGTAAACACGGTGGGGCACAGCCGGGTCAGGAACCAAGGGGACGTCGAAAAATGGGCAGCGCCAGGTCAGAAGGACACAGCCACCAGCTCCAGGGGCTCCCGACGCCCCAGTTTTGGATGATATAAGCATCAAAAAAATAATTGTGATTTATTAAAACATTAAATATACAGAACTTCCTGAGTCCATAGGATACTCGAAAGAAGAGAAATCCAACAAAACAACACTATTGTTGCCCGTTAAGATGATTTTCAGCCACACCTTTCTCTTAAAGATCAATTAATAAAGAGGCGGGAGAATCATGTATATTTTTCTTCTTTTTAACAGGAATTATAGTTTAGGAAAAGTAAATAAGTCCAGTGGGCTTATTCTGCAGTTTTCTGGGATGGCAGGGAACTACGCAGCCCCGTACGTCCATAGTGCTCAAGCTGAGGAGCCCTGAGTTACTGGCTGGTCGTTAAAGCCGCAGCAGCAAGGAGAGAGGACCAGGAGCAGAGCCCCGAGTGGAAGGTAGGCCAGCCCAGGGCCCGAGTAGGTGCCAGGAAGGGAGTCACAAAGCAGGAAGAGAACGGGGGCTCGTTCTGGAAGGTGACAGGAGCTGCCTGGGGGCGAGCAAAATGAGGAGTAAAGAGACCACTGGATTTAGAATGACAGAGGCCACTGGACACTGTGCCTGAGCAGTTTTGGGGGAGTCTGTCCGGGCTCAGTAAGGACTGTGGTCTGCAGGGGCGAGGACAGAGCGACAGCCGACAGAGGCACCCCTTCTAGAAGCCGGGCTGCCAAGGAGAGGCAGAGAGATGGGGCAACATCCAAAGAGAAGTTCATCAAGATGGAGAGAGCTGAGACCTGGAAATGCCCACGGGCGGAGTGGGAGAGGGGAAACCAGCACCACAGCAGGGGTGTGGGGTGGGGTGGGGGTGGGGGTGCTGAGAAAAGTGTGGAACAAGACCTAGGAGCACAGCCCCTCATGTTCGGGGAGTGCCAGAGCGTGCCCCCTAGGTGCTGCACCTCACGTGGCCACCCCCCACCACACAGAAGATGGGCTGACTTAAGGAATAAGGGACACTCCTCCACAGGGGCCAGCAGGAAGGAAGGTGGGGGTGCAGCTGCAGGCAGGCTTGGGAGTTGCAGAAGGTTGGTGGGTCTGTCCCCAGGGAAGAGAAGGGGCTGCTTTTGAGAATAAAGGAGAAGGGAACGGGTTCGAGGAACAAGGGGGCCTGAGTGATGTAGGGAAGCCCTGTAGAAAGCCTGGGCAGGTCCAGGGCCAGGGAAGCTGGATACTCTGCCTCGTCATGTCTTCCCCTGAGGGTTTTTTCCTCTTGGAAAAATTCCCATCAGAGATCCATCCGAGACTGACTACAGGTTAAAACATTCTCTCCACATGACTGTCCTCTGTCCATGGGTACGCACTTCCTGGTCCAGTCTGCAGAGATAAGGACGCTATGACAGTGAAGACGGAGATGGACCTGGGGCCATGTGGTTAAAGTGTGGACGTTCCTGCGCAGCACAAACTGTGATGATTTTTATAAAGTAAGGTTGAGGGCAAGTGCAGGAAGGGCCATCTGATTTTCTTAGAGGTTCTGAACTGCACGTGCGTCACCGTATCCATAGCAAGGAGGGCCATTAAAATTGCAGGGGATTTGGAAAGGCCTGCCCTCTGTTTTCATCCCTTTGCTTGCGAGAGATGACCCGAGCTGTTCTTTAGAATTCAACGTCTCTGGTTTTATTATCACAGTAGTGCAGCTAATGGGGGATGAAGTTCATTCTTTCTCCCAAATCACTGTGTCTCTCCACCCGGAAAAGGGTCTTTTCCCCTCCAAGGCCTGGATGACAGGGGCCCCTGCAGGGCAGCAGGTTCTCCCAGCAGCTTCCCATCAGCACCGGAAGGGAAGGTGACCCTGTGGGTTCCGCCTGCAGGCGAGCCCACCACCTGGCTGCATTATCCTGTCTCCACTCCCTTTCTGCATTATCCCCATCTTTCGGGTCCAGGCAGAGCTGTGGGACAGCTGTGACGGTCTGTCCTCAGAAAGCATGTTTCTGGAAGGCTGCCCGCTCACAGCGGTCATTTCTAAACATCGGGCGTGCAGCCTGCTGGACTACCCGCACACTAAGTGCCGCTGCTGCGGAGGGCAGAAGGGCGTGTACGGTGCCTGCTGATGCCCAGCGTGCCCCGTAACACGCCAGCACCTTGGAGTTAAGCTTGCAACCACAACTGCCGGTGAAAGGCACTCTGTCTGACATGCAGTCACCCAGAGTCCCGCCCCATCCACAGGGACACCACGTGTTCACAACTGTGGGGACAGAGTGAACAGCACTGCACTGGGAGACAGATGGCTCTGGACGCTGCTTTTGATAGAAAATGCAGAGAGAGCACCCAGAAAAATGGAAAAGGAAGGAAGGAAAAAAGGAAGGGAAGGGAGAGAGAGAAGGAAAATGCAGGAAGCATCTCTCACCCGGGGCAGGCTCATCCCTCCCCGCCAGCCCCCACACTGTCCCTGCAGTGTCCTCTCAGGGGATATGGCTTCTGAAAGGCCCTGGAGTCCCATGACTGTACCCCTCTGACTACAGTTAGAAATCTCTGGGGAAGGAGAGGGGAAGTAGATGCTGAAGGGCCCATCCCCTGGAACCAGTGAGGCCTTTCCTTCACTGACCAGCCTCCCCGGTTCCTACCCTCCAGATGGCCACCACTCCCTAAACAGCTGTCACTCACACGAGGAGAGGCCACTATTGCAATAGAGGGCCTCTCCTTTCTGCCCGGTGTTAAGTTGTTCCACAAATTGGTTGTTTTACATAATGTTTGACGTTACCATCTGAGAGGCCTATGGCTGCCACGTGGTGGGTCAGCGGCTCCTTGGTCGCGGAGCCCGAGTCTGTCCTTCCACCCAATCCTTAGCCCCAACGCCAGAATTGGAGAGCAGCAGGGGAATCGGACCTTTCGTTGTTTTTTTTTTAATGAACTGAAATGTATTCTGAGGATCCACAGCACCAGGAAATACTCAGGAGGGCCCCGGGAGAGAGTAATTTCAACAAGATAGGTGCTAACTGGACCTTCTCATCCCTGAACCTTGACCATCCCTGGAGAAGTCTCCCTTCTCCGCAGGAGGGCAGGGGATCCCATCTCAGAGGTGGGAGGCCCACGCTCCTCCTGGTCACCCGGCTGTGCAGAGTATTGACCTGGCTGAGGCTATCTGCCCAGAGCCCACAGTGGGGAAGTGGGGAGCCAGGAAATGTGGGGAGCCAGGGTTTGGGGTGCTGGAGGAGAGTTGGGGAAGCCAGTGGCCCCAGGCGTGATGCAGGTTGTCGGGCACACACTGCAGAGACATCCTTTTCGTGAAAAGCATCAGAGGCTGTTGCCACCCCCTGCACCCGGTGCCCAAGGCCACTGTGCCCAAGGCCACCATGCAGACAGCCAGGCAGGTCCCTGGCTCCCTGTGCTTCGGAGCAGCGAAGGTTTGTCTGGAAGTCTAGGGTGTCCCAGCTTCCAGCACCTCGACCCTTACAGGGGTGTGGTTTGCCTTCCCGAGTTTATCACTCGGGACTCCATTTAACTCCAGTGCCCAGTCCACACCCACCCAAGCTTGGCTGGGGGCCCTCTGGTCCTTTTTCCTTCGTCCCTCCATTCCTCCTGGTGGCTCTAGCCCCACGACACACATGGGCACAACCGCGACACCTTGCCCAGCTCGGCGTTCCTCCTGGGCGATCCCTCGGGGGCAGGGTCCCCCGTGGGAGAGTGCCGGGGCCACACATTGGACTTTGGGAGATGTGGTGCCTGCCCGAGGGCCTGGGGCAGCCGCGGCTGCGCTGTTGACGAGGACGGGATTGCCGGGACCCCTGAAGGCCCAGGGTGCCCGCAGCAAAAGCAGAGAACGACGTGGCTCACGGCACTGGAGGCCCGGGGTGGGGGAGACACGCTGCGTCCAGAAGCCAGTCAGGACTAGGGCGGGGCGGAAAGCTGACCCCTGGGCGGGGACGGAGACGTCACTCTTGCAAGGCCGGCTGGGGAGGAGGCTCCACACCGACCCTCACCTGGGGCTCGACCCCGACGGCATTTAAAGGGCAGCAGGCGGGGTCCGGTGGGCCGCATTGAGAGCTGCCGGCGGCTGCGGTGGATGGAGCGCCCATGAGCTTCGGGGCAGAGCCGCCCGGCCAGGCCCGGGAGCGGCTGGACATGGCCACGTACTGCGACGGCTCGGGCGTCCGCCTGGCCGCACACAGCCAGGCCCGGGCAGCCTCGCACCCCGCGGGCTACGGGCGCGGTGACCTGGGCGCGACGGGCAGCGGCCCGCGCCTGTGGCTGAACGCGCCGGGACTCAGCCCCGCGCCCTACGCGCCGGGCCCCGGGCCTTCGTCCCCCTACGCGCCCGCCGGCTACGCGGCCCCGGGCCCGCTCCTTGGCGCCACGGGCGGCCTGGCGGGCGCGGACCTGGCCTGGCTGAGCCTCTCGGGGCAGCAGGAGCTGCTGAGGCTCGTGCGCCCTCCTTACTCATACTCGGCGCTCATCGCCATGGCCATCCAGAGCGCGCCGCTGCGGAAGCTGACGCTCAGCCAGATCTACCAGTACGTGGCCGGCAACTTCCCCTTCTACAAGCGCAGCAAGGCGGGCTGGCAGAACTCCATCCGCCACAACCTGTCGCTCAACGACTGCTTCAAGAAGGTGCCCCGCGACGAGGACGACCCAGGTAACGGGGCGCGCGGATCCCCAGGCCGACCCCGCGGATTCCCGCAGCCGGGCTGCTGGCCCTGGAGGGACAGGGACGGCCTTGGGCCGCCCAGCCCTCGCTTGTACAGCTGTGGCCACTGAGGCAGGGAGGGGCGGGAGGGGCAGAGGCGCTTGGCGGCGGAGGACCCGCAGAGAGCAAGAGAACCCCACAGGCCCTAACTTCGGCCCGGTCCTGCGCGCGTCTCTAAATGTCTGCACCCAGTCGTGAGCCGGCCAGCTGGGAGAACTTCGGAGTGACTTAGCCGGGCCCGTGTCCTTTCTGTAAAAGGAGGCAGACAGGCAGGACAAAGAAGGTGCCGCTTTGGGAAGCGAGACCAAATTCTTCCCGGCCTGGCTGGCCAGGGAGGCCCCTTCGTTCCAGTACAAAGCGCCACCCCAAGGTTTGGGGCCAGTGGGGGAATCTTTCTGAAGTTGACCCCCACGTCTGACATTCTCACTATGGCCCTCAAACCCCGGATCTTCTGAGCTGGACTCTTCCTTTCCCCCCGCAGGCAAAGGCAATTACTGGACCCTGGACCCAAACTGTGAGAAGATGTTTGACAACGGGAACTTCCGAAGGAAGAGGAAGAGGAGAGAGGAGGCGAGCACGGTCGCACTCTCGGGAGCCCAGAGCCCTGGCGGAGCCCCGGCGCCGGACCTGGATGCCCTGGGTTCGGGATCCCCGGACCTGCAGGCCTCGCCGTCCCCACCCATGCCTGAAGCTGCCTCCTGCTTCTCCAGTTTTGCCTCGGCCATGGGCGCCCTGGCTGGAGGCCTCGGCTCCTTCCCCGGGGGACTGGCGGGTGACTTTTCTTTCGGGAGACCAGCGATGGTGGCTTCTAATGGCCGCCGATCCCCTGGCCCTTCGCCCGGCTTCCCCACTGGTCATCAGACTGTGGCCACTGGCTTTCGTGTGGGTCACTTTGTCTACAGTCGGGAAGGGACCGAAGTTTGAAGGGAGCTGGCAGATCGTCCCCAGTGCCCTCTCCAGAGGTGCTGAGCTGAAGGAAGTGCCTCTCCTCTGATGAAAACCCCATGTGCTGACAGGTCAGGGCCTGGAGGGACCAGGGACCACAGAGCCCCAGTGGGGACTGAGCTGAAGTAGCCCGGCGCTTGCCTGTCCCTCACCCAGGAGACCTATCGGTGGGGCATGTGGGCTCTCCCTGCTCTCTCCTCCAGCCTTTGCAGTTCTCTGGCCTGAGATCCATGCTCTCCCAGGGTGGGGGTGCCCCAACTTTTTGAGGGGAGCTGAGGGATCTCAAAGAGCCCTATTTTTCGTGCTGGTGGGAGGGCATCTACAGAGATTCCGTCCTGCAGCCCTGCCTGGCCACCCAGTGGCTCAGGACCTTCTTCCCTCTCCACTTGCCTGGGGTGCCTGGGATGTGCAGCGAGGGAGACCTGGCACTGGTGGGCCTGAGCGGCATTTCAGGGGGACTTTCTAATGACCAGAACTGCCCATGGGGAAGGGAGAAGGGCTGCCAGGCGGGCTTCGGACCTGGGGATCCCAGCCCCTTGTCACTCAACCCCAGTTTCACTGACCCTGTCCCTTAAGTGCCTCTGGGGACCACAGGAGCAGTGCCAGCTTCCCAGAGTCCCAGGACAGGCTCCGCTTTGCCCCTACCTCCTCCTGCACTCACACAAGCTCAGAGGAGGTGGCCCGAGGCCACCCGGGTGTCCCTCTCTCCTTTCTGGCTCTTCATTTGGTTGGAGTTGGACCCTGCAACAGAGCTGGGCAGAGCCCTCCCATGTGAATGTGAGCTCCCTCTTCCCCAGTTTGTATTTACCAGAAGTTCATCTTTGGAGCCATTAGGAGGTGGCATTTTGTTTGACCTTGATGCTCCCCGAGTCTCTGACAGCTGCCCCTACCACACACTCTGGCCACTCCTGTCCTTCTGGACCCTGCAGGAGCTTGGGGCACTGGGCAGGCGTATTCCCCTTCCCTGCACTGGAGAGGGGGGCTTTCTCCAGAAGAGACCAGGGAGCAGACACTGTGAACCTGGAGGATGCTGCGGGGGAGGGCAGCAGGTTCAGGGGCCTAAGCTGACAGGCAGTGGTGTGTGTGTGTGTGTGTGTGTGTGTGTGTGTGTGTGTGTGTGTGAGAGAGAGAGAGAGAGAGAGAGAGAGAGAGATGGGGGCGGGGGAAGGTAAGGCCCGCAGAGAACAAGGCAAGCTCTGAGGCAGGTCTGGCCCTGGGTCCTGTCTCGCCGAATTCCTGGGCACCCAGTCCTGTTGGTGGTCACAGGTCGCCGGGCCAAACTTACACCCAACTCCAAATCTCTTTGGGGGAAACGCTTCCCCAATGCAATATAATTAATAAAGGCCAGAAAAAGAAAAGAAAATCTTTACCTTATAAATGAAAGAATTTTACTTGGAGCCTATTTTAATAATCCAAAGTGCTGAAAGGAAACCCTGGTACCCGAGGCTTGGGTGTGCCTACCACGGCGTATGTTAGAAAGTCCCACCACTGCTTTCCACACCCCCCGTTCAGACTCAGCG
The DNA here is from genome assembly GCA_007922815.1 of Macrotus californicus. Classification (NCBI taxonomy): domain Eukaryota; kingdom Metazoa; phylum Chordata; class Mammalia; order Chiroptera; family Phyllostomidae; genus Macrotus; species Macrotus californicus. Next base: position 95,215 of record VMDR010000070.1, read on the forward strand.
TTCGCAGGAAACTTGGGGAGAAATACCTTTTTAAATTAGTGTGACAATACTGGACAAATGCAATGTAGAATTTGACAACTAACCACACCTTCAGAAACCAGGCTGACAAATATGTACGTGAGCGTTTGGCACCAGCCGTGTGACTGCTCGGAGCCGCCGCGAAGGGGTTTTTTGTGTCCCAGCAATGGATTTCCTGTTAAGATAGGGAAAAAAAAATTTTCCAACTTTTTGTTTGTTTGACTAAAAATCAATGTGTGTGGTTTAAAAACTGCCCATCCATTCAAGCTCTAAACCATTAACAGTCACCGAGTGAAACCTTGGTGAGCGACATGTGTGTAAGATGAGCTATGCATGTGTAAGGTGAGCGGCATGTGTATAAGGCGAGCGATGTGTGCATAAGGTGAGCGATGTGTGTGTAAGGTGAGCGGTGCGTGTGTGAGGTGAGCAGTGCATGTGTAAGATAACTAGTAGTGTGGGTGTTTGGAACTCAGAACCCAGTCCTTTCCATGACAGTCCCTGTGTCTGGACGTCTGGACGCACGTGTTTGCATATAGCGGGGGGGGGGGTCCTGGCACAGTCACCTTTAGAGCCACTTCTCATTGTCCCAAAGAAATACTTTCCCAGAGCAAAGAGCGTGTGCTAAAATCAAAATAATAAACAGCAAAACAGGTTGAAACAAGCATCTCATGAAATGATTTCTTCCAGCAGGGACTCTGTGAACTTGACCGTAGTTTCAAAAGCAGGCTGCACATGGGCACCTGAAGGACCTGCTCCGGTGGGTCAGCCCAGGTAGGGAAAGGGGGCTGCTGCTCAAGGCCAGGATCCTCACTGGGCACTTGGAGCCCCATCACAGTGCCAAGGCCCCCTCTTTTCCACCTCTCTGTCCCCTTGTTGTATTGGAAATAGCAAAGCCTTAGAAAATCCCAACCCATTTTTCAAACAAGCTTAAGCCTTTACAAACAAGGACTTCACTGGGATGTTACAGGTGCATGATGGTTAGGCATTGGAGTAATCCATCTGAATCTGAAAAAAACACTTGGGTGGTGCTAAAAAGTTTCAGATGTGGAGACGAGGTGTTTTGCACCTTCGGAGGGGAGGGGCCATTACACTTGCCAGAATGCCAGGTTATTGGGAATTCTGTCTGTGGCCAAACAATGGTGATTTTCAAGCGATTGAAGACCCAACAGCATCATGATAAAATAAGTTATAATCTCCCCTGGAAACATATAGTCATTGGGAGAAAGGGCACCCCATGCAGAGACAAAACATTTGTGACAAAGACACAAAAATGTGTTGAAAGTATGTTTAAAAGTGTAGTGCCTCGTGTTCTAAAATGTGAGCAGTGGGCTACGAGATACGTGTTTACATTTCACATGTGGATCGAGACATCTAGCATGTCTGTTTCTGGTGAACGTAAGTTTTGCACTTTAGCCCTGCTGCCAGGGGGTATTCACGTGTGACTTTAAATCTGGTTTCCCAAGTGTACACATCACAATCAATTGGTATGTTCCACTCAGGGAAATAGCATTACAGTGATTATGGTGACCTCTCAGTGAAGCGGGAAACTGCAGTCTGTCGTCATTCTGCCCGTGGGAAAGCTGGGTCCGAGGACCAGGCGACCTGCGGGAGTTCCTATGACAGGAGCCAAAGCAGATTCCAGCTAGCCCTGCCACTTTCCACAGCCAGACTCTGAAATGCACCCTCGTGTGCACAAAGGACACACACACTGTAGAGCCGTGTCTCGGCCAAAAGACTCAAGAGAAAGGTGACCACAACACCTACCTGGATGCGCAAAGGTGTAGTGTTTTCAAGTGTCCCGCGAGAATGTCACATCTGCATTTGGGATTTGACTTCAGAAGGAGAGGAACATGCGAACGTCACAGGTACGACAGGTGTCAAGTCACACACGTCCTAGTGAAGTGCAGCACAGTCCCCAGTCTTGGGTGGGGGGTGGGCAGCTGTGCACTGGGCTTTGCGCTGAGCCGGCAGTGACCAGCCTGAGTGCCTGAGTGTGCTGCTGCCTGCCGGGAGCAAGGCAGAGGAGGGGCGACATCAGCCTGGGCCGTGGCTGTGAGCCTCCAGATGCTGACGTTGTGATCAGCTCAATGGAGCCATCTCCTTCAGATGCACACAGGGACTGCGCTGGGCCTGAATGTGCCTCCCTGGGCTCCTCACCTTCTGCTAACCCAGGAAGTGGCTGCCTGCTCAGTTCCATCTCTTCGTGGTGACGGAGGCCGGGAGCCGCCCGCCACCCACCGCCCACCGCCCAGGGCTGGGGCATGTCCAGCTTGCCCCCTTCTCCAGGGCCCTGTGTGGGGACCTTACCACAAAGCCTGTCCTCTTAGAAGACCCGGTGCCTGAGAGTGACCAGAGCTCCTGGGTCTGGGTGCCTTTGGCACATCCCTGCATCCCTTAGTTGCTGTTCGGGGAACTCCCCTTCTTTTAATGCTGTATAAAGTTTGCTAGACAATCTTACTCAAGGCTAGCTGCGTGGTACCTGCAATAAAATGACTCTCCAACCAGCTATCATCAGCGGCTGAACACAAAGAATGGGAAGCATTTTTGGTGTTACTCAGCTGGTGAAGGGTAAATACATAGGATATTAAATTGGAGTTTCATCCCCCCAAAAAACCCACCAGAATTGTCACCATGCTTCAACATAGAGCAAATTGAACTGCGGAGTCATGGAGGCTTTCTCCACCGCCGGGAGTCACACACTTGCCCGTCAGACACCGACTGAACACCAAGGTGACAAGGACTCTGATGCTCAGTGGACGTTGCCTCCTTAAGCCCTCGCGACCACCCGGTGAGGCACGTATTATTATCCCTGTTTCACGGTGCAGAAACAGAGGCTCTGAGTGATGGCTTTGTTTCCCAAAAGCCACAGATAATACAGAGCTGTGTTGTCAGGGACCCCCCACCCCGGCCCCGGCCTTCCTGCCTCCCCACCAGCCTTCGAGTTCTAGAGAGACCTCACTTTTCAGGAATCTACCCCTGACACCCAAAGTCAAAGCCAGGTGCCCCTCCACTCTGCCCCTGCAGCCCCTGGGTGGAGTATGTCTCACCCCCCAAAACTGTGGCCTCTGTGGGGAGCAGCCTGCCTGCTTTGATTCACAGTGACGTCCCCATGGGGACACCTGAATGAATGGGGGGCACAGTTACACCCTAAGTTTGCCGTGCACTCTCCCTCTCATCTAAGGCCTGCCTCCTGCCATAGGCCCCTCTGAAGCCCCCAGTCTCCTGGGATGGGCCTGATTCCTCCTCACAGAGGACCGGGCTGTCTGCTGGACCCCCAGATACAAAAATGAATGGGACAGAGCCCTGGGGACAACCATCCATGAGCAGAGGGCTCATGTGGAGGGCAGTGTGCGGAGGCGGTGGGGGGCAGGAGGGAGGCCGATTCAGAGGTGTGGTGGGAGAGGAGGCCGAGAGATGGCTCAGCTCCTTGCTTGGAACACAACAGCGATGGTGTCCACACTAGGACGTCCCAGGGAACTGGGTGGACACCGTTGTGGTCGCCCCTTGGTGAGAGGCCAGCAGCACACACCTTCATTGGAGGCTGGCTCCCTGTTGGCCAATGGGGACGAGGCAGAGAGCGAAACCCCGTCACCCAGGACAGGCCCAGCTCCCCAGATGGCAGGCAGACTTGGAGGACAGAAATTGCAGCCTGTTTCCGGCTCCTTCCACGGGGGCCTGGACTTCAGAAGACTCAAAGATGGGGAGAGGCAAGGGGCGTGCGGGTGAGGGACACTTCTGACTGCCCTCTTCCAGACCAGGGATTTCCGACCCGTGCGCCACGAGCATTTTAAAACATGCAACACCTGACTATTCAGTCAGGGGCACTGACCTTTTTTCCCTTAGACTGTCAACTTAAAAAATGACAAAGCCAACACAACAGTAGCCAGCCATGTGAATGAATCAAAATTACACCTATTTTTTGTCAGTCTGGCAAAAAAAAAAGTTTTTTTGGTGTGCCACAGTTTCCGTAATTAGCTGACGTGTGCCCTGAGATGAACAGGGTTGAAAAATCGCTGTCCTAGACACATTCCAGGGTCTGCCCGTCCCCAGGCCCCTAATGCGTCCCAGCCATCCATCACTGGCGGCTGCCCGCGCCCCTCCACGCCCCAGCGGTCTGGGTGCCCGAGGCGACATTAACTCCTGCACCTGAGCCACCCGCTCTGCTCCTTGGAGTCTGTTAGCCCTGCTTGCTGTCCCCCAGAAGCCTGAGGGTGGGTGGGTAGGGAAAGGCGGGCTTCTGGAGTGAGCAGAATTACACTTCAGTGAAGTGTTTGTTTCTGGATTCCTGAGACTGTGGCGCTTCGTTCCTTGTGCTGGTTTTGTAGTCCTGAGCGGAACCGGGCTGCCTCGTTGCTCTGCTCACCTCGCCTGCTTTGATTTTTAAAAGTTCTGATACCTGATACAAAAGAATAAATCCCACGACATATTTTAACTCGGGGAAACCGAAAGCACTTGGGCATGTTACTTCAATAACGCAACACAAGGAAGAAACGACAAGGGAGGGAAGAACAACATTTAAAGATTCACGTGTCACGCAATTCATTTCTATGGAGGTAATTAACAAGCAATGTTGTGTTAGGTTCAGGTCCATGACGAAATGACTGACACTTGTTTTACGCCGTGAAATGATGGCCCGGCAAGTCTGTAACACCCATCACTGCACCTAGTTCCAGATTCGCTCCGTGCACCTGTGCGCTGAGAACTTTCAGGGTCTGCTACTCTCTTAGCGACTGTCAAATCGCAACACAGTATCGTCGCCTACGCTCACTGCGCTGCAGGTCACATCCCTGTGATGTACTTACCTTCTGGCTGGAGCTTTGTCCTGTCTCACCCTGTTATGCAATTCCTAAGAGGTTTTTCCCTGTAAACTTTTTTTTTGTGGTTATTTACATTTGCTTCAACTTTTTTCTCTAGCTCCCTGGTTAGTGTATGTAATTCAGGAGAGACTTGTAAGAAACAGAAGAAACAGAAGGATCTACAACAATATATTTTCCTGAACAAGATTTTCTCCGTCTCTGGAAGGAACGGGTCTTCACTGCCAGGGTTTGAACGCAGAAGTCTGCTAGTACACATACCATAGTCATGCGTTCATCACGGGCACAAAATTAAAGTGGGATTTATAACAGGAAAGAGTCATACATTTTCAAGTAACTAGAATGATGGGTGTTTCTTGATTCTTCACACCTCTCAGGAGGGGCCCACGCTTCAGTTCAGATTTCACATGGGCTGGTTTGCAGGGCAACCCCGAAGCTCCCCTGAGGGCCTGATGGCACGTCCACAGTAAAAAGGCTTTTAGCATGGCTGAGTGGGCCATGGCCAGCCCTCGCCAAACACCGTGTCCTGGTCACCATCCACCAGACCGGTTTCCACAAAAGCAGACCCGGTGCCGTGGGCATTGCCCAGTGGACACAGTCATGGTAGAGGTGATCGGATCCAGGGCTTTATTAATGCGATCATGTAAGAGCCTGAGGGGTGTCTTCGGGACAGAGCAGAACTGCCAAGCTGGGGTTTGCAGCTGAGGACCGCAGACCCCTTCAGCTGAAAGGATCCCAGTCCACGGGCGAACATTTGTAAAGTATGCTTCTCAGTATTTGTATGCCCTAGAAAGCAGGAGAAATAAACATTGGATTATTCCAAAAGGAAGGAAGGAAGGGAAGTAGGGAGGGAGGGAGGGGCTCAGATGCACCAGACGGGCCGGAGAGAGACGCTGAAGCCGGCCTGTTTGTTACCCAGCACCCACTGCTGCACATGTGCGCTTTATAGACAGGACGTCTGCTGGAAGTGACCTGCAGGGAGGAGATCACTAACTTCGCTTTCCAGCAGCAGAACCAGGGCTCGGAGAGGTTAAGTGACTTTCCCAAGCCGAGCGGGGTGCAGGGAACCGAGGTTGAACTAGTCAGACTCTCAAGGCTGTGGGTTTTTAGCGCAGGTCACAAACGGAGGTGTAAGGACTCGCTGTGTTCTCGTCCACTCTCGAGAACCGCATCCACTGCACCCCGTTCCTGTAAAACACGAGCCACAGGATAGAAACACGATTAACTGTGGACTTTATTAGAAAAAATATAATTTCACAGGTGTGTTTTTTTAAAAAATGAAAACATGACTGACTTTGGACTTCATTATAAAAATCATTAATGCAGTAGATATGCTTTTAAAAATAAAAATATGCTTGTTCTTTATTATAAAATATAATTTTACATTTACATAAAATTATAAATGTATTTATACAAATATCACAAAATATCTTCAATTCCGCCCCTTGGCCCATGAAGCCTACAGTGTTTATGATCTAGCTGCCTTTTACAGAAAAAAAGTTAGTGACCCAAGACAGGAAATTCAAGATCCACCTTCTCCTTTCTGACGAGCAGGCTTCGCACAGAGAGGAAGAACCCTAGTGTCCGCAGCAGCGCCCACATGGGAATTGAACTGTCCGACTAGAAGCGGGACGGACTGCACAGAAGTGATGCTCGCCCTAATAAAACGGGCTCCTCTCCATTCTGCCTGGAGGTGACCTGGTGAGTCCCGGGCTTGCCCTGGTCCACGGGCCACTCGCATCGCAGCGCCCCAGAAACACCCCAGGGCACAGTCAAGTGTGGCATAACCAATAAGACCACGTGGCAAAAATACCCAGGATCCACGCATCTTTCAACGTTTGTTTCTCACGGTGTGTGTTTTCGTTTCTCGAGTCGTTTATCTGACTTGAACGCCTGCAGCTCCACGTGAAGAAGCCCTGTGTGCTCACCAAGGGGGAGCAGAAACGACGCTCCATTCACATGTCCCGACAGCGAGGCCACCCACGGGCCTCAGGGGACAGTGGGCAGCAGCAGCGTCTGGTTAGTGAAGCTGGAGTCACGTCCTGTTTTAACTACTTAAGGGGGAAAGGGATGGATGACTTACTTTTGGCTGAATGATAGACAGGTCTCTGGTTCATTCTGCAAACACTGAGTGCTGAGTGTGGACTTGGGACTCTGCAGAAACAACCTGCTGGTGTGTCGGAAAAGGTAGTACATAAACCACGAAGGACAGTGAACTTGGGGGAGGGGCTGTATCCGTCTCCTGGCAACATGTGGCCCCAAAAACTTCACTGTGAGTGAGCTGCTGCTCGCGACCTCTGACAGGTTGGGCAGGTGTTTGCCACGTGAGCCGAGGGGAGGCACTTGTGGTCACAGAAAAACTAGGGGAGCAGAGACCTGAGAGTCTGGAAACAGCGAACAGTGAGATGGAAGGGGTATGCAGTGAACGTGTGACCCCTTATTGCTAAGGTTCCGTCCCCTGAGTAGTGGAGTGAAGCCATGAAAGACGGGGTGGCTTCGTCACATTCTCGACGTTGAAAAGAAACAAGAATCAAGTCAAAATGGCTTGTTTGGTGAAGAAGAGTCCAGATCGACCACAAGGTGCTCCCGGTGGGGGAGCCTATCCCCAGCACCACGACCCCCTTTCTGGGGAAGAGGGTCTTCATCCACTGTCGTTAACATTTTTATTTTACTCCGATGTCACCTGGGTCCAGGCAACTGTCACAGATGTGTTCATCCTGCCTGCAGACTCTGACACTCAAATTTGGTGTGGGCGGTGAGCCGACAGTCAGACCCCAGGTGCAGCCGCTGCTTCTGTTTGCAAGGGTACCTCTCACCCTCAGGTGGGGGGGGGGGCTTTGCGGGGACCCAGCCCTGGCCCGCTTCACACTTCGGGGGTCAGCAGAAGTGATTGGAGCTGATGCTGCCACCCAGCTTCTGTAGGAGCCACGCCAGGGCAAAATGCCTTTCCTGGGTGCACCCTGCTGGCTTCAGACGTCTCGCTGACGACCATCTCAGTATTGAACTGAAAGCCTCCACGAGAGTACGGTGAAAAATCTGGTCGGATTACGTGTGTCATCAGGTTTTATGGTTCTCTCAAAATGGGAAGGGATAAAATGTAATAAAAATGAAAATATTTTCAAAAAAGATTTCTCTGGATGTCACTCTGAAGCATATCCTCAGTTTCTAGTTACAGTTAGGTTGACAAACAGTGGAAATAAAAAGTCTATAGCTGCGAAAATCTCTTTTTAACTGAATTTATATGAAACTTTTAGGATCACTCTATCAGGCTACATTGGCGGAGAGCCAAGCTTCCTGCCCTGTTGGCTGTGCGAAGTGTGTCACATGTGCCAGACCACCAGACGGATGAGGCCGCTGGCTCTGGGGGAGGGGTTGGGTCAGGGCGGTGTAGGGGGGTCTCAGGCTGCAGCGGCTTCTCTCTCCCCTCTAACCCAACCTTTCTGCATCAGACAAGCCCCCCAAAAGCTTGTTTCAAAGCATCTCTGGTTTCTCTGCCCAGCTGAAGGCTGTGCAGGTGACCGGCTCACTGTGTCGACCTCACAGTGGCTGCCAATAGGGGCCCTTCATCTTAACCGTGGAAACAAGAACGGAGTTTCCTGCAAGAGCCCAGGCCTGCCACCCATCGGGGTTCTGGGGCGAAATGACAAGAAGGTCCCCTTTCACCCACTTGTACGAACCAGTCATGACCTTGGCCTCTCTGATTAGGGCCTCTGTTTTCCCAGGAAGGCAGCAAAGGGTGCTTTTCCTCGGCTCTGAACATGCGCGTAGAAGGTGAGGCAGCGCTCAGCACCATGCGGACAGCCTCCGATTTTGGGGAGAACGCGTTGGAGGGAGCATCCTCATAGGAGGGTTCGGCCAACTCCTGCGCACACTTCCTCGGCCGACATAGCACCAACCCATGCAAGACCTAGAAGTCTCCATGTTCAATTCACTGTAAGTGTTGCTGATTCTTCAGGTTTTATAAAAAAGGAACACTAAATTGGGAGAAGCGTTTACATGACCCCTTACTATTCTCCAAGCATCATCAAAACCCAATTTGGCACAAAGTTCCCTAATTGAGGGAAAGGAAAAACAGTCCTTAGTTCCACCTGAGTCATTACAATCGCTCAGTAACAAATGGGAGTCAACACCATCACGTGGCCTGGGCTTGGCCCCGCCTCTCTCCGGGGCTCAGGACCAAGGAGGCTGAGTTGGCGTGGGTTGCGGGGAAGGGAAGACGCAGTCACGCAGCTGCTTTGCTTTGTCGGCACGACCAGTGGACGGGCAGTCATGCTAATCAAGGTGGGTAAGACGCCAAACTGGGTTCCCTGCCCCGCCAATCACCCCTCTTCCCCACCGGTGACCCTACTGTGGCCAAGGTTGCTTCCCAAAACAGAAGTCACCTCTGGGACTACCCGAGATCTCCAGAAAATGGAGGGACTTCGCCCAGAACTCAAGTTCCGTTGGTGGAGGCAGTAATAAGCCTTTGTGGCGTCAGGGGCTCCAGCCTTTGGGAAGCGGCCCTCCCGCCCGCCCGCCGTTCAGTGTCTTCCCGCAGCACTTTCTGCCTAATGCTCATTGTCTACCTCCTTTCAGTCTTCCTTGTGTTCTGACTGCACGGCCCACCTCTTCCCCAGCCGGACTGCCATCTCCTAGTGGACAAAGAAGCCCGAGACTGGGCTTCTTCCTCCCCAGACCGAGCTATGGGCACATGGGTGGACTGTCAGGAAATGTAGGACAAGGACTCGGGTGGATAAGGGGTCAGACTGCATCATGTTGTTGGTAAGGGCGACTGCGCATCAGGAAAGCCCTGGACGCCACCCCCCACCCTGGCCTCGGTCTGCGTTGGTGGAATCCTACATGCCATTCTAATGCTATAGGGGCGGGGGTGCTCGGCTTGTCTTCAGAAGGTCCCAGGGGCTCTGGGAAGGGTAGGAGCAGCCCAGGTTACTTTGAACTCCTCTGTCCCCTCCCCAAGCTATTGTCTCTCAAGGATTTGAGATGTGCTGTCTGACCTCTAATTAGCCTCAGAGGGGCTGGCCAACTTCAAGGCCCCGGTCTCCCTCCTGCCTGCCTCCGCCATTTCCTCCTGAGCAGCGCCTGCCTACCTGCCCGTTGCTCTCTCCAGTCCGCCCGCCTCTGCAACCCTGGCCAATGACTCCAGCCCCCCTGGCCGATGACTCCAGCCCCCCTGGCTTGACACCTGTTAGCAGCTTCCTTCCCCCTTTGAAGTCCCAACTGCCGACACAGGCTGCAAGGCCCTGCGATCTGCTCTCTTTCCTCAGGCCCCTCACATCTGCGGTCCATGAGGGGCAGCTGTCCCAGCCTTGTGTTCTTCTTCTCTCTCCTGCCTCCCCAACTTTGCACACGCGGCCTCTTTTGCTGCCCGAATCACACTCCCAGGGTGCCCACTGCCATCACCCTCAAACCCCTTCTTGCCCCCCCACCGCGGGGCACTTCCTCCAGGAAGCCTTCTGGGTTTGGCCCGTCTGTCACCTTCACCACTCCCTTAGCTCCTCTTTGACCATGAAGCCCACTTTCCATCCCTCACCTCTGGGGTGCGGGGTGGGGAGCATGTTTGGGTCTTTGTATGGTCCTGAGCGAAGAATGGCTTCTAAGTTTCTGGATGATTAGAAATAAGACCACAAAGAAAGCAAAGCAAAGAATATGTGACAGAGACCACATGTGGCTGGCAACACTCAAAATGGCCCTTTTTCAGAAAAAACATGCTGACCTCAGTAGAGACCACTGCCGGGCACGTAGTAGGTGCTCAGCAAACACTTGCTTACTGGAAGACTGCTTGTCTCTGGGCGTGGCGAGGGCCGCTGTCCGCAAGGCGGGCTCCGTGGTCCTCATTAATAGACTGGCCCCAGATGAAACTTCAGATTCTGAGGGACAGTTGTCCCTGACAGAAACGGAGCATATTTAGAGGGTGGAAGAAAGACGTTCATCTGATATGTTTGCATCCAAATCTGCCAGAGACATTTTAAAGGCAGGTGGCCGGGCCGGGCGCACCTCTCTCCAGTGAGTGCCCTGGGTGCAGCCACAGTTCAGAAGGACAGACTGAGGAGAGGGAGAAAGGCCCGGCATGCTTCCTTCCGGTTCCGTCCGCCGCTCATGGGCACCATTGATGGGCCACTACTCTGCACCCAATGTTTGAAAACAAACATTTTCATGATCTCATAGCGCGCTTCCAAAAGCTGTTTTACCAACTTTCGAGCTCACATAGCCTTTGAGAAATTAAAACAGGCTCTGTAGGAAAACTCTGACATTTCCGAGAGCCATCCCTTCCGTGTGCTGAATGTCAAGGTACACGGGAGAATCTCTAATTAATGATAAAGAACAAGGGACCGTCAAGTTTATTCTGACTCAGCCAGATGAACAGCTTTTGGGGCTTCCCACTGAGCAATAAACGGCCTGTCCCCTGGTCCATTTTCTCTTGCAGACAGAGGCAGTTTTTAGCACGGCCCACTAACAAACACAATAAATGCATGTCCTTGAGCTTGTTTTCCAAGCCATTTGCCTGTGTTTCCTCATGGCCCCTACTTTTGTTTAAATAAAAACCTGCGTGAGGATATAAGGGTATTATTCTGGGCAGCAGGCATGGACAGAGGCTCAGGGGCTAGAAGGAAGGTTGTATGTTTCAGTAATGTGACAGCTCTGAATGGCACAGGGCCCAGCACAGGGTGGCCGAGCAGGGGCTGGGTTGTCAGGGCCATTGAGACTTGACGTCCAGGGCAGACCAGCCAAGGGGTGGATGCTCATGGTGCCAAGAAGGGCTGGCCGAGGAGGAGGGGTTACGAGAATGCGGCCAGGCCCACTTGCTTTTGGAGGTGATTGTGGTGGATGGAAGGGGCGTGGTGCTAACTTCACACCAGGTTCTGTTTTACCCTCTGGATGACTTGGGGGAAGTCGTTCATAGCACCGGCTCCCGGGCTTGCTCTTTCCCCATGGAGGAGACATGCCACCTGTCCCACGGCTTCCATGTGGACAGGAGGGTACCCATGTGAGGGACAATACCCAGGGTGTCCAGAACAAAGTCTGGCACAGGGAGGGGCACAATGCATGTTAAATACGTGTGCATGAGGCCCAGGTCACTTCTGAAAGTTCATTTGTAGTAATAACTGGAACATAAGAGGTGCCAGATTTCTTTTTTAAGATTTTATTTATTTTTAGACAGAGGGGAAAGGAGGGAGAAAGAGGGAGAGAAACATGAGTGTGTGGTTGCCTCTCACACGCCCCCTACTAGGGACCTGGCCCACAACACAGGCAGGTGCCCTGACTAGGAATTGAACCGGCGACCCTGTGGTTAGCAGGCTGGTGCTCAATCTACTGAGCCACACCAGCCAGGACCAATGTGCCAGACTTTACTGTAACTTTTTAAAAACTTAATTCATGGTGCCCTGGCTGGTGTGGCTCAGTGGATTGAGTGCTGGCCCACAAAGCAAAGGGTCACTGGTTCAATTCCCTGTCAGGGCACATGCCTGGGTTGTGGGCCAGCTCCTCAGTAGAGGGCACATGAGAGATAACCACACATTGATGTTTTTCTCCCTCCCGCTCTGTCTAAAAATAAATAAATAAAATCTTTAAAAAAAAACATTAGTTCATGGAACCCTCCCCCCGTGAAGTAGAATTTACTGCTATTCTCTTCAGAGGTGAGCGAACAGCCACAGAGAGGGCCAAGCCACTTGCCCCAAATTTCATGGCCACTAAGTGCAGAGCTGGCATTTGGACCCAAGAAGCGTGGCTGGAGTATTTCCACAACCACAAAACCCACTTGCCTCGTGTCCATCCATTGCCATCAGGTCCCCAGAAACAGTCCTGAGCTGGCTAGATTCTTCTCACTCGATCTTCCACGTGGGCATGCTGAGGCGGACAGTCTGAGCATCCGGTCGCTCCCTGACCTGTGGGCTTCCGACGAGCCCTGCCAGGACTCTTCCACTCGGGGGCCCACCTCCCGAGCACCAGTCACTTTAATTCCCAGAGTGACTTCCATCCGCAGGCTTGCTGGAGCGTTGTGTGACTAAAGGCTACCCCAAGAGCATCACCCTCCCGCCGAGCTGGGTAACATATTAAACCTACTCGAATGAGTGCCGTGGGCTGCAAGGCCCTCACTCACCTCCACACTCACCACACCCAGGAGCTGGGATTTATATGCATGATTTCTACATATATTATCACGTGTGCATATCACACATACAGGCGCACACGTGCTGTTTGCACCTATTATTTGGTAATAGCTGTGGATAGCCGCATCTGCTTGGTTTTCTAAAGAAGCACCATAGCAATAGATGTTGATTTAAGAGCTAGAAGAGACAGAAGAGAGAGAAACTATGTGTACATGCACAAATACGTGTATGTCTTCTAATCCCGGAAACTATGCTCTCTGAAGGGATGAAAATGTTAACTGCTTGAGTTTTCTGTAAACTGGGAAACTTAACCAGGGTCCCACCGAGGCCATCAATAATTACCGTTTGACAAGCCGGACACGGAAGCCCCTCGGACGGCCTCCAGCGCTGCTCAGGGATCGCTCGCCCCGGAGGCGCCCGCCTGTCTCATTGCTGCCGGGTCACCTGGCTGAGTGCGTCAGGGCCACACGTCAGGCTGGCCAGACAGGTGGGAGACACTCCCTGAGAGCCACTCACGACACCGCAGAGCATGAGGACTGTAGCCCTGCTGGGAACCCAAATCACAGCTCTCTCCTTTTCAGAAATGACCCGTCCCCAAACCATGCCCAGTAGCTTCCTTCTAACTTTAAAGGAACCCAACAAGAAGGCTGTGAGGAGCCTGGGCGACTTCATGTTTGTGAAATTTCCTGCCCCTTTGATCATGAAAAGAGGACACATTTGGAGAGTTTTGCTTTTGCACCCCCAAAATTTATGCTGTTATTTACCATTAAACGCACATGGATATGCAAGTGAATCATTCTTAGCTATCAAGTGGCAGTTTGATTCAGCTGCATGGAATCAAGACCTTTTATATAGTTCAAGGCAAACATTTTTGATGATTATTCTATTTTTTAAAACTTATGATCAGAGATATAAATGTAAAAACAAATAAACAAGTAAGGCCTGACAACCACTATAAAAATACATGAGTGAAATCTTAAAATGGGGGTAGGAAGGGGGATATTCAGATTGAGTGTTGCCTTTTTGCCCTTTTCTCTTTGTCTTTCAACTGCCTGAGATCCAGACGTGAGGGCTGGAGCTCCAGGAGACATTTTGAGGGCCTGAGGACGAGAGAAACCCCTGAGAATAGCAGAGCAGGAAGGTGGGAGGCACCAGACCCCGGATGTTCCATGGCCGCCTCCCGACTGCTTTCCCATCAGAGAAAAGATCAGCCTCTATTTAGTCTGACGGACTGTGCAAACTCTCAGCTCATCTTCAACATGACTTTCCCAGGGAAATTAGCCCAAGTCTGAAATGAATGAGGAGGAGATGAAGTTCTTGTAGACAGGGAAGTGGGGGCAGGGTGCGGTGATGAAGGCACTCTCCTTCCACGCTGGAGCTCAGCTTCTCGCCTCTGCGATGCCCCATCAAAGAGAAGGGCCAGTTCCAACCTCCGCTGCGTTATCAAGAACGTGAGGATGAGCTCGACAACGCCTTCCTGCCTTCCTTCCTCAGTGTTTGCAGAGTGTCTGTCACACAGAGTCGGCACTGTGCGTGCTGACTAGAGATTCGGTGATGAGCAGGATGCGCAGGCCCTGCTGTCCTGTCACCCAGGCTTGGCCCCTAACTAGTGCTGGCACAGGGCAGATGGTGAAGCCATTGTTTATGCTCAGCCCAGGGCGTTTGAGGCAGGGCTGTGGGAAGGGAGGAAGGGAGACACAGAGGGGCAGGGGAGGAAGGTCTTTCTCATCTCCCAGGAAAACGCACGCACATGCCCCCTCTGGCCTTGGTCAGCCCAGTGATGCTGGCCAGGTCCCATCTCCTGGGTCCTTGTCTTGCGCTTGGGCCGGCCATTTGCATACAACCAGAGCAGACTCGTGTTGCTGCGAGGCCTCCTGAACCCAGTATTTACCTACAAAGCAACTGCTATTTACTGATACTTTTCATCTGAAACTTGATGCCCATTGGCACTTATGCCAGAAGAGGGGTGTCCCCTTGTCTTTGAAGGACTCCAGCTTTTGTTTCTCAAAGTCAGATACTGGCTTTCTTCTCTGTCCCAGCCTTTTTTAGGGCTCCCAGGGGACAAGCTGGAGCAGTCACTTGCTGTCACTGAGAAAGTGGCCCAGTGTCTCTGTAAGTCAAGGATATTGCACCTCCATTTTCCCGAGCGCATTTCTGTACTTCATGGCCAACATGTGCTCTTTCTCAAAACTTCGGGCCCAATCCATGGTGCGGAAGGGGACAGCAGGTGAAAGAATGCTCGTGGTCCGCACCCTGGCATAGAAAACGTCAGAACAGGAGGAAACTGGTCACAAACAACAATTCGTGTGTCCAGCTTGAAGAAAAAGGGCTGAAGTGATGACAACTCAGTCGTTCCCTCCAAGACCTGATAACCACATGCTCGGTTTATGACTTGAAAGTTACAGAGAGCACCCAGGAAGGGGCCTTTGTTGTTAGTGAAACTGTGAACCGAGATGGTGGGGAGGGGAACGCTTGAGAACGAGGTCAGCTAAGCCCTGCGTCTCTTCAGCAGAAGCCAAGCCTTCCTCAGTGTGCCTCCCTCTGATGGTAACTGGGGCTGGTGAGGCTTTGCCTCTGGGGCTGGGAGAGAGAAGGTGCTAGAAGACCCACTGGTCTAACAATGTCTTCTCCCATCTGGTGCTGAACTTTCCATCATTTTGACAGTTATTCCATTTGGCCAAAACTGTGTCTCTCCACTCTCCAAAGCCACTATGTAAAACACAATCAAAGACGGTCCACCTCAGCTGAGCAAGGGGGCCAGTGACGGGCCCGGCTCGGGCTCTGCTGTCCACTGGACGTGGGACTGAAACCAAAGTTGACTTCTCTGGGTCTTATTACAAAACTAAGACAACTGGACAACATTATCTACCATTTCCTTTCATCTATGCAAAACGTTACCTCATTGATAAAATAAATCATCAGTGAGTTCAGAGGCATCTGTGTGTTATAGCGCCCAAGGGGGACTCCTTGAAAGACAGAGCTGTGAAGAAATGGAACAAATGGGGGGGGGGTTTGTAGGCCCCCTGCAGGGAGGGAGGGAGGAAGGCCCTCTTCCAGGAGCAGAGCGGGGCCTCCCCACTGACTGAGCCCAAGGCTGCACACCTGCCCCACCCGCCCCCAGTGGAGAAGGGCTCTGGTGGAGAAGCCTCCTGCTGGCAGGCCCAGGAGACTACACCCTCCACCTGCCCAGCACCCTTCGTGGGACCCACAGCTGACTGATCCTGTCAAATCACTCAGTGTCCTTCAGTAAGAGCTTGGACCTGCTGTGGCCCCCGGAAAGCTAGGGGCTTGGGTCAGACAGGCTTCTGTTGGTCTAAAACAACAGGTTTTGGATGTTTGTGGTTATTTTTGTTATTTCAGTGCCCCCCTGCTCTGTGGATGAAAGAGCACCCAGGGGCAGTGACACCGCCTGTCCCAGTAGTGCAGGGAGCCCACGCTCAGCAGAGGACAGGCAGGCACACTGGCCGGGACAGAGCCCCCTGACCAGAGCGTGAGGCATGTCCACTGTGTGTTGTCCGGGCGAAGAGCTGGTTCCCAGGGGGCAACTGGGGACTTAGATACTCCCTGATTGCCCAGGATAGGAAGGGCCCGGGCTGGAGAGGGAGTCCGCCACTCACCGTGTGTTCTCTCTCAGACAGAGGGGCAGTGCACAGGAGGTGCTACCAGGGCTGCTCCCCAGGCTTCTGTAGAGTGGGGTGAGGGAGAAGTCGTATGCTTCCCCTCCGCCGCTCCCCCTGACCCCCGCTGCCTGTGCCCTCCCTCCACCTCCGCTGGTCTCCCTCTTGTCCTCGAAGGCTCTTCTCTGGAAGTTAAATGACAAGTGAATTTTATATCGTTCATGAAATGGCAGCCAGTGAAGTCTCGGTTTGCAAAAAAACAAAGAGAAAACCCCGTAACCTCATATATTCAGAGAATCGCTTTGATTTTTTAACTCTGGGTTTCTGTCAGTCAATTTGACACTCTGTGAGAGTTGTTTCTTCTCAGGGTTATAATAAGATTGTCCTCTAGACACTTTATGCATTATGACGATGTATTGCATCAATGGTAGAAAAAGCACAGATATTAAAGCCAGTCCTTGCTGGGTTCAAATCCATTCCAGTTCACAACTTACTGGGTGGCCTTGGGACCATTTCTAACCCTCTGGGAGCCTCAGAATTCTCATTTACCTATTTAAGTACCTAGCATGGTGCCTGGCACGTAATAAACGCTCAAACTGGAAGTTCCTTCTCTTTCCTTACCCATTCCCAGGTAGGGAAACCACCGTCCTGGAGATTAAGTAACTTGCCTAATGCATACTATGTAGTAATTACTGCGGCTTATTAATTGTCATTATTATTGTTTCCATTATTATAGCTAACATTCACTGAGCATGTCTTTCTCCCAGCCATTGTGACCCGTTCTCCTCTGTGCATACCAGGGAAACATGCAGAGGGCTGAACACTCTCCAGAACTTCAAAGCCATTTGTAACTAGGTTTCAGAAATGTGAGCAAGCAACCAAAGCACAAATAGACACATTGGACATCATGTAAACTAAAGACTTGTGCTCCAAAGGACATCATTAAAGGGTGGAAAAATGGCCCGCGGAATGGGAGGGCGGTCGTGCAAACTATACTATCTGATCAAGGCTTTGTATCTAGATTCCACGAAGAACAACCATGGCTCAATCACCAAGAGACAATCCCATGAAAAATAGGCAAAGGACTTGAATGGACACTTCTCCAAAGAAGACATACACATGGCCCATAGACACATGAAAGGGAGGTCAACCTCATTAGCGCTCAGGGAAATGTAAGTCAAAACCACAATGAGATCCCACCAGGGCAGTGAAAATTTAAGAAGACAAATAATCCCAAGTGTTAGTAAGTGTGGGGGGAAACAGAACCCCTGTATACTGGTACTGGAATGTAAAATGCAGCGTTCACTTGGAAAACGATCTGACAGTTTCTCAAATGGTTAAACGTAGAGTTACTATATGACCCAGCAGTTCTACCTAGTTACATACCCGAGAGAAGTTAAAACATATATTCACACAGACACACACACACACACACACACACACACACACACACACACAACGTTTATAGCGGCATTATTTGTATTAGCCAAAAGGCGGGAATGACCATGAACTGGCTAACGGATGAGTAAATGTGGTCTGTCCACACAGCGGGACATTGTCTGGCCACAGAAAGCAGTGAGCACTGACACCTGCATGCTGCAGCAGAGGTGAGCCTTGACAACATGAAGCTAAGTAAAAAGCCAGCCACAAAAACCACGCAGTATGTGGTTCCATTTACCTGAAAAGTCTAGCATGGATAAAGCCACAGAGAAGGAAAGTAGATTGGTAGTTGCCTAGGGCTGGGTTGGAAGGAAGTGGGGAGAGACTGATGGGCACAGGGGTTCCTTCTGAGGGGGCGGAATACCCTAAAATCGACTGTGGTGACCGTTAATGCAACTTTATGAAGTGACTACAAACCGCTGAACTGCGTGATTTACACGGGTGAATGGAATGATATGTGAATTATATCTCAATCTAACTATTTTAAAAAATAAGCAACTAGTTAGTATAAGTTGGGGTTTGGTTTTTTTTTGACGGGCGGAATTCATCGCGTTAAGGCAGTGCTTGCACCCTCCAAACCTCCAAACTCCGTGACCAGGGAACTGTCCACGAGCCGTGGTGCTGAAGGTAGCCTCATAGGAGCACTCAGAGCATCCCCAGGCACCCAGGAGTCCCTCTGCTTCCGGCCAGTCCAGCCAGGAACACCTTCTAGCTGCATCCCCGTCTGGGAAACTCCGGGGCTTCTTGTAAGGCATGGTGTAGGGGCTGCCCACCCCCCCCGGAGCCTCATCCAGCCCTTCCGGTAGGGTGAGCTACTTGTCTGGTGCTCTGCTCTGACTGGTCACACGGAATTGCCATTAGATGGATACCTATCCCCCTCCTCCTGCCAGTTAGGCTCCCAGCTCCTTGAAGGTAGGAACTGAAGCATAGTCATCTGTGAGTCCACAACACCCAATGCCCAGAAACCTGAATGGGAAGGCCAAGGAGGACCCTGAGCACTCAGCACGTGCCAGACACAATGTGCTTACACGCACTGTAGTATTTAGTACTCCGGAGAGCCTGCGGGAGTTAAAGTTATAAACCCCACTTCTCCGCTAAGGAAACAGGCTCAGAGAGGTGAGCAAGTGCCTCAAAGTCACAGAAGTAATAGCACAACCTATATGGAGATCAGGCCATGTCATGCTGAAGACCACAGCCTCTTAGGAAGAATTGAGCATCTGTGTACCTGTTTCTTTAAAAACTTTCTCTTTCTCCTTCTAGCAGCTCCTGCTTGCCTTCTGCTCTGTGCATCTCCTGGTAGAGGCTTCAGGCTTTTGTGTTGGGTCTTGGCTTTTCCTTCAGGTTGACTTCATCTAAGACATATGACAAATGGCTCCTCGCTTTCTTGGACCACATTCCTGCCTATTCAGTGCAGAACGTCCTGACCTGCTAAGCTAGCCTTCACACAGGTTTGTCAGTGACCTTTGTTTTTGCAAAATTCCCATGTTTGAGCACTCCTGAATTTAATATGCATACCCTGTGAGAGATCTTTTTCTGATAGTCTGATAGTAAGTACAACATCAGACCAAAACGTCCGCTGGGTGATAACACTCCGGATACTTTGAGAAATGGTTCAGGCGGAGCCAAGGTGAGGCTGCAGAGAGGTGCCAGAGCATCTGGTTGCCGTGGTAACTGCAGTGACACAGACTGCAGCCTGGTAAACACCAATATGCTGTCTCATTTCCAGCGAAAAACAAGAAAGTGCTCCTGCCTCCACCCCACGCACTGAGCATGGGGACTCTGATAGGACAGAGAGGAGGGCCAATGTGGTTTCATTTCTTCTTGAGAGTGCCTCTCTGTGCACTAAAGGGTTAGGCCATGTGCCAGCTGGCTTTTCCTTCAGTGACACCAAAGTTGGAGTTCCTATTGGCATCCTTTCTTCAACCCTATGCACACAGCTCCTGGGACAAAGAACAGTTTGACCCACCGTCGCTTAGCTGGGACATAATTCTTGTAATTGAACAGAGAACCGGTTTCCTTTTCAAATCTGTTTAAAAGATATGAAGCAGCCCAAATGATTTACAGTAAATAGCATTTTGATGCTGGCCCGAATAACATCAAGACACCTGCCTTCGCTGACATTCTAGACAGCTGGGCAGCTCTCCTCACTGTTGACTGTCAACACAGTGGCCAAGAGCGCAGGGTGCCTCCAAGGTCAGCGTCAGGGTTTCAGCGGCCACCAGTCTGAGGTTGTGCTCAGACCACCGGCTGAGTTAAAAAAAAAAAGCTGTTTTTTATTCTAGAAATGCCCGTGGCATTCCTGCCCAGAGACTTGGGGAACAAACCCAGAAGTGGACAGGGCAGAGGGAGGAACAAGCCACAGCCGATGAGGCGGGGCCGCACCTGTTGCTGCTCTGTGGTTTTTCTGAGCGCTGGGGTCGATTTACTCTGGAGTCCAGCCAATGGGAAGGACACGCAGAAACCGACGTCCCCACCCGAGCCCTGGTCCTGGGTGGGGCCTGCAGAGGCTCTATCCTGAGCTCCCAGGGAGATCTCTTGCCATCTGTCTCTGTCAGGACATCTGTTCATCACTGGCCACCTGGACCCCCTTGGCCTGACTCACCTTTCCTTCTGCGAACATCTAAGCAGGGCTTTGGAGCCTCACTCTGGGCTTTTTTTCCTTACCTCCCCTCCTACTTGTCTCCCAGCCACCACAGGATACTGGGTCTCCAGAACCGTCCCATCTGCGGGGGCTGGGGGGTGGGGGGGCAGGCCCACTGCATCACCCCACACATGGTTTGGACACTGCATATTGTTTGAGCTTGGAGAAAATGTTGCTCTAGGAAAGCCTGTTTCCCCTGCTGGTCAGGGACACTGCCTTCTCTCTTTATTTGAGCCCTGAGTGATGACATCATGCTCTGCCCTTGGTAAATCCTCTGGAGCTGATTGACTTGGGGGACCCCTGTGCTGCTACTTCCGTGAGGCCTTCTGCGGCTGTGTTTGAATGCCACCTCCCTCCTCTGCACGGCTTCCTGTGGAGCAGCCCTCTGGGTCTGAGCCAGCACTGTGGGCTGTTCCTCTTGTGTGCTTTTCCCTGGAACCTGAGTGTTTAATCAGATCCTTGTCTTGTCATCACAGCCACAACACCTGTGCGCTAGGCGTAGTGTGGATGAGCCTCGGTGTCCATGAAAGCATGTTCCTTGCAGGTGGAGGTACTCTAAGGGTTGGTTCTCAGCATGTCTTGGCTTCCCCAGGAAGGAATTGGCATGTGGGTACATCTCCACTGCGGTCTCCTCACACAAGCTGGCATCATAGGGAAAAGGAGGAGGCAGGGGCAGAGGGACAGAGAACATGGGTCCCCATACCTACCTGTCCCCGGTGCAGACAGCCCCACAGGAAGAATGCCCATCGAGGTCTGTCCGTCAATTACTACTGCTGTGCCCAAGATGAATTCAAACAGCTCCATCATTTTACATTTCCACCACCCCACACTGCCTTTTGCACATACGTGAAATTGCTGCAGTGATCGGTGCTGTCTGTGCCCGCAAAGCCGGGACAGCTGCCAGCTCCCAGTTAGCTCTGTCCCCCAACGACACGCCTGGGATGGTGCAGAGACCTGGAGGGGCGCTGGCTGAGCGGACCTCCACTGCCGAGTGCTGGGTGGCTCTGATCCTCAGATGGAGCCCATCCCACTGTTATACTGTTCACTGTCCCAGCCGTTAATGACGAGCCGGCTGCCTGGTTGGCCTGGGGAAGGGCTGGTGTGCGAACACCAAATTCAGAGAGGAAAGCTGAAACCCACCCTGTTCCAGAGGGGCTATGCCCCCACTGCTCTGAGGCGGGGGGTGCGGTGTAAGGCTGTGGACCCAGCAAGGAAGGGCACGTCTGGACATCAGGCCGAGCCCAGGGCAGAGCCCTTGGTTCATGATTCTGACTGACATGCAGGTTAAAACAGTCCTCACCACTGGGGATGGGGGTTTGTGGAGGTCAACACTGTCACAGGTGGAAAAAGGGAACCAGGTTCTTGGTGATCGCGGACAAAGAATTGAACCGAACACACAGAGAATTTATAGCAGAAAGAGAGAGAGAGCGGACTGATTAAGCAATAGCACACTCCACAGAACATGGCAGCGGGCCAACTCCAAGCAGAAATTGACCTCAGGGGCTGGAGGGATTCAGTTCTTATAGGGCGGACTTTTCCTGGCTAGTGTTGGTGAGCTTTCGTTGCGCATGTACAAGTAGTTGTATTACTTTAAAGCTACTGTGTGTGCGGTCTCCCATGGTTTTCCTCGATTTGCCACCAGGGAAGGGGGTCGCACAATGTTGATTTATTGTAGTGCTATTCTAATGAAGCAGGGGTCCGGTAGCATCTTCTGTGCAGGTGCATTCACGATTCACCATGACTCAGCACTTTTGCAGAAAGTGGGGACAACGGGTCTTAGAACAGAGTCTCTGTCCTGGATCAGGGTCCTTTGTCTTAGCCCCGGGGCTCCTCTGGAGTGTCCTTTTTCTTGGCCATCTCCTGCCTCAACTTCACCCCCCGCAAAGCACAGCAGGACATGCAGACCCTTTCCCACCGGTAAGTTCCCACCCGCCCCCAATTTGCCCCCCAGACTCCAAGCCCAAGCAGCTGGGACCACTCTCCTCTGCATCCCGACAGGAGCGTGTGTGTGTTACCACGGCAGTCACACTCATCAAGCTGAGCTGCCACCAAGGATTCACCGTCTGGCTCCCCACGCCGGGCTGCAAGCCCGTAGGAGGTGAGGACTGTGACTCGTCTTGTACCTCCTGTACCGTCGGTGGTGGCACCCGACGTGGGAGTAGACTCAGTGGACAATGGAACCAACTTGATGTGTGAAGCTGAATAGTCCACTTAATTTATCATCTTATGAGCTCCTTGTACAAGGAAAGGATGCTCTTTTTCAACCCCCGAGTTCCCGGGATGGGTCAACAGAAGCACATTATTCTTACTTTGCTCAGAGGTATGGTGATGGCCCCCGGACTGCACGGGCCTGCCTGATAGAACTTGATGACGCGTCATTCTGTGGGACACGTTTCCAGCGGAAACCGCAATTACTTACACACGTCAAATTCTGCATCTGCTCTTCCCAGAGCAGATGGGAAGAAAGTGTTGCTACCGATGTGCATTGTAAAACCAGGAGGAGAAAAGCCAGCCTGTGGGGTGTCACAGCTTGCACTGGCCACTGACACGTGCTGGTGTGCAGGCACAGCAAAAGTATGTGGGACCTGCCATCTGTCATTCACTTGCCACTCACAGATCGATGCCAGGAGGAGTCGATATGACGTGTGCACAGGGAGAATGCGCTGTGCCTCCTCTGAAAGATAAGTCAGGTGGCCTAACAGCCCCTGGGGTTCACTCCCACGGGTAACATGACCTGGTGTTTCCCCGTGAGGCTCCAGCCACTTCCTCACCACTTGTGTCGAGAACAAGGGGCACAGGTTCAGGTCCAATCACGATGACGGTCAGAGGTTGCTCCATAAGCAGCCTGCACACCAGAGAGTGGGGACAGGTGGGCCCTGTGAATTCTTGGGGAGAGCTTATTAGACACAGGTGTCCCTGCGCGAGGCACAGCATCCAGGTCCCGTGGCTGAGAGGAGACCACGCGTGGGTTTGTTCACGTCTCAGGGGTCAGGTTCTCCACAAGGACAGTGAGTGGGTGAGGCAGCAGGGTTTGCAAGGCCACCTGCCTGTCCTGTCTTTCATTGGTTTTAGACCCAGGCTCGCATCTGGTCTGTCTACAGTTGCCAGTACCCCAGGCTCTGGCAAGAGGAACCTTGCCGTGACGATGGAGACATGCCATTGACATTCACGTGTCACCTCAGGGAGGCTCCCTGCTCTCCTCACCCCCATGCCTGCTTAGTTGTCTCCACTGTGTCATGTCCTCACATGCGTTGTTTGCTTGCTCCCGCCGGAACACAGGACTGATGGAGGCGAGGGTTTGCTCTCTGCACCTGGGCTGGTTTCTGGCACATAGCGGGTCGTTAATAAATGTTGGTTCAATGGATGAATTCCACTCTGCTTTGAAAAACCTGTATTACCTCAGGAGCCAATGATGAGGAAAACAACTTTTTTTTTTTATATCCATGGTATCTATTCCTGAGAAAAAACTCGGGTTGAATTAGGGAGCAAATGGTGCTATATGGCAATTATTTCCCAAACAGTCTGGGACAATCTGGAATAGTCCGTACAGAGGAGAAACAAAGGTGTAAATTAAGTTAAGAGACCTCTGTGCTATTGGACCCCATGACAAATGATGGGAAGCTGGGACCCTTTCTGTCCGGTCGGTTTCTGGAAGAGTAGATGGGTAAATTTGATCCCAGCCCTAAAGGCACACCAAGGCTCGTGTCCCCATGGCGTCCCCCTTACCCAGGCTGCTTCTGCCTGCCCGCACTCTGACCCCAGGCCTGCCCAGAGAAGAGAAGGTAAGAAAGCAGAAAAAGTAAGTTCTCATTCCTCCCCCGATCCATGTAATGACCGTGGAAGCCCACAGTGGAACTCCTTTAACATTCTCTGCATGTAGGCACCCCACGGCAGGACCGGAAGCCTCTGAAAGATGCAGCCAGCCCGGTGTGAAATGTGTGATTGAGCCCCAGGCCTGGCTCCTCCTCTGCCCCAGGCCTCAGCTCTGGGGTGTCTTCGAGCCCCATGGGCCGCACGGGCTACGGCGACTCCATTGGAGCTGATCTGCTGCTGAGAACAACCCAGTCTCAACAGTCCTCAGACTCCACAGGAAACCGAGAGCAGGGAGACAGAAGGTCAACATGTTATTATTTTTTTAACAAAAACAAAGTGAATTCACAAACTTGGTCAAGAGCTCCAGGGCAAACAAGTCTTCTCCAGGAGGTGATCTGGTATCCCCAGTAGATAAGGACACAGAAGGCTTAGCTCCCTCCAGCTGTTCCAAGGAAGTGGTGCCCACGGCTACCACGGGGGCCACATCGCTGTTGATGTCCCAGGTTCTGAGCACTTTGCGCCTGGCGCTTGGTTCGCACTCAGGGGACCCCGGGGAGTCTCTACAGGTAGGTCATTTGGTGTTGCGGGTGCTCCTTGTCACCCCCATTTGAGACTTGCTCTGGCTCCCTGCACTTCCTACAGAATCTACAGTATCAGAGACACTGTATATGCAGCCCCTGTAATGCAGGGTACGTGGGAACTGCAGGACCCTCAGAGGTGGGGTTCAAGTGTAACTTTTTTGTTCATTTATTCCTTCAGGAAACACTGAGTGTCTACCATGGGCTGGAGCTTTGTGCCCTGTTGGTGTCTTTGCATCGAAGTCATGTCCCTCTGATCTTGATTGGCCAGGGCCCTAATTTTCCCAACACTCCTAGTCACATATTCTTTTCAACAATTTTACCTATCTATGCTCTTTTCCCCAAGCCAGAGACTGGATGGGGCTCTGAAAAGTATGCAAGGCATAAAAACCTAGATTAAAAACACCCATTTGAGCCCTGGTTGGTGTGGCTTGGTGGATTGAGCACCGGCCTGTGAACCAAAGGGTCGCTGGTTCGATTCCCAGTCAGGGCACATGCCTGGGTTGCAGGCCAGGTCCCCAGTGGGGGGCTCGTGAGAGGCAGCCACACATTGATGTTTCTCTCCATCTCTTTCTACCGCCCTTCCCCTCTCTCTAAATAAATTTCTTAAAAAAGAACATCAATGTAAAAAGCAAATGAACACCTATTTGATTGCATACAGAGTCTACCTGGTGTCTCAGACACACGAGAGCCCTGTTCAGGACAAAGCCACGTGAGAGGCCTTAAACTGTTGCCGTCGGTGACCCGGTGCGTGCGGAGTGTAAAGGAGTTGAAGAGACCCAGGCAGTGGCGGGGAGTGGACCATGCACTAAGAGCCTTGTACTGCACCCTGTCCCCTGGCCATGCTCACCAGCCCACGCTCAGTGGGGTGGCCATGCTGTGAGTTCCGTTGTGTCAGGAGAGGCAGCTGACACAGGATCGGTGGAAGGAGAGGGCCCTTCCGTTAGACTCTTGGGTTTCACTGGGGGTCTCCTGCTCAAAAGCTGCACAATCTTGGGCGGACGATATAACTTTGATTTTCCCGGCTCTGGAACCAAAACGTGATAACCCAGGGAGAGAGCGTAGCTCAGAGGGGTAGGTTTAAGAAGCATTCGGTAAATCTGACGCTTTTTGCTCTATTTAATGCTGGAAGCTGAATGGCTGCTCAGCGAGGTGACTTCGCACGCACATTGCTCCGGCCCTTCCTGAGCTAGTGCCTTTCTCTTTCCCTCTGCCAGGCCCGTCTCCACACGCCTGAAGCCCCGCTTGGCTCTCACCCCTCCTCCACGAAGCCCGCTCTGACCTCACAAGTGATGGAGTCGCATCTCAGTGAAGTGGGCGCCCTGGTCCACTCTCGGTGCGTTCAGACCCCACCGCAGAGTCCAGGTGAGGCCACGCAGCAGCTGCCCTCAGAGGTCACAGTCTGTTGACAGGCAAGTTTGGTATAAGGAAGCCCCTAAGGGAAAGGTTGGTGTCCAGAGTCCCCATCACCAGCTCCCCCCATGCATCCGAGAGAGATGAATCCAAATGGCCTTGTGGAGGGCCCCGCCGGGCATCTGGGCATCCTCGGTCTGTGTGTTATTGCCTGTCAGGGTACGAGGCATCGCCGATTTACGGCTTTAGATTCCGAGACCGGCTCCCCCACCTTTCTGATGGCCATGTGTCACTGTGGACCCTCTCCCAACACAGTGGAAACTTACAACCCGGGATAATCAGTTCTGTTATTCTCTCAAATACAAAATGCTTGGCATCATCGCAAAGGAAAGTGTGACCTCTGCTGGGAGATTCTTGGGGCTGACTGTCACCAGGGAGGGAGGGAGGGAGGGAGGGAGGGAAAGGGATGTAGGGCCCTTCAGGACGCTCCTGACCTGCCTCCCAAAGGCCGGGCCGCCTTTCGGTCACCCCCAGGAAGCAAAACTTCAGCCAGCCAATCGTAACCGTTCTCTATTAACCACGTTTAAGACTTTTTTAAAAAAGTAAGATGTTGGAAAAAAATTGTTCTGTTACTGCCTTTGGGAGGTTTGACATACACTCAGGAAAGTGGCTTAAAACTGTGCTAACTTCTTGGAGTTCCTTGTCACCAAATCACCTGGGGCAGTGGTGGGGGGGGGGAGGGGTTGCTTTGCTTTGAGAAACCCTCTTAAACACCCCTCCCCAGGTGCTCCCACGTGACAGAGTGACTGGCTGGTGCAAAGGACACGGGCATCGCGGAGGCCCTGGGTTCTCAGACATGCACCAAGCTTCCTTGATCCGTGGGCTGGAAGAGTGCCTCAGGGGTCCGTCCACGTCATCTCCTGGTGCAGAGACAATGACACCAAGAGGCAGCCCACAAGTGTCCTTTAAAAAGAGTGTTAACCCTGTGCATCCCCCGTGGACCTCACTGGTCTCTGGAGCCCCCGATCACTGCCTTGTTTTCTGAGTCACACCCAGCAAGTTTGGGCTGGTTTGAAACCCTGTGTTGACAGAGAACGTGGGCAAAGAAAAAGTGGGACGATGGTCCCTGTGGACCCTGAAAAGGTCACAACTTGGACAGCAACTGGCATGTGATGGCGGGAACTCCTGGACGGTAAATGCATTGAGAAGGGGTTTTGGAAGGCCCACCCAACTAGCAGACACCCTGCTGCCTAGACGAAGGGAGAAGAGCAGGACAGCCCCCGTGAGATGGATCAGACGCTCCTCGAGTCTTCAGTGGGGTGTCAGCTGGAAAGGCGACACGCACGCTGCAAACCCAGCTTCTCCCGTGGCAGGGCTTCTCCAGAGTCGTAGACAGTGACACTACGACAGGGAAAATAAAACAGGGTTCACCTCCACACCCTGCTGATTCGCTTGCTCCGGAAAGTGTGGAGACACCCAGAGTGGGTCAGTCTGTGAAGAGCTCTTAACAGGAGGGCGAGGTGCGGCTGGGGCCAGTGTGGCCATCCTTCACCATTTGACACAGGGCAATGCAGCACAGCCTCAGACAGAAGCAGAGACAAGAGGCCACAGGTCTCCAGGGACTCACTTCCTGACTTCCCATGGCCCAGGAGGAGCCAAAATCTGACCCTTCTTTCTGCCGTGGCCTCCCAAAGATACCATTGCCACCTCCGTTGCCACATAGACGCCATCACGATCCACAGCATCATCACCATCATCTGCACCAGCACCCTCACCCTCAGCATTCCTTTCACCGACATCACTGTCACTGATATCGTCACCATCATCACGGTGCCATCACCACGACCTCCGTCACCCTGTCACCACCAGTGCGTCCCCTGTCACCACCACCGTCATCGCTGTAATCACCATGTTCACCATCACAACCACTGCCTCCATCCCCTCCCCAGCGAAACCATCAGCCACCCCCACCCGAGCCCCTCAGCCACCACCATCACTGTCACCATCCTCTACCATGAACAGCAGGGACACTACCGTCAGCAGCAAAATCGTCTTCTTTAAATGAAGCTCGTGTGAGTGAGTCTCTGTTCCCTCCAGCGAGGGATCCCAATTAAGACAGGTTATGCAAAGGGCCTTGGATCAGGGTTTCTGAGACGTTAAAATGGCAACAGAAGCATTGGAGCCAACCCCAAATACACGCGAGAAGCGGATCATGTAAAACTCGGGGTGTGGCAGATTTTTGTAAGAGAAATCAGTGATGTTTTGGGTGACTAAAAGTTTTGTGATGAAGAGAATTGCTTCAAAGAAAAGCAAAACCCTATTTTGCATGTTCCTTCTTAACGTATCGTCACATGTGGTATAATGGGAACTTGACCTTGAACCAGGAGACTGGGGTTCCACCTTCTTTAAGACTTACTTTCTCCTTAAACCCCCCACCCCCACCCCCACCAGGTTCCTCCCTGCAATGCCGTCAAGCCGACCTGGCCCTACTGGACGCAGACGAAGAATCGGTGGCTGGCGGACAAGGCTGGAAGGAGACCCAGGAGACCAGATGCAGGAAAAGAGCTGGAGGAGAGGGTCTGGAGTGTAGGCGTGGTCTGCACCCAGGACGGTCTGACAATGGCCAGAGGGCTGTGTGCGTGTTCGCCCGGCTGGCTCCCCACGCCCCATGCTGCTCAGGTGTGTCTGCTGGGGCCGACGGACTTCTCTCCCAGAGGTGAGCAGAACAAATGTAACCAGTTAGGAGAGGCCCCTCCCGCACCCTAAGCTGGAAAGCGTGGGCCAGGGCCCATCACCCTTGGGGCTCCCAGACACCATCCTCTCCTTGTGTGGGCCAAGACCCAGGAAGCCTGTCCTCTGTGTTTCCCTAACAAGGGCATGAGTTTGGCCAAGGTGCCCAGGAATCAGGCCGGCCAGGGTGAGAGTAACTTGGAGCAAGCTGCCTAGTCTCCCCAGCCTCAGTTTCCGCCTCTCTGAAATGGGGGCGATGGCAGTATCTCCTTCACAGGGTTTTGTGGGGCTCAGTGAGATCATAGTAATTACTTCCACTAAATACTTACCATTTGCTGAGTCTACGGCCAGGCGCTAAGTAAATTTTAATAACAGTTGTGTCTTAGGCAGAGCATTAAAGATACTAAGAAACGGACATTGAGGCTGCGTCAGGGGCATGGCCCAGGAGGTAGGAAAGGAAGCTCTCTCCTGAAGTATGTCATCCTCTCCTGTGTTTGGCGCGGCCGCCTGCCCCGTTTCTCAGTGAGCTCCTTGAGGGTGGGTTCCGTGTCTTCCCTCTGCTCTGTCTTCACAGCCCCCCTCCACAGGACCGGGAGTGTAGTATACAGTAGGGGCTCAATACGGGCTCATGGAACTCAGTCATGCTTATCTGCAGCTGCCTTTCAATGACGTTTGGGGTCTTCTGGACTGACGTTAGAAACAAAACCCAAACGGCCCTTGCATAAGGACTGGTGGCCAGGGGTGACGCGCTGTGGAAGGGACAGAATAAAGACCTTGCATCAGGGAGCCGTCCTGGCTTCGGCTCTGCTTCCCCTTTCTCTCTCCATGACATGCATCAAAATGTTTGTTTCCAGACAGCCGAGGGCTGCTAATTACCTCCTGACACCCCGCTGGACACTCCTTCATTTCCCACGCAGGCCCTGACAGCCGGGAAGCGTGTGCCTGTCACCCCACGTTGCCAAGTAGCAATTTCCCCGTCAGGGCCTCTGACCCCGCTGTCTCTGAGTGACAGGGACCAGGGTGTCCCTCGCTCAGGCGGCCTGACCTTCACACAATCTAATCCATTTTTTTGCAGTAATCCCTTAACTAATGAACGCGTGTTCACGGGGCTGTGAGTTCCAAATAATTGCTGTGTGATTGTACATCACAGCCCCTGGCAGCTCGTTATGGGAAGGAAAAAAACCCTCAGGATCTGGGCGAGCCCAACGTTATTTTAATAAGAGTTCTTATTTTTAATTGACACATGGAACGCTCCGGATGCAGAGACTCTGTACCTCTCCATTGAAGATGAGAATTCTCCACTCCACCGACACAGAACCTTGCTGACTTCCACAGCCTGCACTCACATTAAAGGAGCCGGTTTGAGGAAGAGCAGGAGGTGGGCGGGGCCTTCAGAAGCCCCACCTCTTTCTTAACTAAGGGAAGTACAGAGTTTCGGGTCTTCACAGTCATGCACAATTTTTTTCTGGTTCTAATTTTCTGATGCGCTTTTTGGAATATGGCTTCAGATGCCTATCTCACATGTCACTTCTTTCACTCTGGGGTTTTTTCTCTCTAAAAATGTTAAAGACATGTAGAATCCTTTTAAAATTTAAAATGGCCAAACGAGGACCTACTTAACTTTTTTTTGTTTGTTTTGGTCTGACTTTGCTCGCTTTATTAACAGCAAGCAATGGGTTAGAGGAAACAATGGTGGAATCGTTTCCTTGGGGGTGTCAAGTCCACGTGAGTTTTTGTGAAAGCCCGGCGCACTCTTTGGTCAAGGGTATCGATGCTGCTGCTTTGCCGTCTCCTGGTCTCTCATCGTGTCCAAATTAAACCGAGCACTTTCAGGGCACCGATTCCAGGGCACGTCCAAAGCAGGTGCAGAGCGAGATCTGATGGGTTTGATCGAGATGGTCCGCCATGGGCAGACACAGAACACAGCATCTGTGACCTCAGGTCTGCGCCAAAGAACAGCATGGCTTTGGCAGAGTCCAGGCCGTGCGTCCTGGTAACAGATGTGCCGAGCAGACCACAGCAGCACCGGGCTCGGAGCGGGAGAAGGGAAATGGGCCCTGGGCCCGCTTAGGCCTGACTCTCCGCACTGAGCTTGCCTTTCACCCCGAGGGAAGGGATGTGAGGACGTGCCCACGGGGCCTGGAGGACATTGGTCCTGGGACAGACAACTGTGGGGATCCAGAGTCCAGGAGGAAGATTTTTCCCTCTACCCTCATGGGCTGGGGCCCAGGAGTCAAGCTAACAGAGTCAGATTAACAAGAGAAAAAAAACAGTTTTCAACGGACTCACAAAGAAAACTGGGGCTCACCGAGGCCCATGGACAGCGCAGGCCTCTACTCGCCTCCGGAGCAGGATTAGGGCTTTGGTGGGGGAGGCGAGTTACAGGCCCAGACAGGGGGCAGTGGAGGCTGAGGCAGGGCTGCCGTGTGAGGCAGGTCCAGTGGGGCAGGTCAGCCTGTCTCCTGCGAGGACAGCTGTCTCCAGGAGTAGCTCTCCTCCTGGTAGGCAGAATCTTTATAGATGGAAATTTCCTTTAAAATGTAAATTTCTTTACAAAAGGGAAAATTGGGACTCTATTTTGAGGCAGTGAGGGGAGGAAAGAGCTTTTGTTGCATCTGCCTTCAGCTCAAAAGAATACCTATTCCGAAGAGTCGTATCTTGGGGTGGCATGTTCCCTCTCCGGTGGCAGAGGCAACGTTTCATCCATGACACATCCGATGTGACACACAGGGTCCTTCGGACTTGTGGGGACCCGAGCAGGGGTCCCTCACACCCTTGTGTTTGTGCAGGGCCCATTTCAAAGGAGCGTGTCACAGCCACCCCTGAAAGAGCA
Source organism: Macrotus californicus (assembly GCA_007922815.1). Classification (NCBI taxonomy): domain Eukaryota; kingdom Metazoa; phylum Chordata; class Mammalia; order Chiroptera; family Phyllostomidae; genus Macrotus; species Macrotus californicus. The sequence goes on from VMDR010000070.1 coordinate 127,160, forward strand.
GGCAGGAGGGGGGAGAAAGAGCCTGTTCCCGCCCTCCAGAGAGAGGAGGCCTGAGCAGGACAGAGAGGGTGGCAATGGATGGAGGGGAGGTGCCCAAGGGACCAATGACGACAAGGAGCTCACTGCCGGCGTCACTGAGGGTCCTTGGTCTGCGCACAATGCACTCAGTCCTTTCTCAGTGCAGGACAGGGTGAGGGTGAACTTTCATCCAAAGGAAAGCAAAGTGAATTTCCTTTGGCAGAGGAACCGGACACCTTGGAAGGTGGGGCAAAGAGAGGGTTGCCAGGGCAACAGCCCTGAGGGGAAGAAGGCGTTGTCCCCAGGAGCTCATTACCTTTGCAGCACCCAGGTGGCCCGGTGGACTTCCTGCAGTGGACTGCTCAGGGTCCCGCTGACCCTGTCCCCGCCCGTTGCCCGGAGCTCCTGAGAGCACAGATGCGGAAGCCCAAGGGGTTCGATTTTTCTCTCAGAAAGTGCCTGCTGGAAAGGAAATGGAAGGCTTCACTTTTTGGAGTATTTTGTATTTTACCAATTTTTTCAGTTCCACCTGACTCGGTCTTTTTCCTCACCCTGATCCCTAATTCATGTAAACGTCATCATCCTTGACATACGGCTCCGGGCTTTTCCGACTGCTGGAGGAAGACAGCTCGTCCTGAGGTCTGAGCCTCCCGCACTGTGTGTGATTGTGAGATCGGAGAGCACCATGTGTGCGCTTCAGCGAGAAAAACGAGAGCCCCCAGACCCATGGCCTAGCCTGGCTCCCGGAGGCTCTCCCTTCCCCTCCTCTCTGAGGGTGCTGCAGGCTGCACGCTTGCTGCCTCGGGTTTTCGGGTGTCTGTGGAAGTCAGCTGGAGGAAATAGCGGCCACGGGGCAGCTGCTGGCCCCACACGGAAGCCTTGGGTCTCATGGCCGACCTCCTGTGAGGCCCCGGCATTTGGCGCCCCCTCTCCTTCCAAAGGTCGGGGGTGTTGGTTCTGTTTTGTCAGCAGCTGCTGAGAGCCCACCAGAAAAACCAGGCATCCCCTTGCGCACCTGGGACTGTCCCTGCTGCTCAGCCAGCCTCTGTCCCTACCTCCCTGCCTTGTGACAGCCAGTGGTTGTGCGACAGGAAGGACTCAGCAGCCAGAGAGCGGACACCGAGTCCTCAGTTGTCCGCTCCCTCTCACTGCGTCTCCATTTCCACGGGTACGGCACGAAGGGACAGGTTCACCAACACCCAAGACGTCCCATGTGATAGCCACCAGCCACGTGTAGTGATTTAAATTTCTGTTTAGATTGTTACAGTTAAATAACAGTGAAAATTCAGCTCTTCAGTTGCACTGGCCACATTTCAGGTGCTCAACGGTCCCATGTGGCTGGTGGCTGCCACTCTGGACCGTGCAGACAACAGGCCCTGTACAGGGTCACAGGAGGTTCTGTCAGGCAGCATCTGACTGAGGGGTTTCTGAGATACCTCCTTCCAGGGCTGGTACTCCCTGCATGGGAGTGGGGGGCACCCTCCTGCCTTCTGCCTCACGGGGCTGCGGTGGCCCTGAGCCATCAGCAGGTGCCCACTTCTGTGAGAGTCACCTACCTCCCCACTCCAGGGGGTCCCAGCACCAGCCACAGCCATGCTGATGGGCCACCTGCTTGACCTTGAGTCCCTGGAGAGAAGGAGCCATTTCACGGTGTCTCTAAGTCCCGGCCCACAGCAAGGCCTGGCAGAGCAGGTGGCCTGGGTGGGGTAGTCACGGGTAGAAGATGGATCAGTTTTTGGAGAGATGTCTGGGCCTGCTCTGCCCCCTCTCCACACCTTCCCCCCTCTGCACACCAGGAAGTTCTGTCCCTGAGGCCAAAGTTGGTGCTCATGGCCTGCTGAGCCTCGGGGCCCGGTCCTCAGCGTGAGGACAGAGCAGAGAGACACAATGGGCCCGCTCGGGGAGCCATCTCCACCTGAGGATGAAGGCCAAGGGGAGACTAGAACAGGCTACTACCAAGCCCGTCCACCCTGGCTGCACGGGCGAGCCCTGCCTCTGTCCTGCAGCCTCAGGAGTCTGGAGAGCTCGACCTTTTACAGCTCCAAGCCCCACCCAGAGCACCTGTCAGGGGCCAGAGCACACGAGGAGGCTTCCGGTGGCTCCAGGACCAGGAGACGGGAACGCAGGGCAGCCCTGGGCCACCTTTGCTGGGCTGCAAATAGGGCCAGCGAGCCAGGTCCCTGAGGAATGTAAGCGAGTCACTCTGCCTCCCAGGACTTTGAACAAGGGGCCCTGTCCCCAGGGCAAACTCTCCCTCATTTATCAGGAAAGTGACATCAGGGGCTTCAGAAAACTGGCCGGGCTGGTCGGCATGGCTGGGGACAGAGACACAGTGTCCAGGGAGTAGCCCCCAGGGCCCCCCCCACCCATCTCATGTATCTTCTGAAATCAACACTCCCTGTCACCATTGTCCCAAAGAGTCCTGAGGACCTGGTGGGGGTCGAGGACAGGGGCCAAGCGGGGTGGCAGGCAGAGCCCTGCGGGCACAGGTGAGAATAGGTTCTTCAAGAAGAATTCGATTCATCTTCCTGAAGGTGCCGGCCAGCCACCTGTCCTGTATGGGACACAGGAAAGGGGAAGCCTGTGCTGAGAGCCACTGTCCCTGAGAAAAGTGCCAGATGGCTGGCAGTCCACCCATAAGGACTCTCTGGTGTCCGCACGGTCATTTAACTTCTGTCTCTGTCATTGGCAACACACACACGCACATACGTGTGACTGTAGGTGATGCACAACCCTTTTTTCCTCCAGAGTCGTGGCTTGTCTTGGGACTGCCCAGGGGCTGCAGAGGTGCATCTATGAAACCGCAGGTGACGGAGGAAGCTGGAAACGTGCACAGGAAGCACCTGTGGGAATGCGATTCCCTCCGCCCCCACACGCAGAGTGAAGATGTGGGCTGGGGCTCTTTTCTGTTTGTTTGGTAGCCAAACCTTTTCTTTGGATTGATACAAATTTTAAAAGACAGATGATGATGATTAAAAACAACTGAAACGTCATTGGACAGATGGCAACATTTGCCTTTTGCTACTTCGGAATAATTCCTCACTCTGCTCACATGCCACTGCCCTGGGGACTCACATGGGGGCTGTGGCTTCTAGTACAAAGGAAGGACACCAAGCAATTTTTGTGCAAAGGAGAGTATCCTGCCTTCTTAGTTAGGGGACTTCCCTCACCCCCATATGTCTGAAACCCCAAGGACAAGCAGAGATGAAAGGGGGTGCACAGTTTTCTCACTGAAGTGACTGGCACTTTTAAAATCACAAAACTCATTATTTTCTTTGGAGAAGTTCAATTATTCTTCACTTCTGCAGGCAGGTGGTGTGAATTCTTATTGGGGACAGGAGCACAGTGGCCCCGACTCAGGTGGGTGACGACTGGTTTTCCCTTTAAAGGGACATAACCCGGAGCCTCCAAACAGTCCCACCCCTGCACTTGGCCTTGGCTACCAAGCTTTCCAAAGTCTCAAGACAGCCATCAGGAAATGCTGATGGAGGGTGTCCTACTGGAACCCAACAGCGGATGGGTCCTGGGACCCCCGCCTGAAACAGCCATCTAAGGAGAGAGACCACTCTCCACTCGGTGTTGTTCTCGGAGAACAGGCCTTGCAGAGCGGGCATCCGATGGAATTCTTCCGGTGCCTTCTGGGCTGGGAAGAGGAGATAGCCATCAGACCGGGGCGAGCCAGAGACTGGGACCAGGCGGGGCATGGAACAACTTCAGTGCAAAGGGAAAGCTTGCCTCATGCAGGGAGCCTGGAGATCTCGATTTAGGACAGTATGGGGCTCAGGGAACCCAGGGGTTTGTCACACTCTGACGTTTACGAGGGACAAAACCAGTCTCCCCAGTTCCATGGCAGGCAGGGTCTGCATCCCCCATGGCACCCAACACCCCTCTCCCCACCATCAGTCCTTTTCTCACTGCATGACAAAGGACGGTGGCTTTGCTTTTGTTTCTCAGGGCCACTCACTCGAAGGGCAGGGCCGTGGCTCCTTTCCCGATGCTCAGAGGACGCCACCTGCACTCAACTGGAAAGCTGCTCCGGAGAGCACGCAGCGCTCAGGTTTGCTCCCCAGCCCCTCCTCGTAGGACGACACCTTAGCTATGATATTCTTAAACACAAATCTAAATGTTTTAGAAACTCCCCTAGTTCCTCAGTCTGCCATAGGAATGGCCGTTCATCTCCTAAAGACAAAAAACAAAAAAGAACAAGAAATCACGAGAGCAAGAGGGAACATTCTCCTTCCACGGCGGGACTGTGGAGTCCCGACATTCAGAGCAGCACGACTTTGTCATCCAGAGAACAGGCGCTCGGAAGTGACACGAAGTGTTCCCACCAGAAGTGTCGCTTTGTTTGGGGGCTTCTAGAAATCATTTGCTAAGGGTGGGCAGGAAGAGCTGCAGACCTCACGGCTGAGTGCTCCTCCCGCCTTCGGGAAAGACAGATGAAGACGGATGAGGTGGTGTTGGCAGGTTCCCCGGCAGGTCGATTTGAGGTGCCGCGAAGTGGCCTTTCACCAGGTGGTCAGGTACATTGAGCGCACCCTGGCTTCGCCTAGAGACTTGTCTCAGGCTTGTCCCAGCTGCAGCGGTCCATCAGGGCAGGGGGCCTGATTGGTTCCCAGGCTTTAAAGTGGGCTTACTTTCTGAACCTCACTGTGTAAATAGAACTTTGCTCCCTGGGGGCCTCAGCTGGCGGCCATGTCCACAAGCCTGTAAGAGCTGAGAAGGCAGGCTGGCTGTGGCTGGTTTCCCAGCTCCCAGGAGGCCGTGCACCTGGTGCTCAGTGGTCCAGGTCTTGGAACAGTCAGGAAGCCAGCCTCACGCACAGCCCGCGCCCAGCAAAGTGGCCCGGGAGGGAGGTGCATTCTTCCAAGACACGAGGCCAAGAGAGAACCCGGAGGCAGAGAGGAGCGTGGGCCCCAGGCCGCCCTGCACCGTTGTGGAGGGGAGAGACAACCGGGACAGCCACCCCTGGAGCCTGGGGACCCTGGGGGGCAGAGGGAGCCCTGCCCAGAGCGTGTCCTGCTTCTCTTCCCTTCTCCCAGGGGTGTCATCTCCGAGGCCATTCGCTTGCCCACCCCTTTCCCCCACACGGCAGAATCTGGTGGCTGCCCAGGGACCGATGGTGTCTTCATGGTTCTCTGTGTGCTTGTTTCACGTGTCATGGCCAAGGTTCAGCACTAGGCCTGTGCATGTGCAGGGCAGAGAGGGAAATCGAGCCCTTGTGCATGTGGTGGGGGAGGGGCAGGGGGTCCAGGCACCCAAGTCTCCCTCAGGAAGGGACAAACCCTCCCTGCCTCTCCCCTGCTTGGGGCCTTTTAATCCTTGTTATCTTCCCTTAAGCAAAGGGGCTGAGAGGAAGGGATTAGCGCCCCAGCCCTGGGGGTTCTGTTTACAGGTGAGCAGGGAGCGATCCCTATCTGGCCTGTCACTCACCTGCACAGCCCTCAGTGGCTGGTTTGAAACTGATCTGGGAGATTTTCAGCCTCTGCCTCCTCAGAGTGAGCCCCTGGGGGGAGAGCTGCCCAGCCTGGGGGGCTCCGTGGGGCTGCGGGGTACCTCCCACGCTCTGCCCCACCCAGGGCTGCATATCCATGGGCTGCATGTCGGGGCACTGCTCTCACGTGGGTGGCTTCACCCCAGAGCTGGCATTGGGCCCCCACAGGACAGCGGGTGTGTTGGGGAGGAGGCCCCATGACTTTGGGCTCAGCCCTCAGCCCTTCTCACTCCCTGGGCTTTTCCTGACATCCTGGCCCCTCCCATGTCACCTCCGCTGCCTGTCCCCACACTGACAACTCCCGCAGTGTCAGCCAGGCCGTTCTTGGGGCTCCCCATGGGCCGGCCACCCTTCCTGGACAGCCTCCCCACATTGCCCCAAATGTACCTGAACACTCCCCACTGGCCCAGCCCTGCCCCTGCTTCAGTGGCCTCTCTAAGTGAGGGAACCCCCACTCCTTCCCCCTCCCCAGAAACCTGGAGGGCACCCGTGTCCTGCCTTCCTACCCACAGAGCCGTCACCCCATCCTCTCACCGTCGCCAAGTCATGCTCTTCCCTTCATCCCACATACGCCTGGCTCAAACCCCGGCCGGCCCTCCTGGCCCCACAGCCGCTACGGCCTCCTGCCTGCAGGCTGACTCACTGCATCCACCCTGGAGCTCAGGACCCAGCACAGCCCCCTGCCTCAGTGGCTTCGCACTGTGGCTCCTTCTACCAGAGTGACGTCACTCACCTCCCTTGACCACCTGACTTCACAGGACGGCCTTCACAGCATCTCCTCCAGGAAGCCTCCTTCGATTTGCTCCTCGATTCTGTCCCACCCCCACCATCTCATCCCAGGGCTGACGCTTTGTCCTCCATCCTCTCTCTGTCAGGGCCCCTGCACAGCCCACACCTCTCACCTTGGCCTCCCTGTGCCACAGCCACTGTGTGGCCCCAGGGAGGAGGCATTCTTACCCTCCCTTCCATCTTCAGGGGCTGGGAAGTGGGCTCTGGAGCCCCCTCAACAGCCACCCCTCCCACCTGCAGGAAGGACACTGTCTTTTGTCACTGACACTTAGATATGTCCCCGCTCAAGATTCCAAGGATACCGGTGGTCTTCTCCCATCCCCCTTTCTTTCAGCAAGCGCGTGGGTGCCGGGCCAGAAGCCTCAGAGGCGAGGCCTGCCTGGACGGAGCTCAGACTTTAGAGAAGAAGGTGCAGGATCAGACAGACTGGAAGATAAAAGTGCTGGGACTGCGATGCACAGGGAGCTTCTTTCAGGCGGGGAGCCAGGAGAGAGGCGAGTGAGGAGGTGGCTCACCTGCCGGCGTGAGTCACCCCAAGGGACAGTGGCAGACACAGAGAAGCGAGCGTGGGCCCCGCCCAGGCAGCCCAGGCTCTGGGGCTCAGGACAGCAGCTTCATATAATTCACTGCGCTCTGAATGTCATGAAAAAAAACGAAGTTGAGGTCACTCCCACGGCCCCGTTACAACAAGGTTCCAGCATGTTACAGCATTGCCGGCTCCTCTGGGTCGCGGTTTAGAGAATTAATCCACCTGTTAATTCAAATAAATCAAATATGGACACTGAATGTCGAAAAAGAAGAACACACCCAAATTTACTTCTCTTCCTAGAGATCTCTTCGAGAGGATGATAATCTTATTTAGAGAATGATAATACATCTGTAAATTTATGGAAAATCTCTTTGGAGAAAGCATTTAAAAGCAGGCTGTGAGAAATTATTTTTCAAGAAGAAATGTTTGTCCCTCAGGCCATGGGTTGTGTCTAAATTGACCCCAAAGGTCACTGGTCAGAGCCTGTTAGGTGAAATGGATCCTCCTCACACCCCATAATCCCATCAAAGGGGAGAGGGGGGAAGGGGCTGCGGGACCCCCTCCCCCAGGCCGGGAAGGAAGTTGTGCGCCCCAGGAAGGATTAAGCCAGCCGGCAGGAGCCCGAAGCCTGAGCTCCCAGACAGCAGCTGCTCTGATCATTCCCAAAAGGCAGGCTATGCCCCTGAGAGTATTTCGAGCAGGGAGCTTCCCTACTGCGCGAGCTTCCTCCCGCAGCTGCCCTTAAAAACACGGATTAGTTATCAAGTGAGGACACGTGGCCTCCCACTCCCTCAGCCCTCAAGAGGGGCCCGGATCCCGGTCCCCCGAAGCCTGTGACAATCAGCACCCGGTGAAAACTCATAAAAATAAATTAGAAAACAACTCATAGGCACTTGCTGTTGGCTGGTTGTCGTTCTTTTCTTTAAAGCCCAACAAAACATTTAGCTTCACATCTCAATCTCCACCGTCACGGAGGTTGTCTTGGAACCACACGCTGGGCGGCGGGGACTCTGCGTGTAGAGAGACTTGGACCCGTGCAGAAGGCAGGGGGACAGCCTGGTGAGCACTGCCCCCATGCAGGGACTCTCGGGCTTTGTTGGTATGAACGGTATCAGGAGGCAGGCAGTTGGGGTGCCCTGGGGCTGCCATGCTTCGGGACAGAGAGCAAAGTTGTTACAAATGTCACCCCCTGAACTGGACCCAGTGAACATTCAAAACTGAGTGCGAGGCCGATTCCAGGTGTTCAGAACATGCTCTGTTCTCAAGTTCATGCTGAATGTGGTCAACAGGCCCCACTAGTGATTTGGGGAACCCCCTGGGCACTTTCATCCACAAGGCACAGGGGGGTTTGGCCAGGCAGAGGGGGACTCAACTGGCTGGGCTGGTCTGTGGGGGTGAAGGTGGTGGGTCCCAGAAAGCCTGAGATCGGGGGGCTGGGTGGTGGGCAGGCTGTGCCAGGGAAAGAACCCGGCTCATGTGAAAGACCACGGGGATGGCCACCACCTCCAGAGTAGCCCCGTGGACCACCCCATGGGCTGTGACTAGAAATGGAGGAGGCAGAGAGGATAGGAGACTGGCCAGGCCTGGGCACAGCGCTGGGGACTCACAGGCCACAGGGCCCTCGATGGCCCGGAAGAAGCCGGTGCTGGGTCAGTTGAGGTGAGGCTGAGATTTCCCTGTGCATGGCCGTGACAAGGACAGAGTAAAGGTAGGTGCAACAGGTGTCACACAGGGAGGGAGTGTGGAGGAGGGGAGGGCTCGAGGCAGCTGTGAGGTGTTTCCCTCCATGAAGGCCCGGAGGATGCTTAAAGACGCCACGAAGAGCCAGTAGCTGGGGAGCAGTCAGGAAAGACGAGTCAGGTCTAGAGATGGGGGTCGTCTGGGGCGCAAAGGGTGGCGTGTCTTTCCCAGGCTTCTCTGGCCCGAACTTCTGAAGGGCCTTGTGTAATTCCCACTTAGAGTTGGGAGTCTTTCCAGAGTAACAAGGGGTGGCAAGGCTTCACTTTGATGGGGATTCCACGAAGGTGCAGGAGGCCGGATGGAGCTGTGTCCACAGGGCGGGCCACAGTGGGAGGCACCAGGCCTCCAGGAGGAGGGAGGAGGGCCCCTCCCATCTCCCTCCTCTTCTTCGGTTGGGAGAAGATGGAACCCCAAATGAGAAAGGACAAGGCAGGGGCCCCCCTCGGAGAGGGAAGAGCTGGTGGAGGGAGGGAGAGGAAGGGGGCAGGGTCTGCAGGCACAGACAAGGGGGCCCATCCAAGGGGAGGGCTGGCCAGGCGGGGAGGGAGGGGACCCGGAGAGGAGAGCGGGGCCTAAATGACACTCTCTGGTGAGTTACCAACGCTCCCCTGCTTTTGGTGGTCACCCACAGACTCCCCAGACAAGAGGGGGCCTTGGGGAGACCTCGGGACCAGGAGAAGTGCACGTACCTACAGGTACGATGGGTGGTCCAGCACACTTAGACCCGTGAGCCCTCTCCCGCCTGGCACAGGTCCCTTTGCCCAAAATGCAGGGCCTGCTTCTTCCAGGCCTGCAGGGGAGGCACCTGTCTGCACACAGGAGTTCCCTCCTGCTCCAGGAGACCCTCCCCTCCCCGGGTGAGTGGCAAAGACAGCTCGAAAATGTGCAAGAACCCACCCTAAAACAACATAGGCTCCCCCACCGCGCGGACCCGGCCTTTCCGAGCAACTGCTTCCGGTACAGGTCAGCGTCACACACAGGCAGACCCCTACGAAGGCCTTCCTGCCCAGTCAACTGGAGAGGGGGTCCGCTGAGCTGCAGGGGCGATTTCTTCACTGCTTGACTTCTTGAAACCGTGAGTATGCCAACGCCGTTGTCACCAGGGCTCTATGGGAGGGACGGGAAGCAGAGTCCTATTTGAAGGGGCGTCTCAGAAACCCTGGTGCCCGTCCAAGTGGACGCAGGTGGGCTCTGCTCCCACAGGTGCCTCACAAGCTGGAACAGTCCCAGAGCCTAATGCTGGTCCACGAGCTCACACTGACCCCTAGTGGTGGCCTATTGAAATGGCCCGTTGATGCCGACGAGCGTCCCAGGCCTCGCAGGTGCGTCCTATGACCTTGCCCCCAAACTGGAAGCCCGGCTGCTATGAGAAATGCTCTCCAACGCCCCCACAACAGAATCCACAGAGACTTAACCTACTTACACCCCAAATTCCAAAAAGATAACTGCAATGCTGGAGCTCTAACGTGAAGCCGAGCTGCGAAAACTAAAAGGAAAGTTACTTCCGAACCGCCCACTAGGAGGCAGGGCTGTACTCACTGAGGATGCGGGGAGCATAGGCCAGAGAGGAAACAGGTCTGGCCGTGATGGCCCCAAGCGGTCTCACCTGCTCAGCTTGGCCGGGTGATGCAAGAGCAGCCGCAGACAGAGTGACAGCACAGGTATGGCCGTGTCCCAACAAAACTTCATGAAGGCAGGTGCTGGGCTGGACTTGCCCACAGGACACAGTCTGCTGACCCCTGGCCTGAGGCACCCCCTTCAGTGCACAGATGAGAAAACGGGGTGGGGACAGAGCAGGGTAGAGGCTAGGAAAGGAGATCCTGACCCAGTGAGAGCAAGGCCGAGTCCCCTGACCCACTCCCCACCTGGCTCCTTCCCCGAGTGCTCCGGCTGCCCCTCAGGGGGTCATTCCTCAGTCCTGCATGCAGCTGGGAGGGGAATGGGGCAGTGAGGGGGGCGTACAAAGAGAAGATCTGTGTGTGTCTTCGACCCCTCTGGTTCCCGCCAATCTCCTTCTGTGCAGCCCAACATTCCTTCATTCCCTCATTTCTTCATTCATTAACTCACTTGAGCGTCCGTTGGTCACGGGCCCAAGCTTGCCCCACCCCCAGCCTGGCCCAGGTGAGCCTTCCAAGGCCACGCCAGCCCTCTCAGACGTGTCCCACAGACTACGTGGTCTTCCCCCCGACCGGCCGTGCAGGGCAGCCCTGGGTCGTTCTGATTCCTCTCTGTGTCTCCCCAGGGCATCTGCCGTCTTATGTGTATCCACAGGATGGGCTCTGCAGCGGGTGTTCAGCACCACGGCCAGAGACAGAGCCCTGTGGTGCCAGGCCCTTCTGCCACCCGCCCTGGGTCCCCCTGGACCTCCAGGGTCTGCTGCTCTTGGCCTGATGCCAGGTCAGCACCCCCAAAACTCTCTGCAGTTAAGGACTTCCTTTTGTTTCTTTTTCCCCCAGTTTGTCATGGACTGACCCTTCTGTAGAATCCAGTACATACAAAAGCTAGAAGATGAAAGGACATGTGAAATATATTATACTAGATTCAACAGACATACATTTACTCTGTCAAATAGCTATAAAAGTTCCTAAACCCTCAGTCTGTCTCTTTGCTCATGGTGGGCAGGGAACCAACAGCCAGTGAACCTGAGGCTGAAATAAGCTGCGTCGGCCCCGGCTCCTTTGCAAAACCTGCCTCGGCGTTAGCTCTGGGTTCTGCCTGGGGTCTGGGGCCACCTGGAATCTGGGGACTGCCACACTGGAGCTCAGGAGGCTCCTTGGGACACAGGGCCCCAGGTCCTGCCTGAAGTTCTGTGGTCGTGTGCCTTCAGGATTGGCCGTGGGGCGTTCCAAGGCTTCTAGCTCTGGGTCCCAGGGCCCCTTGGACCCACAGGGCTCTCAGAAGTCAGTCACTGCATGTGTGTCACTGCTGAGAGCGGGGACCCGGGTCCAGAGTGAAGAGGACTTCTTCCAGGTGGGAGGTCGTCCAGCCCAGGGACCATACCTCTTCGCCTGGGCCAGGGGCAAGTCCCAGCTTCCTGCCTGGATCCTCGCCCTCCTAGTCTTGGGGGCCCAGATGAGGTCTACAGCCAGATTCCTGGGAAGAGAAGGCTGTGAGGCACCCAGAAACATAGAGAGAGGCCTGCAGGCACTGGGGCTGGGGCCAGTGCCCACTAGTGTTCCTGGGGGCTCCTAGGAACCAGGGACAGGCAGCTGCCCACAGCCACTGGGCTTCCTGGAAATAACCGACCAGGGTCCACTGGCCTAGAGGTCTCTGTCTGAACCCGGACTGAGATCCTGAGATTAGCTGGGAGGCTCAGCAGATCACCATCCTGTGTCCCGTCACCGAGAGGGCCTGTCAGAGACTGCTCAGGGCCCGGGATCAGTGCTCCTGAGACAACATATGTCCGCCGGCTTGGCAGGAAATAACTCGGGTCAGAGCAAAGCGGTGAACACCTTCCCAAGGAGCGGCATCTATGGCAGGGTGTGGGACATCTGTGCGTGGTGGAGGGGGCGCACAGCACAAAGCCACAGAGCTCCCAGATGGGGGACCCGGAGTTGCCTGGACAGCAGGCCACGGGCTCTTTGGCACTTTTGTGTGAAGGACAAATGAAGGGCAACTGGGAAAAAAGCGTTCATTCCCACAACCCTCCTTCTGGACCTTGGAATGAATTTTTCACATCCTACTGGATGTATCTGATGGTCATCGTCATTCTCTCCTGGGCGTCTGTGAGGCCAACGCTGAGGAGAATGTTCCAGTCACACCACACAGCGAAGTGGCATTCTCAGAGCATAGGCTCAGAGATAGCTGATAGATAGATAGATAGATAGATAGACAGATAGAGAGACAGACAGACATCCCTCGTGGAATGAAACCATTCACAAAACTAAAATTTGTATAGAGACATCTCCTGGAAGAGACTTGCATGCGTCCCACACACCCAGGACTTTGTCCCGTCCGGCACTGGTGTCAATGTCAATGTTTCTTACAGAAATGAACTCTGTGAAATCAGGAAGAAAAACAAGAATGAGCTTTTCTTTTACCCTGTTATTTATTTCATTTTTCAGACAAGGCAGGGACAGGGTGCTCTCTGTACCTGAGCACTCTTACTCGCCCCGTGGGCCCTGGGGGAGGGGTTCTGTCCTCTCTGAGGCCTGTCAAGGTCCTGGCTTGGGGTCACAGAGTTTGGGGTGGAGGTAAGGCCATTTCCTTGTCATGCCTTCCTAGTCAGTCCAGCTCCTTCTCCAAGGTGCCCCACAGCACCCAGTAGCTCCGCTTCCAAAGCCGCTCGTCTGCAGGGTGGGTATGATGTCTGGGCGCCCAGCTGCCCACGAGCTCCCCTCAGCTGTGCCCACTGGGGGTTTTCCCTGCTCCCACAGTGCCTTCAGAGCCTAAGGACTCCATCGGTATTTGTTCCCAGTGTGCTTGCTGACACCCGAGTCTATGGTCACAGAGGCATGTGGCTTCCATCCTTGCTGTAAACAAGCTGGAAACTTCAAGAAGCAGCTGCTTATCTTCAGTAATAAAGATAACACGCAGTGTGTAGTGCCTGGTCAAAAGGGTTAACTTTTTAATCCAGAAGTGAATGATTGCCCGATGCAGGAGTCCAGCAAACCCAGTTAACCTGAAATGCCATGTGCCTGGGGGCTGCCCAACGGAGTCCGCAGTCCAGTGTTTGGATGTGCACCTGACACTTTGCCCAACCGTTTCATGGACACACACGATGCCCCGGGTAAGGTTACTGACCCCAGCCTCGTGCCTCTCCGGAGGCACGGCAGGCTTAGTTGGGATCTTGTCCTGCCCTGTCCCCTGCTGGAGGACGTGGACATGCCACTCAGCCAGATGAAGCCTAAGTCCTTCATCCACAAGATGGAGTTAATTATAAACCAACACATGCTTTTGCCGTTCGGATTCGGTGACATCTCGCCTGTAGAGCGTCCTGGGCACACACACTGAGACCAACGTTTGCTGTGGTCACTGCAGCTGATGGAGCCAGAGGACCACGACTGGCCACCCTCACTCTGGAAGACCCTCCAGCTCTGAAACTCCCCTCCGACGAGTGACCGACCCGTTAAACATTTGGCTGAAGCGGGCGCCCTTCGAGATGGTGCGCTGGGCAGAGCATTCCACGGGGAGCCAGGGTTAAAAATTCAAGTCTGCCCCTTCTGGAGAGGACTGGAGGTGGGAGGCAGGACTGGCTTTTTGTTTACAGTGGGTTTTTGAAAACGAAACAGAAAGGCGCTCTGGGACACAGAGAGCAAAGGGAAGGTTGCCTGAGGAGGGTGGGGGGAAGAATGAGTGGGGGGAGGGAAGGAGAGAAGTACAGTGACAGCTTAAAGCAAAACAACATTAAAAGGAATGTTTAAAAGCTTGTTTAAAAGGAGTAGTCATAAAATACAATCTATTTCTCTCTAAATGTTTTTGAAAAACTGCACGTGTCAAGCTGTTGACAAGGAAACTTTCATGGTCTGAATGGGGCCTGTCTCAAATACAGATGTGTCAAAATCGGGGTGGAGGGCACTGTCTGAAACTCTCGCTGACATGGTCACTATTGTCTGGAGTCCGGGCGGCGTGAGGACACCCGGCAGGAAGAGCAAATGAGGGGCGGGGACAGAATCCACACGTGTCCCCACGCAGCCCTGGTCGGGGTATTTAGTGTTTCCCAGCATCCCACACCCCTCGGCTCCTCCTTGGGATGCAGTTTTGACAAACAGTGCCCGGGCCTCATTTTCTGTTTAAGGAGCACAGAGGTCTTTGATCACGGGACCATCTGCCTCCTCTGGGTGTGTGTGTGGCAGGGTAGCAGAGACGCCACCCTCTCCAGCTCAGGTTGGCACCCACGCCAGCTGAGCTTTGTTTGAAACAAACTGGGTGCCTTTTTAAAATAGTTTTACATATATAATTTCTTTTTTTAAAGATTTTATTTATTTACTTTTAGAGAGGGGAAGGGAGGGAGAAAGAGAGGGAGAGAAACATCAGTGTGTGGTTGCCCCTTACGTGCCCCCCTGGGGACATGGCCCTCAACCCAGGCATGTGCCCTCAACCCAGGCATGTGCCCTGACTGGGAATCGAACCAGCGACTCTTTGGTTTGCAGCCCGCGCTCAATCCGCTGAGCTACACCAGCCAGGGCTCTGGGTGCCTTTTTCTCTGAGCAAGCTGCTCCTTTATTCTGAGTGAACGCGATTCCCAGTGAGGCCCACAGGTGCGGTGGAAGTGGGTGGCCCTAGGCAATGGGGACACAGCAGGAAGGCCACCCTTCCCGTCTGAGACAGAGCTCAAGGAGCAGGGACTTCTCGTCCTTTGGTCCCTGTGCCCCACCCCCAGCCCTTACATTCTGCCTGATGCAAACACATATTTGTGGAGCTGAATCAGCTTTGGATAACTGGGCAGGTATGTTAACCTCCTGGGGGTAAGTTGTCTGTTGGTTGCTCATTTACAAAGCAAAGCATTGGTGTGACATGCTGACATGCAGTAGCTGAGGGTGGGGACACCCTCTCACCTTTGCACTTGAGGTGATGCAGGGCCAGGCAGGGACACACCTGGTCACAGTTCACCTGCACAGCCCTGTAGGTGGGCCTGCAGCTGCCGTCCCCTGTCCCAGAGGACAGAACGAGGCTCCCGGACTCGGGGCCCGCCTACTCTGCATGGTGCTGGAACCCATTTCTCCCTCGGCCCCTCGCTGGGCAGGAGTCTGCACGCAGTTGACCTACGACACCTGTGTCAAAACCAGTGACAAGCACAGGTGGCTTGATGGGGGTCTCTAGAACTTGCTGCAATGTTGCACTCATGTTCCGACTGAATTTGCCACAATCCTTTCGAACTGAAACTGTGTCTTGCCTCCTTGTCCCACAGGCTGCAGGGTAATGAATTGTGCCCTCCCTCTGTCTTTTCACGCTTTGATCTCCTTACGAAAACCCCAGGATGGGTGTCAGCCCCTGTACGTACCGCTGGGCTTGTTGCATCATCGATGGAGGGTCAGGGGCGCCAGGTCCTGCACCCCAAAGTCTCTCCTATTGCCTCCAGCACCTGGTTCCGGAGAGACGAGCTCCGAACCCCTCTGCACGGGAAGCCTTCGTTCATGGAGCAAAGTGACAACGCCCGGCCCCTCTCCGGGAGAAGAGACCATACGTGCTCGGGTGTGCGCCCCTCTCCAGGAGAAGAGACCGTACGTGCTCGGGTGTGCCGAGCTACTCACAGGACAGGCGCACAGCACAAGTCCTCATTGCTGCGAACAGTGGGGCCGGGCGGAAGGGCCCGCAGACCACAGTCATTCCAGCACTGTGACCGCCCCACGGGCTGGAGAGCGCCCCACTCACCTTCCCCACCCTCTTGGGAAGGGCCTTCTGCAAGGGGACATCCTTCATGAAGAGCATAGTGTCACGAGATACAAAAACCATCACAAAATGGCAGCCAACCAGGGCTGCACTTGACCCTCCGACTGTCCAGCCGGGCTAACCGACAGACCACGCCTCAAGTCGCCGTGCCCTGCGACAGGACTCAGAATAGAATCCCATCCCGTGGAGCATATTCCATTGGCTTTCTCTGCTCCTGCTTCCGCTTGGACCGGGCCTTCTGGTAGAAGACGATGATGACCACGGTGACCACGTTCAGAAGAATGACGAGCAGCATGAGCCAAAATGAGTACCCGTAGCGGTGGGTCTTCTCTCCGTGGGTGGCTGATGGGTACAGCGGGTACAGCGCCTGGGCCAGCTCTTCCGAGAGGCGGTTGGACTGCACGTTCCCCACAAACAGTGCCAAGGCCAGGAAGGTGAGGGATGCTGGAAGAAGAGGAGGTCTGTGAGTGACATGGTGACACGCCGCTGAATGGTGCTTTTTTTCTCTGTGCAAATGTACTCTGTGGTCACTGACCGAACCTACTCTGGGGTCCCCGCTCTTTTAGGCGCAAAGGTGAATGTGAAAGGAACATGGGGCCCAAGCTGGATTCTAGGCATGAAACACCAAACTTGGTGCAGGGCAGTGTGTGACCGAGAGCAGCTATGGGGACTCAAATCCTGTCAGTAGACATTGCTGTGGAACTGATGTCTCACACAGCCCTGCCCACGGCAGTGTGCATAGTAGGTGTGCTGATGGGGGAAGCTGTCCAGAGAGGACTGGGTGGAAGAAAAGACTTGGACAAGCTGGTGAGGGACCAGCAGCATTTCAAATAGAAGCAGCAGCCCAAACAGAAAGGCGCTGCAGGTAGTGAGCTTGGAGCATCGGGGGGTGAGAGACAAGCCCAGCCAATGGGGAGCTGTCCTGAGGGTCCTGAGCACTGGACACAGACAATGAGAGCCCCCCCCCGCCCCACCATGAGCCTGCCACGCCAGTAGGGGGCTGGGATTCCGCCACACACATATAGCCTCTCACCAGGAAGGGTCTCCTTACTGAACACTTTGCAGAAGAGATTTTTAAAATTTTGTACCCTCCCCTTTTTTTATCCTTCACAAAGTCCCCCAGAGAACATCTCTTGAGCCCTGGCTGGTGTGGCTCAGTGGATTGAGTGCTGGACTGTGAAGCAAAGGGTCGCTGGTTCAATTCCCAGCCAGGGCACAGGCCTGGGTTGTGGGCCAGGTCCCCAGTAGGGGGTGCGCAAGAGGCAACCACACAGTGATGTTTCTCTCCCTCTCTTTTTCCCTCCCTTCCCCTCTTTCTAAAAATAAATAAATAAAATCTTAAAAAAAAAACCAAAACCCGACTTTGGAAAAGCTAAACCCTGGCCTCAGGAGGGAACGTGGTTCTGAACTCAGACAGCAGGAGGGGCCCCAACCGTGCAGCCTCTATGGGTTTCAGCTTCTCCGAGCCCCACTCCCCACCTGCCAAGGGGAGAAGCTCGAGACAGAAGGAGACTCGGGGCTGCCTAGGGCTGGGGGTGGGCTGGCAGCGGGGAGGGGGCACGCAGAGCTCCAGGACCTGGGGCTCCTGTCTGAAGTAGTGAAAACATTCTAAAATGGACCATGGCCCACGGCTGCCCATGTCTGTGGATGTGGCTGGGCCGGCCAGGCTGTGTGTGTGCACCAGGGGTGAACTGTCCCTGGGCCGCACGGCAGGCAAACTATTCACAGGGAGGGACAGGGTAAGGACTCAGAGTCGAGGGCTGATCATGCCAGGTGGCCATTGGGGGTCCCCAGACAGAAATCCTCAGGGATGCACGCCACGGGATCTCCCTCCGATGACATTTACCCAGAACTAGACGGCCGAGTTGGCACCCAGCACGTCTGGGCCATGACCGACACCTGGGAGCCTCCCAAACAGTCCCCTGGAGAGCCCTAATGACAGGTCTCCTGAGTGAGGACAGCCTCCGCTGTCCCTGCTGACAGGCTTTCATCCTGCGCGGAATGGTTTTGCTCCTCTGTGATGTGCACCTGCCAAGGCCCCGCCTCCGGTGCCCCATGAGTCTCGTACCCCTTCATTTTCCTCCATTATGCCCTCATGATGTTCCTTGTAAATGCATAGTTATAAAGGGGCCACACGGATATGGGGTTAAAGAACTTTTTCTGAAGTAGGTACACGTGGCTTTGATTTGACTTGAGAGGGACCAGCACGCAGATGCGAACTCTGGCCTGAGCCTCTCGGGGGCTCTGGGACAGGAGGCTAAAGGGCTGGCTTCCCGTCCTGCCCTGTCCCCTCTGGCCCTGTGGCCTGCCACATCCCTCACTCTGTGTTCCCGGGGTCCTCGAGGACCATGTGTTGGAGCAGAGGGTTCTCTCTGGCTCCAGCGTTCTCTCAGCTTCTGCAATGGTGTCCTGCGGTCAGGGTCAGGCCAGGCCCATGCAGTGCAAAGGGCAGGCTGGGGTCAGGGGGCACAGGCCTCCAGGGCAGGGGTTGGGGTAGGGGTGGGGGTCATCTTGCTGTGATTTTCCTGGAAGCAGAATCTGCTCTGTTCTTCCCAAAACAATCCCAGAAACCCACTTCCTCTTGCTCCATGGGCCACGGAGAGTTTGTCCAAACCCAGCCCACTTCCCTCTGCTTCCTGGCAGGCGGGGGACCCCTGCCTGTGGGCCACGACCCCGGGCATCTTTGTGCACAGAACTCTTCTGCGGGGACTGCCCGGGGGGACAGAGATCCCACTGAGTCCTGCAGCCCTGGGGCCGCATGGAGACGCCACAACATGGGGTCTCCGGAGACCAACCCAGGGGAAGGTCTGGCTGAGCCAACTGTGGGGGTCAGGGGGCCAGACTCAGGGCCAGAGATCTTCCTAGGCCTCCAGTCAGAACTGGTCAGAACCAGTCAGAACTGAGACCTCCTGGCTCAGCAAGGTCTCAGATTGTTTCTCCGCCCACCCAGCGGCCTCTCTGTGCAGGCTAGAGCTTGCCCCAGGCAGGGAGAGGAATGTGGCCCAGATTCTCTCCCGGTCAAGCCGTTCTTTGTTGTGAGAAGGAGGTGGGAAGGAGGGAAATCTGCAGGCCCCCATTTTTTAAATGTCTTTCTCCGCGGCCGGGCACTGGGCCTCTGCCGTGGGCAAAGTCGGCTGAGACTCAGCCGTGGGGGCAAGAGCCAGCCTTGCGGAAAGCCTCTTGCTGAGAGGAAGGATGGGCTCGAACCCTGAAGGCCACAGGCCTCATCTGGTCCTCCTCTCTGCTGTCGCCGCCTGATTTTCCTCTCAGGACGCACGCCAGCACCGGCTCCAAGGTCTGCCTGCGTCCACAGTGAGAATTCAACCCTGTGGACCATGGAGCTCGCTCCAGGGGTGATGAGAGGGCTATTCCAGTGAGAGTCAGATTTGGGGGAAAAAGAAGTCTTTTCTCCTGGGGTTGTTTCGATGGCTAATGAGTCACGCCCAGCTGCTTAGCAAAACAGGGCGCACCGGGGACCTGCAGAGACGGCACACCAGGGGGAAGGAGAGTTCCGGTGGTGTGAGCTGAGACCCCGATGCAGCTGTGCCTGCAGCCCCTGCTTCTCTTGACTTCTTAATTACATGAACAGAAATTAAAATAGTCTGTTTACCCTGGCAGTCAGAGCCAATGCAGTTTGCCTTGGTTTGGTGGACTAAGGTCAAGGATAATCGTAGAAGTAGTCTGGGAGCCCTGGCTCTTGGGGGACATGTGAGCTTGTCACCACATCCCCAGCCTCTGATGCAGCTGCACTGTGAGACTGGGTGGCCGGGCCCTTGTCCCTGGCCCACAGTGGATGCCCATGAGCTGGGGGGTTGTCTGTTTTGGCCATCAGGTGACTAAAGAGCAGACAGAAGGGAGAGGGCTCGGCGTGCGTGAGTGTGGCTGGACCGGCCGGGGTGTGAGTGTGCAGTGTGGCCACCTGCGCAGGTCTGCCAGGACAGTCCCCGTTCCACCTGGTGTCCTGGGTTAATGAGGGTGAGCTGTTCTTTCAAAAACATCCCTGTTCGATCCGCAAGTTGCACGGCCACCTGTCATATCTGTGCCCTGTGCCGCACTGGGACCGGGTCTCCCGTCCCCACAGCTGTTGGCCTGTGGGGAAAAGGCCCCCCTATGGGGAAGAGGCCCCCACGGCCGTGTTGACACAGCTCGAATCAGCTGGTGCTGCGGTCAGAGCCCCTGCGCCCAGAGCACGCCGTCCACACACGCCCTACGGTCAGCCACAGCGCCAGAGAGGGCTCCCTTCCAGCCACGGCACGTGCCCACTGCAAGGATGGCCTGTCACCGAGGGACAGGAGGAAGCTGCCCAGAGCGCCTCCTCCGAGGCTTCCTGGCACCCCTACCCCCGGAGCACCCTGCCGGCCCTGGAGGGGCTGTGGTCTGTGTGAAAATTCACCCTCTGGGATTTGCGTGTCAGCAGAATGGGCTCTTCCGGTCTTTTCTCAAGATCAAGATTTCACCATGGGGAGAGGGAAGGATTGGGAGAAACCTGGCTGCCTGCCAGGAGCAAAGAGGCACCCACAGGACTGTGCCTCTGGGCCGATGCGGCAGCCACCATGGGGGTGAGACCCACGGTGACTTGAGCTGGGGTCCATTTCCCATCTGGGCAGTGGCCCCCACCCCAGCACCTTTGCCCAACGAGCAAATAAAACAACCAAGCCACGCCACACAGCCATGCCGCACAGCCACACAGCACAGCCACGCCCTGGGTTCACAGGCCGCCCACAAGAAGGGCGTGGGCAGCAGATTCTCCTACGTGACATTCTCTGCGGTTCTCTGTGGCACAATCAGGCAGCTGCATCATGGATTTCTGCCCGAGCTGATGGTTGTTATGGGCAGGCAAGAAGTGAGTAAGTGTGAGTAACCACCGAGTGTGTGTTCTCTGTGCAACACGT
Source organism: Macrotus californicus (assembly GCA_007922815.1). Classification (NCBI taxonomy): domain Eukaryota; kingdom Metazoa; phylum Chordata; class Mammalia; order Chiroptera; family Phyllostomidae; genus Macrotus; species Macrotus californicus. The sequence goes on from VMDR010000070.1 coordinate 147,954, forward strand.
GGATTCCACTTCAGAGTGGGACACAGGGCAGGAGCCCAGGGAATGCTCGAGGATTTGTGTGTGTGTTGTTGTTTAAAATCTTTTGTATTGGTAGATTTGAGAGAGGGGGGAGGGGAGAGGGAAAAGCCCCGATGTGTCGTTCCACTTACTGATGCGTTCATTGGTGGACCCGGAGTGGGGATGGGACGCACCACCTCAGCGTGTGGGGACGACACCCTAACCAGCTGAGCTACCCGGCCAGGGCCTCTGTGTGCGAGGGTCTTTTTTAACCCCTCACTCTAGATACTCAGAAGCCAAGCCTGGTGCGTGTCATGTCTTTTGACACCTAACTAGCCCTCCCCACCCCTCGTCTTGCCTCTCTCACCAGTGCATTTAAAACAGACTCTTATTCCCAGAGATGCTTAATAAATGCTGTAAATACACAAAGATAACTTCTGGTCCCCTGCCCCCAGCCTCCTGGTTGCACAGCTCGACTGGGCCTGTGCGTGAGGGAGAAGCAGAGACAGGCAAGAGGCTGTGCGGTGGGGCTGAGGGCCGGCTCCCGGGTACTCACCGCTGAGCCCGCTCCAGGTGTACACCCCCAGCGGCCCCAGGAACGTCTGGTAGGGGTTGCTGATGCTGTTGTAGAAGGTGAATGCCGAACTCAGCAGCGACGTGAACAGACTGAGGACCAGGAACAAGATAACCACTGAATGCAGAATCTTAGGGGAAGATGCACGCAGTGTTCCTAAAACTGAAATAAAGTCAGATAAGTACTTAGTGCAAAATGCAAATATCAGCTCCGGACCGGAGGCTGCTCTGCACAAACCCGGCTTTCCTGCACATTCTCCCAGGCAGGTATTGGGTGAGAGACGGTCAGGCGGCGTCTCTCGGGCCTGCTGGGACCAGAAGGAACAGGACCCCAGCATCCCTTCCAGGTGGGTCCTTGAACCTCTTGTTGGAGGGTGGAGCTGCGGTGGGAGCCCTCCCTGTTTTAAGACCCCCAGGAAAGTGCACGCCCTCCTTAGTGAGCTGCTACAAGCCTGCCGTCTGCCTTCAGACCCCAGCTAGAGGGTGTTACCACAAGTTCATCGGAGCACTGACCACTTCCTCTTGGGGACACATGCAGTGTGGGCCAACCTGAACCCCCGCGACAGTGAGGACCTGATAAACCCTGAGATTTCTGAGGCGTACCAGAATGCCAGGGGTGGCCAGGAAGGGAGGGGCTCATGGAGGGGACGGGGGGTGGGGGGGGGGGGGAAGGCTGGCCCTGGTTGGAGGGAAGTGCCTGGTGTGTGTGCACACTGAGGTGACAGCCCCACTTCCCCCCTTGATGTCACCGGAGCCAGAGAGTCCCCAGAGTGTGTGCGGCTCGAATGAGGCAGGCGACCCTTGGGGGAGCCATCAGATTTCTTTCTGAGCTGAATTCCTCTGTGTTCTAACAACAGTTTATAAAATGTGCATGTTTCTTAGGCACAAAGGCCGGACATGACCATGCACTTGTCTACTGAAGCCCAGGTGCCTGGGGCCATCCTCCTGTTTCTAGCCCACCTCCCCGTGCCCCTCTCTCTCAACTGGTAAGCACAGCCACCCAACCCTTGAAGCCCCATGGGAGACTAGAGTGGATAAAGAGGGAGACTCTCAGCGCATCACCTTGGAGAGTGTAACTTTGCCACCTGGAGCCACAGTTCAACTCACCTGTGTCCAGTCCACCAGCACCTGAGGGCCTGAGCTCTTTGTCCACCTCTGTCAATGACCCACGACAAGGTTAAATTCTCTGCACAGCCCTCCTTGTTCGGTGTCATCGGTGAAACACCTGTTGCCCAGGCGGGGAAGGGCGGGGTTCAAGGGGCCTCCTGTCCTCTGGGGGGTAGGCCCCCTGGCTGGGACTGGCCAGGACCTCAGGCTGCACCTCTTGCTTCTGTCTGGCTCACCGCGGACCTGCAGCGACTGGGGCGCTCCCACTGATCTACGCTGGCACACGCCTATTTTGAAACGTGTAGAAGGTGACACGGGACAGTGGGAAAGGGGAAGGAGCGGGACACAGGTGTTCCCAGGGGCGGGGGCGGGGCTGCAGGTGTCTCAGAGCTGAGTCACCACAGGAGGGCCGGCTTCCTCTCAGGCACCGGAAGTGTGCTGGGGACCCAGGCACTCTCCTCGGCCAAGAAGAAACCGTCTGGATCTTAGCTGGAAAACAGAGACTTCAGGACGGAAACTTTCTTGTGGCCCAGGCTCCCCAGCGAACTGCTGTGCTTTACACGCTTGTTACGGGCTGGGAATGGATGATTGTTCACAAGTGGCGAACATTGCACTTTTTCCAAGTAAATTAGAAAGTGACGATCAGGCTTAGCTTTGAGTCTGACTGGTGGTAAGATCCAGAAGACATGATTTTTCTAAAGGGAGTCAGCTTGGAGCCTGATGACTCACACTTCCCCGTGCATTAATGTGACAATTTATCTTAATTTTAACGGCCATATTTTAAAATTACATTTTAAAATTACAGGGCATTCTGAATCCCCTGCCATGCAGGTGTGACAGCTGCCTGTCCCCTCCCCAGCCTGGCTCAGAACTCAGACAACGGGAGCTGCAAACTCAGAGAAAGTGCCCCAGAATGAAATGACAACAAACCACAGAGCATCTGACAGCTGCTCTCTGCCTGCAAAATTAGCAAATACATCCCGTTCTTTTTCCTGCTTTCAGGGGCCAGGCTTCGGAATCAGGAAAAGCACCTCACAATCAGAACTAATTGCCTGGATGTGGGCAGCCCCGGAAGAGAGGCCAGGACTCGGCAACGGGGGTGGGGGAGCCACGCGCAAAAACAGGTCCATCCGGACACTCGGGCTCCCCATGCATGGAGATTTAACTCTCCAGCCCCCCCCCACCCCATACCATCTGGCCCTTCTAGCTCTGGTTTTCTGTAAGCCACTGGAAATCGAGAAAGAGGGGGTGGTTTTGTGGGTGGCTGGGCACGGCCTGTGTCCCTCCTCCGGCACCTGGTCACCAGGGAGCAGGGCCTGGTGGGCTTCTCAATCCATGGACCACAGGGTCCTCTTGGAGGAGCTCATCAAGTCCACAGATCCCAGAGCGTGGGCCGTCCCAGCTGGTGTCCCCACCCTCTTGGAAAGGCACCAGGGTTCCATCGGGGAGAAGAATGCAGTGATGCCTTCCTGCCCCTGAAGCTCCACTTCTCTGTGTGGTTATGTCTCTGGGGGCAGATGCCAAGTTGCTCCTCCCTGGAAGTGTGTGGAAGATGGACCGGATGAGGCTTTCTGTCGAGAAATAAACCCCACTCGTCCTTGCAGTTGATGGACTTTTGCAGCGGATTCTCTTTCCGAATGATGTCTGGCTGGGCTGGTCGTAGAATGTTGAGCCCCCCAAAGGCAGGCCAAGGTGGATGGAGAAGAGGCTGGTGGGCAGGCGAGGAAGGCAGAGTGGGGGTCCTCCTCACTGTCCCCGGCACCCGCACACACCTTCGGCCTGCAGTTCTTGTGGGCCTGTGGGGTTGAACTGCCATGGGTCATTCTCTAGAAAGACTGCATGCTGAGCCCGCCGAGGCAGAGCGCTCTGCACGGCCCTCCGCAGTATCCCAGCTCCCATTCCCACGGCAGCTGCTCAGGGAGGCACTTCTGACCTGAAGTGAGACATCCAGAACTTCCAAAGCAGCAAGGCAGCATGCCTGCTGGCAGACACAGAGGGCCGGTCACTTATCTGGATGTTGGGAAATGTGGACGCCTCCAGGTGAGTCTGGAAGACCTGTTCAGCCTGCGTTGCCCAGGTAACCTGGTTTCACGGGCCAGACTCATGCTCTCCCCCTCCCACTAACCTATCGTTGACTGAATTATTCTGGCACTTTGAAACCAGCCATCATCACTTCGATCTGCTTTCTCGCGTCAGAATCCACAGCCCAAATTGGCACAGTGTGACACATCCTGCGCAGAAATAGAGCCGAGCGTTGCAGCCTTCGTCACTCTCCCGAGACTCCCGGTGTGACCTCACGCTGGCCAGGTGTGCACGGCAGGCTCATCACTGCTGGGCAGGGTGGCGGCCTTTACTTGGAGTTCAGTGCGCTGCCAGCGATCAGTCCCTGACTTCAGATAAGCCCCGCGCGATCACAAGACACCAACAGGACAGTGGCCGTGTCTCCCTGTGACGTTGGAGTTCTGCTCACTTCTGATGGCTCCCACAGGTCTGTAGCAGCGGACCCCACGATGCATGGGCTAGGCACGTGCCTCTTCCCGTCCTCTCCAGAAAATTGTGTTCCAAGTCCAATGGTTGCTAAAGTCGGCCGCAGTGAAGCTGCTCAGTATCAACCAGAGTAGCCTGGGCGGCACCTTCATGGTGGGACCTGGCGCACTGGGGCCAGCACCTGGAAGTTGACTGACATGAGGGGTTGGAACGCAGCCCTCCAGGAACAGAGAGTACAGGGAGAGAGCCAGGCAAAGGAGGTGCCCAAGTCCCACCTCCTTGGAACATCGCTGTGGGAGCCCACCCGGTCCTGTCCCCCAGGCCTGCCCTTGACCACTCCATCCTGCTGTCTCTACACCACCGAGCCTCCGTCGCACACGGGGGCCTGTGGGCAGGGCTCAGGGAAGCCCTGTGTGGCAAACCAGGACCGCTGGTTCCAGACACCATGGGACTCAAAAAATCCACAGGGTGCTATGTTACCTGCCATTTTAAAATTTCTAAACACATCTGGAGATTCAGAACCTGGCACACTCTTCGGGTTTGAGAACGCTAGTCACATACCCAAAAGTATGACTACATCTTTGAAAGTCTGGATTTCTAGGGGTTTTCCTGGGAAGCTACACCAGGTCCCTGGGGGAGGCGCACCATCCCGCTGAAACTGTGGGGGGCAGGGGTGGAGACGCCACTTCTGCTAATGTCTAAAACACAAATTTATGACCGGGAACCAGAGCTGTGCTGCTTGGGATGTAAGGAAATTGTTTCATCGATAAGGTCACCAGTGAGACCTAGAACCTAGGGTGAGTGGACCGGGCTCAAACAGCTACCGTGATGCATTAGGGAAGGACCCGAGCTACCCCACGGCAGGTAGACAACGGTGCGCACCTTGGAGTCAGCAGGCCAAGACCGCACAGCACCCGCTGATCTCTCAGCCACCCCCTTGTATGACGCCGCGTGAAGCGAAACTCAGCTCAGGTGCTAAGTGATTCACATGAAGTGTTGCTTTCAAATTTAGACAACAGACTGGCATATATTCGCACTTCAGAAATCAGAGAAGGAGCTAATTCATCCGATCACTCCCAGTGCTACCCAGTGAGAGTAGGACATTATTGTGTCAGAAATCAGAAAAATGTACGAGTTCCTATAAAGTATAGAATTAATAGGACTAATGGAAATTTACTCTCATGTCTACCCACAATGGGTAATTTGGAGGGAAAAATGCAAACCCAAATCGGTTAAAGAAGTGAACTTGGGAGACAGGAATAAGAAATGGACCACGTTTTCCCCTTTGTCATTTCCTCTGTCAGACGCCACTGAAGAAGTTCCGCACCAAACCGGTTGCCGCAACTAAGAATCCACAGTCAAGACACTCAGGCATCATGTTCCTCCTGGCTGGTGGACACCATGCTGCTGCTACCCATTTTCCCTCCATCAAAGGTTACTTGTCCACAAACTCAGCAGCATCTCTTAAACGTGCCCTCCTCTCCAGTGCCTCAGACCGGCGGCTGATAGGCGCACCAGACCCGGGGGAGCTGAGATAAGACACAATGGCTGCAGGTACGAGCAAGTATTCAAAATATTAAATATTCAGGGAGGGAAGCGAGGCCTGATCCAGCCATTCTGACCGTTGGATTTCATCCCTTTAATGACTCCCTAGTTTTAGGAAAGGGGTTGATTTGATTAGCATTTTAGAAAGCACATTGTGAAGAATGGATTGGAAGCAAGCAAGACTGGGGACAAAGAAAACCAGGGCAGAGCCGGGGGAGGCCTGAACTCAGGCAGCCACTCTGAGGACGGCCGTAAGTGGGGAGATGCAGGAGGGAGAAGGGCCAGAGCTGGTGGTGTGCTGGCTGCGCACCTTCCCCGCGCACCCAAGGGGTAAGCTTCTGAAGAGCAGAGTCTCCGTAGCACAAACCTTTGTACTGCATTAAGTTACCCCTGCTGCTTACCCGTAGGTTAGGTGTTCGATAAATATTTGTTGGATTAATAGAAAAAACTTAAATATCAAATATGAACAGATATTACATGAGCCTCGCTCAGTTAATTCAATCTCTCTATCCCCGTTCAAAGTCATTTCTCATTTACCTTCAAAGTCTTTGTCTCCTTCCGCAAGTCCACCACGCAGCTCTTGGGTGCTCTGACCACGGAAGAGCCCGTAGGTGATGAGGATGCTACCGTTGGAAGAAGAATCACTGATGGCAATGGTGCTGCTGACCCATTCGTGGGTCCCCAGAATGGCACAAATCACCACGAAAGCCCCAAAGCTGGTGAAGAAACCCGATAAGAACGTCAATATCTTCTTTGTCGTTGGCATTTTTCCGGGAGGGAGCAAAAAGATCTTTCTATGATATTTATGGACCTTCTCAGTAGAGGTCCAGAATTTAGAAATGGAGGCTAATACTTTGTTGTAAACTAGAAGAGCATGCTCCTCCTAGGGAGGGTTATACTAATGTGCACTGGACTACGAACATGGTCATAAAGATCTCCAGCAGCTGAACTTTGGTCTGGAGTGAGCGGTTGCTATGGTTACAGCCAACCAGCAGGAACCAGGGGTGGGCATGATGTTCCCGAGTCCTCCTCAGTCATATAATTAATCTATTGACTCTTTGTCAAGTGCCCTGGAAGCAAGTTCAGCTGCCGTGTCAGGACAGGACTAGAATTTCTAAATAATGAGAAAGTGGGAGGTCTGTACCCCCTAAACTGTTTGCTGGTGCTAGCAGCCAACAGCATAGAGTCCCAACTCATTCGTGAATTGTGTTACTGGTTGGTTTCACCATAACAATCACAATGTTCCAAAAGGAAGCCCTGAAGAGAGTAAGCCTTTGCTAAAGGTACCACGGAGTGGTCTTTTGTGAATTGTCACTTAACTTACCATCTTGAAACTGCAACTTTTATTTCTTCCTTGCTGAGGATTAAGTTTGTAAAGTGATGATGTGATTGTTTCTATTTGTAGTATTTATTTCTGTTGTTTCTATTTTTTATTATTTATTTGATTCTATTTTGTTACTTATTCTACTTTTCGATGATTTTGGTCTTATAGTATTTACTCTTTGGAGTTTATTAATCTTTTTTGTAGTCAATTGATAAGCCACTTTTATAACTGTTCGCAACATTTTTTATCACTCGATACTGTTCAGTTTTACAGATTCGCTATCGTTCATTTAACACAGTTCTATTTCAGACATTTTAGCTCTTATTCAGTTCTTTGCTCACATTAACTTGCTCGGGTACAGGTGTTCATTACAGCCTTAGGATGAATTCCTAGAGCAGAATGGCTGGTTTGGGCAGACAGTTTTGGAGTTTGGGTACCAAATATAAACTGGCCTCCAACACATAATCCCAGAGCAATGTCTGAGAAAGTTCCGTGTTTTATAGCGCTGGAAAATTCTGGTTATTAAGTTTCTAAATTGTGACCAGCTTTGTAGGTAATAGTGTTACAATTCTATGATCTGCTTTTCTGCCCCAGTAGTTTTGCCTTTTCTCAAATGTCAGGCAGCTGTCTCTCACAGCATGAAGTCTTCTGTGTCTGGCTTGCTTTGTGGTTTATCTCGGTGCACCAGGATTTGTTCATCCATTCTACAGTTGACGGGCAGTTGAGTAGATTCACGTTATTGACTATTATGAATGAAGTCGTTACGATCATTTGATTAGAAGTCTTTGTGTACATTTACGCTTTCTTTTCCCCTGGGTAAAGATGTAGGAGAGGAAACGCTGGGACGTATGGTTGACATATGTAACTTGAGAAGAAGCTGACAGAGTTTTCCAACCTGGTTGTACCGAGGGCATCCCCGCTGGCAGTGAACCCGGCAGCTCCAGTTGCTCCCCCTCCTCTGCGACCCTTGCTATTATTACCTGCGCCTTCCAGTTTGGCATTGTGAGTGCTGAGGAGGGGCTCACGGTGGCTTTGACTTGCATTCCACTGTCTTAACGATGTTGAACACCTTTTATATGCTTTTTGCTCTCCATATACTTTTTCTTTGGTGAAGTATCTTTTTGGAATCTTTACTTGTGAAATGTCGGCACTTAGCCTGGATACACATTGTAGAGATGGCTCTGTATCATTTTGTTCCTCATTCATAGGTCGTCTCTGCAGTCTTCCCACTCAGTCCATTGCAGGGAAATTTTCCGGAGTCACATGTCTGAGCCGTGAGCTCCGCTTGTTGATGTCTTACCTTCGGCACACCGGCTGCCCTTGTGTTGGGTTATCTTTAACCTCTGCTTCGCCTTCTTCTAACTGCTTTAGTCTGCTTATCTTTTCCCTCTGCACCCACTGTTACTTCCCTCCGAAGTGTGAACCTTCCTGGGAGACTCAGTGATTGTTAAAACTGGCGTTTAATCGGCATAGATCGTCCATTTCAGGTGTAAAACAATAATTGGATATTTGTGCACACTGAAGTGTGAGCACGCAGGAAGCCTAGTCCACATTCGTCACCGTGTGTAATTACAATGTTTTTCTCGTGGTGAGAATTTTCCCTGGATGGATTTAACAGAAAATTAAGTACTATAGAAGAAAATATCAGTGCATTTAAATGCACAGCAATAAAAATGGTCAAAACTGAAACAGAGGACAAAAAAGGCTTAAAAGTTTAAAAAGCCCCAGTGACCTGTGGGTCACTATTAGGTGACATCACAGACGTATAATTGGAGTCCCAGAAATGCAAAAAGGTGAAAGACATTTTTGAAAAACTAATGGCTGACAAATTTCCAAATTTCATGAAAAGTATAAACTAATAAAGCAAGAAACACAACTAATTCCAAGTACGGTAGACACAAAGAAAACCACACTAGTCCACATTTTAATCAAACTTATATTAAAAAAGCAACGATAAGGAGAAAATCTTAAAAACAACTACAGGAAAAAGATACATTACCTAAACTATCGACAGAGGCAATAAAACATGAATCTCAAAAAGGTGTCGCTGTGTGGAAGAAACTGGAAATAAACAAGCTCGTGCTGCGTGCTTCCGTTTCCAAGGTGGCATAGGTCAGGGGGAACAGCCGTCCCAGCAGCGCCGGGAGGGAGGGGTCCTCGGGGAAGGGACCCGAGGGAACTGTCTAGGGTGATGGAGATGTTTCGCATGGTGAGCAGGGGATGGCGTCCCCTGGCTAAGCGTTTGCTCTCTTCACCTAACTGCACAGTTAGGGTCCGCATAATGCCTGTATGTTCTCCGTAACAGGCCGGAACCCAGGAAGGAAAAGCAAGAGCTAAAATGCCACAAGGACCCAGAGGAGAAAACAAGTCTTTGTTGTCCCGGGACAGGACAGGAGTCTACTGTCCGGGGCCTGTCCGCCTGGTTTCATCGGTTAGTGGCCGCTCACATCCGGGCATGACTGGGGAAAGGCGAAAGGGTAACAACACTTGAGCAAGGTAAAAATCGAAAGTTCTGGACCCATTAGAGCCATTCACTCTGGCACATTCTAGACACCAAAACAGCCATTCTGATTTCCTCCTTGTGGGGACAGGCCCTGACGTCAGCTTTTCCTTGCTGGCCACACCCCGTGGCCAGTCACTCACCACGCCTGCCTCTGGCTCCAAGAGCGACAGGGCGCCGGTGTTCCTGTTCAGGGCTCGAAAGTGACTCCGGCCTGCTTTCCACCAACCGATGTGCCTTTTGGCTTAGCCTCCTAGAGAGCCTTTCTGGCCTGAGCATTTTAATTTTAACTGACATTGACTGAGCCCGGAAAGCACAAGGAGCATTAAATATCTGGGTCACCCCGAAGAATCCAAATAGTGACAGTCACAGGAAAACGGCCTGCAGCCGTGCATTGCAGGGAAGAGGTCCCAGGGCTTGGGGACGAGCAACCAGGAGAGGGGTACGGCAGAGCGAAGCTGGGGTGGGGTTCAATGAGGTGTCCAGGCCTCAAGAGGAAGCTGCAGATTGAATGAGGGCTGAGTCCTGGGCTCTTAAAGGGCGAAAGGAGCTAGAGGCTGGGGGAGGTCCTCAAAGCCCAGGATGGGACAAGGGAAATCCCCCTGACGTCAGCAAGAGCCTTGAGTTTCAGAGAGGCTGAATGAAGGTGGTTGAGAAGGATCCAGGGCTCCGTATGGAAATCAGCACAACTCTGCGTTTGTGTGACAATGATGAATGTCCTTAGACTTTAGATAAAGTTGGGGGACACTGCTAAATTCCTGGAAGAACCTGTGGGGTCCCACAGAGAGGATGTTACCTGGAGAGAAGAGCCATCTGCCCCTCGTCATGTTACCCAGGCTGCTGACTTCCCCATAGCAGATGCCTGACAAAGGCAACTTGTCTCTCTCTCCTGGGTCCCTGCAGCGCTAACAAGCAGAACTGTGTTCATCCGAGCTTTGAAAAGATCCCCTTCACCTCCAGAAGCCTGGCCCTGCAGGCTGACCTGGGAAATCCAGAGCTGGGTGTTGTCACTGGGCTACCTGGCCCCCCAACCCAGGACATCTTTGGGGGCTGCTCAGAGTGGGCTGCCAGCCCTGCTGGGCTCCAGGGAGACAGGGCTGCCTGGCGTTGCCAGCTGGGGCCCCTCCCGTATGGGGCATCCGTCAGCCCACACGTCTTCCCTGAGCCCCCTCCTAACTCTGGGCGGTATGTCCAGAGCTCTAGACAGAGAGGTGATGAGGGGGAGGTGACGGTGGCGGTGGTGGGGGTGAGTCGAGTCTGGGAGTGCACAGCATTGAGGGACGGGCAGGGGAGGCAGGCAGGGTGGCTGGCACCAAACAGGTGAATACACCTTGAGAGAGTCCAGAGGGTCTGTAAAAAGGTGGGGGCAGGTACAGAGGGGGAAAACCCATCCCCCACTCCCCACCCTCCACCCCCACCCCCGCTGGGACATGCTTGTCTCTGATACCCAGGGAAGGCTCTAAGGGGTGGAGGGAGGCTCAGGAGCAGCTGAGTCGTCAGGCAGAGCCTCCCAGGCACCTGGGTTCTATTCTGAAGGAAGGCTCTCAGGCAGGCACTGGCATGACTTGGTTTTGTTGTGAGGGTCCCCTGGATGGTGTGCGAAGAAGGGATCATCTGGGAAAGGCTGAGTCCAACAATGGGGACCCGTTGCCATCAGCAGAGGCAGTGGTGGGGGGGCGGGGGCGAGCAGTGCCAAAACTGAGCCAGAGAGCAGGAGCTGGGCCTGCACCGCTCAGACAGCCAGCAGGGCCAGTGCCTGGCAAGGAGTCCTGGGGGGACGCGTTTTTCGGGGTTCCCTGCGTGTGGGCACTGTTTGAAGCCTTGGAGCTGGACAAGACCCCCCGGGGACAGCATGCTCCCGTGGAAGGGAGGTTGAGTTCAAGTTCTCCACTGGTTTCTTGGCTCTTTACACCCCATGGAAGGGACACCGCACACTGGACAGGCCGTCTGTGGTGGTCTCAGCCAGTCGGCACCCATTGCTCTTCATCCTTTGGGCTCCGCAGCTCTGTCCCCAGGTGTCCCAGGAACTGTCTGCTGGCCAGTGATCCAAGGTGTGGTAACAACCGAACTGCCACTCACAAGCCCCAGTGAGTGAGGCTCCTGTGAAAAGGAGGTAATGACCTTCCTCCTGAGGGTCAGGCCTCTGATCCACCCAGAGGACAGCTCAGAGCCGAGGTGGCACAACACCTGTCCTTTCTGCCCTTCTGCCAGAGCCTCCCTGGCCCTAACACCTCCCCAAATCGCCTCCAGGGGACCACCCCGGAAGCAGTCTCAGAACACCACAGGTGTGCTTCACTTTGCCAGTTACCGCGTTAACGACAAGGACGCCCTTTTCAGCCCCTCATTCGGAGCGGGACACAGGCTTGGCAGAGTTCACCGTGTCCCTACTTCTGTGAGCCAGTGGCCGCTGGGGTGCCCTGTACTGCCTGCATGCCCCCGGCCGGCCACTCCCTGGTTCCCAGAGCCAAGGTTGGGTGGGAAGGGCCTTTCCCCGCCTGGAAGAGTGCCTGTCACACCTTGACTCCCCCTTGCGCGTCCGGGTCCCGGCAGTGGGGCCTGGCCAGGGTCTCCCGGAAGGGGAACCAGCCTGGGTAAGGGACCTGGAGGGCGGCTGGGCGCCTCAGGCCTCAGGCCACCATCCCTGCCGGGCGGGGCCGCGGCCGCAGGTGGGCGGGCGCCCGGGTGCGCTCCCGGCGCCGGACACCAGGCGTCGCCCCCGCTCCTCGCAGCGCCGGGCCCCCGCCCCCGCCGCCGAGCCCGAGCCCGAGCCCGAGCCGGAGCCGGAGCCGGAGCGGAGGAGGCGGCGGGACCGGCCGGACAAATTTCCTGCTCCGCTGCGGGAGGCGGGCGGCAAGGGTGCGGGCGGCAGGAGGCGGCTCCCGGAGCCCGCGGCCTTGGCGCGTCCCCGCGACCCTCCTTCGCGCCCGGCGGGGCCAGAAGGGCGCCCCAGAGGGCGGCGGGCGAGCGCCCGGGAGATGCGGAGTCGCCGCGGCGGCGGGATCGGCACCCCGGCACCGGCCCCCCCGAGGTGAGCGCGCGCGCGGGGTGCGGGCGGGTGCGGGAGGGGCGGGTGTGCCCCTCCCAGTGGCCGTGCGCCCAGGGCGGCCGGAACAGGCCGGGGACGCCGCCTCGGCCGCCGCCGCGGGAGAGAGGGGCCGCGCCGGGGTGCCGGGTCCCCGAGCAGGGTCCCTGCCGGCCCGCGGCGCGCCCGGTGCCGGCGGCTGGGGACCGCGCGACCCGGGGCATCGGCCCCCGGAGCCCAACTTGGCGACACATCGGCAGCTGTCGCGCTGGCTCTCGGTAAACGGGCCAGCAGAGCGTGTGTCTGCCGGCGGCAGCGGTGCCAGGGGGCCGGCCACAGGGACGTGTGTGGAAGCCGGCGAGACGAGCGGGGATGACTGCGGGTGTGTTGGGGGCTACGCGTTCGCCGGGATCGGGACAGGAGCCTTCTGAGAAAGTGGCTCGGAGTTGCGGAACTCCGGAGGGGCGGGAGCGGCAGCTGGGACGCTGCCCGGTGGTCCCGCGCCCCCGTGCCCTGCGGGCGGGCGGGGGAGCCAGATCGGGTGCAGCTGGGGGCCCAGGGAGGGGCAGGCCTGGCTGGCTCAGGTGGACGGCCACGGCTTGCAGCCTTGCCGGGTGACCTGTGGCTGATCGGCCACTGCGGTGCCAAGCCTGCGGGCTCCTCGGGACCATCTGGGGAAGCCCGGCCACAGACCACAGGATGGAGAGGCAGAGCCAAGCCCTGCCGTGACCTGCTGGCCTGACCTAAATTCCTTCCTGGCCAGGCAGGCCTTTCTAGAAAGGTCACACGGTGGCACTGACTGCCTTGGATGAGGACCACTCTCTCTGAGTCCCAGTACCGACTGAGGAAAGGAGAGTGGGGCTCTGTGCTCCCACTTATTTTGGAATGGGAGATGGCTGAACACCGGCAAAGGATGGTCCCGTGTTTTAGAGTCATTGTGTCCAGTCTGCTCTTGGCCTGGGTGCTCCTTGACCCAGGGTGCCTGGGTGTTTTTGTGACCCAAAGGTGGGCGAACTTCTTCTGCCTCTGCAAAATAAAGACCCATGCCCGTTTAAACTCTGTGTGTTGGGGGTGGGGGGTTGCCATCCCAAAACCAGCGCACTAAGCCAAAGGAGGGCAGAAATGGTGGGGTATATGCGGGTGGCCCTGGCTGGTGTGGGGCAGAGCTCTGTGTCAGAATAGGGGAGGGTTTGGACTTCCTGAGCAAAGGACCCAAGCCTTCGGGGAGCAAAAGGCCATGTGGTGACAGGCAGCCCATAAGGTGGGGGCTGCGCTGTCAGTGAGAAGGACCCATGGTGGCCCTGCCTTTGACCGTGATCTCAGCCGGGGACAGAAATCTTCCTTCTTAGAGTTGGTAATGCCTGTGAATCAGCACCTGTGTGCCTCCAAGCCCGGCTTTCCCTGTGCCCTAGTGAGGTAGGACTAGGTTTGTCTCTGAGAAGGAGATGACTCTGGGTGTTTTTGGTATTTAAAGCCACAACCACGGAGGCCACTGCCCACCCCCGTGCAGGGCTGGCTGGCCGAGAGATGAGCTGGCCGAGAGATGGAAGCCAGAAGGCACTGGCCCAGGGAGTGACCCCTTCCCTCCTGGGTTCACATGAAAGTCCCTCAACCCTGAGAGGGGCTGCAGGGAGCATGGGGGTCCAGATGAGGGTGCATGGGTGCTGCGTTGAGGGTGGATGTGTGAAGAATCAGCTGACATTGACAGGGGTTAGTAATGGAGCTGAAATGTGAATTTCAGTTGGTCAACACACCGGCCCCCTAAACCATGCCTCCACTGGTCTGCCTGACTCCGTCCCCACCACCACCACCCCGTCCCAGGAGCCCCTTTCCTCAGAATTCCCTGCTCCCAAGTCCGAGGCGCACTTCTGGCCCAGACCAGTCCTCTGCAGGTCTCGTGTCCCGGTGCTGCCCCTTCCATGTCTCTTCTGGGGTACCAAAGGCGCCCAGCTCAACAGGCCCCAGACCAAATGTCCGGTCTCTGCCCACTCAGCCCCACACTCTGGCAATATTTTCTTTATCCGCCCTGGGCACTGGCGTGCAGCCTGCTGTGCGAAGGTACACTGGACTATAGTTCCCCTAAGGACGGTCTGTGTCCTCAGCACCCAGCCAAGGGCCTGACAGTGGGCACGTGACAACTGTCCTCAGGCAGATAATCGAGCGAGGAAGTGAGGCATTTTAGGCACACGTCTGCCGGCGCAGATGAGCTGGTGTATTTTTAGTGGGTGTTGGTGTGTTGGGGGGCAGCCACCCATTTTCGTTGATGTGGTAGGTTGAATGGCATCGCAGAGATGTGACAGAGGTCTGTTGGGGGGGTCACACTGCCAGCTCTTTGGGAGAGACCACACGTGTCTGCTAAAGCAACTGAGCTGGACCACAGAGTCCCCAGGGACCTCCTGCAGAGGCGGGTTTGGACGCAGTGACGAGACCCGCCGTGGCAGCTGCCCTCCCCTCCTTTCCTTGATGCGTCTTTTTCTTTTATAACATTTGAGTTGTCCTTACCAAGGCTCTGCCGTCAAAACAGGAACGAATGTATCCATCAGGATAAAGACTGGCCTTCTCACGTGTGATTATCGCCCGGGAAAAACTGGGTGTTCCGAGGGCATCTCCAGGCTTTAGGTGTGCTATCTCCTAGTGAGCTCATGGCTTGGTACACCTCGAAGACACCCCGATAGATCCTCAGGGGTGGAACCTGCTCAGCCCCCTGCTCTGAGCCTCCTTGCCCTTTATCTCCAACTTAGGGACCCCACTCGTGCCTGCAGGCCCACTGCAAATGCCTCAGTCTACACAGGCCTCCTGACCCCACTGCCTAAGAAAAACCTCTGGCTTTTAGTTCCTTTTCGTGCCTGTCCCAGAGCCCTTACCAGTTCTCTCAGTTTTCTTGTTCAAATAGTTTCTCTCCTCTGCCCAGGTGGCCGGTGCTTTGAGGATGGGAAGGCGTGTCTCTGAGAGTCTGGGCGAGGGGTTCGGGTATGGATCCACCGAAGTCCTGGCTCCGTGTGACTTGGGCTAAGCCACTCAGGATCCATCCCTCAGTGTTGTCTGCTCTGCCCCCAGAGCGATGATCTGCACCTCGCACGGCTGCTGTGAGAGTGGCCGATGACACACAGCAGTGCGAGGCACATGCCTGGCACTCAGCGAGCCGTGGTGATCGCACCCCAGAAACACCAGAGCCTGTGAACCGCAGTAAGAACCCGAGAAGTTCAGACAAATAGAGGAGCAAAGTCAGAATCTGTATCGACAGGTAGATGCCTTTTGTGTGCCATCCAAACTGCTAGGTCACGTTCACATGCATGATATGCTACGTCACTTTGCTTTTTTGCAGCATAATTTGAATGATTATGCAAATTTTGCACGATGAAGTATTTCAGTCTCATGAGGTTACGCTTACCTGTGCCCCGTGAACAAATCCATTCATTGACATTCTTCGGTTAGCATGGTTTATGAGGCACAAACGCAGGTGTTGGTGCCTTTCACCTTGGGGTCGTGGCCTGCACTAAACCAGGCTCTGTGCCAGGAGGCACCAAAGTGAGCCAGCCCCAGCACCAGGAAGCGGTACGGGCTCACACCAGCAGTGGGAACCCAGGGTCAATGGGACGGCCACCAGACCAGAACTAAAAGCTGCAGAGCTACAGACTGCCCTGGCCTCCTCAGCACTTCATGCTCCGTAGCACTGAAAAGAGAGGCACAGTCACCTCTGAGCCCACGTTGGCTCCAGTGGGCTGACTGATGTCACCTGCTCCATGGCTTATCCAGGCAGCTCTGGGACTCTGTGTGTAGCTGAACCCATAGCTCTCCTGGGCTCAGATCACAGGCCATGTCCCTCTCTCTGCCCTGGGTGCTGACCCAATTACCCACAGTGACATGGGGCTCTGGGTACTTCTAGCACACCGGTCATTTCAGATACTGACCCCAGACGTACCAAAAGTTTCCTTTGGAAGGTTAACTTCCGTTTTGTCACTTGCATTTTTCTCCAAACCCAGAGTGCCAGATCAAATGCTGGGTGGTTGGGGTGTCAGGTCAGCCCCCCACCCCCTGAGGGAAAGGGCTCTGGTTGGTCCTGCAGCCTCCAGCAGATGCAGGGGTGGGGTGGGGGGGGGAGTGGGATGGGGGCTCCTGCTGGTGCGGCCTGGGAGATCCCTGCCTTGGGGATTGCCGAGCCAGCTTCCTTTTCTTTTGGGGTCTGGCTCCTGTCCCCCAAACCTGGTCTGCCTAGGCCCGCCTGTCCAGGTGCTGGGCTAGGGCGCTTTGAAGTGGTTCACAGCCCCTTTGAACTCCGCAGCGGCCGGCTCGGAGCCAGGAGTGTGGGCCTCATGTCTTTCCTTCAACTGCACAAACACTTCAAAGGGGTTGATTGCGTGTATGAAGTAAAAAACGTTCACCATGTGTTTCCTGAAAACAATACACGTATCCTTTTATATTGATTCCCCGTGAAATAGGGGCCAGATGCATTCTTGTTTATCCTCACCCAAGGACATCCCATGGATTTTAGAGAGCAGGGAAAGAAGGGAGGGAGAGAGACATCGGTGTGAGAGAGAAACTTCAGTCAGCAGCCTCCCACACCTACCCCGTTTGGGGACTGACCCCGCAACCTAGGCGTGTGCCCTGAGTGGAAATCGAACCCACAACCCTTTGGTTCATGGGACAGCACTCCAACAAACTGAGCCACACCGGTCAGGGCCAAACAAATATTTTTAAAGGATGTCTATTTTTAAACGTTTCAAAGACAATCAGCCATGTCCAATTAGTGTAATCCATTACGACACGGTGTGTCACATAACCAAGTGCAGTTCTAATGGGATATTCTGGCTCCCCATGCTGACGGGGACAATGCCACTTCCCAGGCAGGGCCATCAGGTGGCTGCATGGAGACCCAGGCCTCGGGCTCTCGCACCAGCAGCCGAGAGGAGCCGGATTGGAGTCCCAGGCATCAGCCGTCTGAGTGCTGATTTAGCCTCTGCCACACGTGCTCTGTCTCCAGGGCCAGTCTCTGAATCCCTACCCTGTAAATGCAGACATCAGTTTGGGTCATTAATGTCCTTCCATGTATTTGGATGTTCCCAGCTGGACATTAGTCTCTAATTTTTGTACTAGGGAGAAAATTAGTTCCATTTTTCTTCTTCACCGAGACTTTTGAACGTCCTCTCTCACAGCTACGCGATTACAACGTGTCACTCTAAGTGACCATGGCACTGAGCATTTCCAGTCTGGCCGGCACTCCAGAAGAGCTGTGTGCTTTCCGGCGGCCTCTGGAACAAGACTCTCGTGGGTCTGCTGGGCGGAGTTCAGTCGCCTCTCTGCAGGCTCGGCCCGGACTCCTGTGCCAACACGCCCCAGTGCCCTCAGAGGATTGGGTGCGCCCTCGGGAGCAGAGCCCAGGCACGTGGGAGTGCCTGTCCCGGCAGGTTCCTTGTTAACTCCAGGAGCTCTGCCTGCCTTTCTTCTCAGCTCAGAGGGGCCAGCTTCAAAGGTGGACACGCACCTGCATGGTTTCAGGTCCCAGGGCCTCCCCCCGCCTGCCCCGCCAGTCTGTGTGTCTGGATTCTAGGCGCAGGGTAGTGCCTCCGTTCTGTTGTTTGAGATAGAGCGTAGGTGGAAATCCATGTCTGAGAAGGGCTATCCTCAGGGGGTGCTCACGTTGGAGTCTGGTGTCGCCTTACTTCCTGTGGGAGCTAGGGGTGAAGGGTACAGGGGGCAGAGCAGGAGCAGGGCTCAGAGGGGCTTCAGGGACACCCAAGGACAGGTTCCTCATCCCAGTTTTTCCCAGGGCTGCCCGGCCCTGAGCCATGTGGCTGCGATCCATGTGTTACAGAGCACCCCTGCTGTGGAAGGCTGGGAGTTTCTGAAGTGAGACAGAAGGGTCTTTAGGAGTGGGGGGAGGCTACCGTAAACTGCCCCCTACTGAAGGCTTGGCACATTTTCTAGATTCCAGAATGACCTGCCAATGAAGTCAGATAAGAGGCGGGTTTTTAGCACAGACCTCTTCCTGCAGATGGTCCGGCTTGTCTGGGATCGCCCCTGTCTCCAGCCCAGCTCCGAGCTGCTCTGCACGTGGAAGAGAGAGTGGAGCATGGGTGGAGCGGGGGTGGGGGAGACAGAGGGACACACAGACAGACAAACGGGGGGAGAGACAGAAAGAGAGAGATGGGGGTGGGCAGACAGAGGCAGAGAGAAGAGTTAGGGGGTGGGGGGAGACAGAGACAGAGAGAGAGACTGACTGAGACTCTCTCTTGGATACTGAAATCCCACCTCCCAGTGTCTGTCAGCTGAAGAGGCCTCTGTCGATTGGAAATAACATCAACTAGGTGTTTCATCCCCAAAAAGGGTTTACTGGGGGAAAAGAAAGGGTTGAGGCCCAGTGCTTGTGGAGGTCAGCCATGTTCACATCCTGGCCTGGGGCCAAGGGGCAGGGTATTTACAGGAGGTCGAGGGGAAGGGATGTTGGAGCCATGGAGCTTTATGACAAACATGGAGGCCTGCCTGTAGGGGTCCCGCGGTCACGCAGGCTGTGAGAGCGCCCATCACCAGCCCTACCCCCTGCTGTAAGCCCTCCAGCCCCAGTGAGTTTGCTTAAGGTTCCAGGTAGAGTCCTCATCACCCCCAAATTCCCTTTGAACCCAAGATGGATTTCTGGGCCCTGGGCCCCTATATGGCCTGGGGACAGTTTCAGAGAGCAAAGGGGTAGCATGTACTTGCTTATGTAACATGTGGAGTGACACGCAGCACCAGACACTCTGAGTCTCCAAAACAGAAATTCTCTCGTGATGACTGGTGCCAGCGGCAGCAGCGGGGGTAGTGTGTTGTGGGGCGGGGGGGCGGGTATCAGTGTGAATGAACAAAACACCAGAATATTGGTGCCCTTTTGCTACATCCAAGGGTTCCAAGGACTTACAGTAACTCGGTTCTGGGTAACAAAAGGTCACCCCAGGGCACTGGCTGTAGTGACTGGAAAACACCCCAGTGTCTTCCAGAGGCAGCAAAGTGACCCCTTACATTTGTGAAGCGAGCAGCCCTTACCTCACTGGACAGTGTGCTGCCCCGGACGACGCCCCCCTTTGCAGTCATGTCCTCTCAGGTCATCACCAAGCCTGCGCTGTTACTAGTGAAATCACCGCCTCAATCGGTGCTGTTTTTCTGGCCGGTCCAAGTGGCCTCAGTCACACTGACAGCTGCACGTTTCCGTACTGGACACAAAAGTCCTTGGCCACCAAAACCCTGCCTCCGTTCTGAAGAGCGGCGGACTCAGCGGTCTCTCTCTCGTGGCCTGAGGCCGAGCTTTATTAAGTGCATCGGTAATTCAATAAATCACTTTTTGCCAGGGTTGCGAACATCAGCTCGAGTTCAGTCATCTGTCGGAGATAGGATCCTTCTGCCCATTTACATTCCTCTGAGCAAAGCCCCGATTTTGGCCCGATGTAATATAAAAACGCAAGCTGCCTGAAATTGGATAATTTTGCATTGTGTTGTGCCAAGTTAGGCCTATCTGGAGCCAACAATATTCTTTCAAAGGATATTTCTTGGTTTTCATCAAACATGGGGAGTCTTTAAAGAGTCTGAGAGTTCATTTCGAAGGAATGGAAATGTCATACCTGTATCAAGTACCCACGGTGTACATCCACGGTGTTTAGCACTGAAATTACCAAAAAGAAGTCACAATGCTGTCCCATGGGTGCCCCAGGAGCTCGGGAGGGCAGACCTTGTCATTTCCAGGGCGTATTAAGTGTGATGCTGGCCGCAGGGGTGGGCGGGGCTGCCGACAGGAGCAGTGGAGGGGCCCGGAAGGGCTTCACCAGATGGAGCAGTCTGGGTTCTCCCAGACATTCTCTGGTCAGCCAGCAGGGCTAGAACATTCCAGACGGGGGTCTTCCGTGTGCTTGCTCATCAACATACATAGCACAAGCTGCCTGGGGAAGAGCAGGGGTCTGGGTGGGGCCGGAGCCCGGGTGGACATGAGGGGACCAGAGAGGCAGAGAGGCTGGGGGTCCTCCAAATGCCCGTAAGGGCCTGCATGCTGTCTGGTGGGCCAGCAGGTCTGGATCTGTCTGAGGCCGTGGGCCCCTCCGAGGTCATAAGGGAGCCTGTGGGTTCATTCTGTAGAAAATGCCTGGGTGCCTAGCTTTGTTTTTAAGTGGTTTCCAGAGAGTCGTGTCTACCCTGACCCCTCTGTTCTCAGCCAGGGAGATGGCAGGCACCGGGACCAGGTGCAGGTTTAAAGGATGCTGATGACCCAGGTTCGGGGCGGACTTGAGGTGTGCTTGGGGAGCCGAGTGGAGATGTCACACGCAGGCAGTTGGTTCTGCTGGGAGATGCTGTCCCAGCGAGCCAGGAAGAGAGTTTTCCATCATGAGGCTGGCGGTGACAGGGTTTGACCACACTGCGCTAACAGCTCGCCTTTCTTTCCGTTAAAGCCGGTTTACAATGTACATGTGCAGGGAGTGGACCACATTCCTGACAAGATAGCGTGGAAAGACTCATTGAACAGTGGCTGTTGTCGCCCGAGAAGCCAGCTCGTAGGAAGTGTGGTGGGATTGGGCTCGTGAAGCTTCACGTGGTCACTGTGGGCTGGTGACAGGCACAGACTGGGAGGCGTCCTGCTCTCTCTCTGGCACCCACGATGCACGTCTTAAAGACCTCAATCTAGGTCAGAGAACCACATTTAAAGTCTCCTTTTATTTTTTACTTTTTAAAAGATTTTTATTTATTTTTAGAGGCGGGGAGGAGAAAGAGAAGAAGAGAAATATCCATGTGTGGTTGCCTCTTGTGCACCCCCTACTGGGGACCTGGCCCACAACCCAGGCATGTGCCCTGACTGGGAATTGAACCCGTGACCCTTAGGTTCGCAGTCCGGTGCTCAATCCAGTGAGCCACACCAGCCAGGGGTAAAGTTTCCTTTTAAAATGGAGAAGATCCACAAGGAAACGACAGTCCCTGAAGGGGTAGCAAAGGGGTCAAGGCTGAAAGAACTGAGATCTCTTATGCAAACCAAGTCCAAGGCATGGCTGAGGTTGGTGGCCAGCCCTGGCCCACTCAGCATCCTTGTCAGTGTCCCTCTGTCACCCCAGGAGGAAAGACACAGAGTCTCAGCCAGGCAGGAGGCTGCCCCAGGGAAGAGCCACCAGCCCGTGAGCACCTTCCCTGACTGCTCACTTCTCAGTGGGCTTCACGGAGACCCTCTCCTTGAGGTTCAATGAACTGGCCTCTCTGGGAAACGCAAGTTCTGTCTCCATCAGGGGAGGGGACTTTTACTGGGGACGGCTTGTGCTATAAACCGCCCTGGAAGGTCACAGTGGTCAGAATTGACAACCACACCCCCAATTGCATGGCATTAAAAATTCACATTCTCTCTTCATTGTACAAATTCAGCCTGACCCAGGAGGACCTTTCTGGACAGAACGGAGCCCAGGGCTGACCCAAGACTTGGCCCTCCTCGGCTGGGTTTGTGTGCTCGGGAAGCTGAGGCCCCTGCACACCACAGAGCCTTAAACTTCTTATCACCAACGAGGAAAGAAAACACTGTTCCTCGTTTCCAGTTTCCTCAGCCACCTTCCTCTGCGTTTCAGTAACGAGACGGGCATTGTCTGAGCCAGTCTTTCTCCTTGCCAGAAAGCAGAGCCGAACCCTGCCTTTTCATTGTCAGCGGCGGTCTCTCTGACAAGCCTGGCGAAGAAGTTGATCTCTCTACTTAGAGTCACATGCGTTCCAGCTGTAACTGAGGGGCCTGAGCCTCGCCCTGGGTCACGCCGCCTGCTCCCAGACTGAACCTCCTCTTGTCCTCGCTGCACTGAGTGGGCTGATCCCTTCGTCCCCTGTCTCGTGGCTGACATGCTGTTCATGTGTGGTGGGAGACCCCTCGTCTGCTTCCATCGCAAGGTTTTCTGGGTGTTTGGGTGACGTGCATGCTGACTCTGGCAGGGCCTGGAGGTGACACATCACGCCCCACTGCTGGCCACCCATCCTTCACCTGCTCGGGCGCAGTCAAGCAAGCCTCATCCTCAGTGGGTGCTCTCTGCCCGGGCAGCCATGTGCAGAGGGTATCTTAGAAGGTAGCCACCTGTGTAGGCCTTGTGTGCGGTGTGTTTCATTAGCAAATGGCTTGTGATTTGTTAGGTACAATGCACAGGCTAAAGGGGTGGGCAGTGCCAGCAGAAACCGATGCCCACGATCCTGGTGATTTTACTGTGCCGTGGGTTCTTCTCTTTCCAGCACAGCAGTGATTGCTGTGTGTTAAAGGGGTCACGCTTTCACCCGCCGGTTGGCATCTTGGGCATTGGAGTGGTCAGGCTTGGCATACTGTGTCCAGTTTTGGCCTCGGAGGGCAGGGATGTGGCTTTGCTTGCCAAGGTGACTGCCCTGAGCTGATGGCTGCAGGGACAGTGGGCGGGTTGGGGGGCATGACTAGGTGAACGAGGTGGACTTGCTGGACGGTCAGAGGGTGCATGGAAACTCGTGAAGGGATCACTGTCTGGCGGCCTGAGCCTCGCTCCCGTCACCGAAGGATATGAGATACTGGTCCAGCCCACTGGAGAAATAAGAGTCCCATGGGCTGAGCCCTGTGCTGCCCCTGAGTCTGGTTTGGGGTCCACTATGCACCTCAACCCCAGCCAGGTGTGTGCCTCTAGGAAGCTGGTGAGTGTGCCCGTCCCCACGTGGCTGGAGCCCTGTGCCAGCCAGCGGGGGGCCCCAATGGCAGGGACAAGAGAAGCCACCCCCATGGCTGCCACAGCTGCTGCCCCCTGGGGTGCCGTTGGTGGGCAGGTCCGCTGCTGAGTCTGTGCCTGAGTCCAGGATAACCTCTGCTCCCTTGGACCCCCGTCTCCTGAGGGGCCTCAGTGCCCAGGTGGCTGTGCAGCACCACATTCACTGGCGGGGGCGGGGGTTGTGGGGGGTGTCCAGCTCCGTGTCAGCAGGGCTCTTAGGGCACTGAGAGATGGAAACACAATTCAGTTCATTCCAGGTCACTGGGGCCCTGACGACTGATGTCACTGAAGGCTCGGGAACAGCTGGATGCAGACGTCAACATCGCCATCAGGCCCTGCCTTCTCTGTCCTTCAGTCCAACGGGCTCTTTCCTGCAGTTCCGCAAGCAGCCGCTCATCCCCACCTTCCTTCCTGCCCCCCACAGAAGAGAGCCTTTCCCAGCAGGTGCCACCATGGCCCCCAAGTGAGTCTCCTCGGCGCTGATGAGCCGATGTGGGCGACTGGCCTTCGCCCACCCTCGCACTGTGGCCAGGGCTCACCCTGTCTGACGGTCCAGGCTCGGGCACCATGTCCTGCCAGGAGCCGGGGGAGCAACCACCTCCAAACCACGCGGCATGAGAAAGAGGGTTCCCTGGGGAGACCTGAGGAGGGGCCAGGTGCTTCTGCAGGTCAGGACAGTGGCTCTGGGCAGGTAAGAGCGGCAGGCCCAGTGTGGCCGGGGCTGGGCCTGGGACTCAGGTCTCGGGAGAAGCCGCGGTGAACTCCTGCACATGGGGGCACACAACAGGGGCCTCTCCCTCCGTCTTGCAGGTGGTGGGGCTGGGGCAGATGGGATGCGCACCTCTGACCCTTTTCTGTGACTTTAATACCATTGAAAGAGCCAGGCCTGGCAGCCACCTGAGGCACCTGGAAGTAAACATCTGCGGTTTGGATACATGTTAGAGAATGAGTGTGACTCCCACACTGGTCCGTCGCTGGGACAGTCACCTCGCCCTTTGCAAGGGTCCCATTCGCTGGGGGTGACGGCTGTGGCGGTGCTAGTGATCGCCGGTGTTGGGGCCACACTTGCCCTGTCCCAGGTCTGTTCTGTGGACGTTCCATGTGGACAGCCACGCGATGAGAGAACAGTAGTGGGCTCGTCTGGGGAGAGGGACCCGTGGGCCCAGGGAGGGCAGTGCAGGGCTGGGATTCAAGCCCAGATGGGGACCAGGAGTCCCCAGGATTTCTGGCCCTGGAGGCCTTGCGTGGTGAGTGGGCCTGGGACACTCATCGTGAGCCCCCCTGAGGGCCCCGTGTCGTCCACATGGCCTGAGACAGCCTTGCATGCCGGGCACTTTGCCTAGCAGACCCAGAGCCAGGGGTCATCACCAGGGCCCTATTTCTACCAGGGGTTTATGGCTGAGCAGCTGCCCCTTCGGCCGACAGTGCCGGCACTTGGTGAAATTTCGGTTAAAGAGTTCCATCTGCCTTGTAGCTGTGGGTCCCTGCCCTGCTGTTCCAGCCACAGCACACAGGAGCCTGCTCTAGGCTGGTGGCAGGGCAGCGGGGTCCTCTTCTGGGGTCCTCTCCCTGCCCCCTCCCTCCTTCCCCACCCTCACGGTCACACAGCGGCTTCTTTATCTAGACCCCCCCACCCCACAGAGCTCACCCTCCTGTAGGCTCATCACCTTGGCTGGGGACACTTGAGTGGGCAGGGTGAGGGCGCTGACCCCAGACATGGGCCCCAGGCTCCCTGGCAGCTTCCCCAGCCTGAGCTCCTGCCCCTGTTGGAGCAGCTGGCAGGCCATTCTTCTGGAATGAGTAATGGTAAAGCGGGTCCAAGAAATACTGTTTTCTCCCTGGGGTTGCCTCTTCTCAAAGGGACAGTCGACTGCCCCATCCCAAGAGGAGGCCCAGGGACAGCCCTCCTGGGACCGGGTGCTGCCGCAGGGGCCCCTAGGAAGGCCCTGACTTAGGCCCCGGGGACCCTGAATGCCCAGAGCTGGGTGCGACAGGGCCGGGAGGGTCCGAATCACGGAGCGGTGGCCTGCGGCCCCTGAGAACTGTGTCGCATAGTTTTGAGGGCTCCACGGAGAGTGGAGAGTGTCTACTTGGGGAAAACCCCATCAAGGCACCAGTGTTAGATACACGCTCTTACTCTGAAGTGGCACCAGACCACGCGTCCTCCGCCTCCAGTGCCTCCGGCGGGGTCTGCCTGAGTCTGCGATTCGGGGTGACCCTCAGAGGGGCGCACGCCCGCTCGCACTCATTTCCGCTGCCCGAGTTCTGGTTGGTGGAAGCTCAGCCCCTCGACCGAGTGGCGCAGGTGCAGAGGGTGCGCTGGTGAGAGTGCCATGCCCTCCAGCCAGGCTCGGGGGCCACGAGGTCCCTCAGGGCGGGAACATGCCCGTGACGAGGGGGACAGGCAGCACGTGGGCGGAGGTTTCAGTGCCGTGTCAGGATTCAGAACGAATAGGACCAGCCGCCGTGCAAGGTGGCCGAGCGCTCTGGGAAACCGGTGGCTTGAAATGAAAGGGACATGTGAGAGGCTTGTACGTGTTTTTCTGGGGAAAGAGTTTGTGCTTGATGTGGGGGCACTGAGAGGGTCGCAGGCATGACCCACTTCCAGGAGCCACCAGGAAGACGCGGGAGGGTCACACAGATAAGTGCCTGTCACAGGGTTCCATCAGCCTGCAGTTGGTCTGTCTCCCTCCGCCCGCCTTTGCTCCCCGTGCTCAGGGAGGGAGTTAATGACCAGCCCAGACAGCAGCCGGCCCAGTGCGACCGCCCGGGGTGGGGGGTGCAGCAGGGTGCCATCGGGACACAGAACGTAGGAGCACTGGCAGGGCCCACCGAGGGCGGTGCTTTCACCTTTTCTAAAAACTCCCAGGAATGTGTAATTTTAAATCCTGAAGTTGTAGAGAGCCTACACAGCCGTGGCTGAGCTTGCCAGAAATCAGGACCTTCTGTTTTAAGAGGCGGCTTGCAGGGGGCCCCTGGGATGTCTGGAAACGTGCATTGGCCCTCCCAGGGGACTGCTCCCGTGACTACGCTAATTCCGTGGTCCGGTATTAAGCACCCGGGATGCACCGCTCGCCTGAAGGTCGGTGTCTTGGGTAGGACAGACTGCTGGGGTGGGGTCACCTCCCTCCTTGTCTTGCAGATTCACGGAGGGTGGGGTGACAGATGGGATTCCCCATGGGGGGATGCAGTGCTGTGAACCACCAATGGCACGTGTAGGGGATATCACTGAGGGAAGCCCTCAAACTGCAGACATTCACTCTCCCCAGTTTGTCCTGGGCTCAAGGTTATTTTCTCCAGGTATACCCACTACCCACGACGTTAACATATTCCTGAAAGATTATGCTAATTTGACTCATGATTCATATCCACTGGCGAAGCTGAATGCCTTCAGAAATCTATAGGTAATCCTTTTGCGAGGCAGCTAATTCTTTTAGAGAACAAATAATTACTTCATAACCAGTTTTGCAAAGATCAAGACTCTCCAGCGTGTGTTCTCGAGGCGCAGTGTCCAGCATCGCACTCCCGTTGCTCGCCGTGAGGGGCACGTACAGCTTTGGGGCACCTGCTCGCGCTGAGGCCGCAGGGGAACAAAACACTGAGGTTTTTTTCTTCCTGCACCATAATCGATTGTCTTCTGGAAGGAAGTGCGGGCTGTTACAGGTTTTAAGAGCTTGTGTTTACTTCATTCTTACCTGCGAGGCAGTTTAAATCGGAGCATATTTAGCAGTCAAATGAGTAGAGAAGCAAATATTTTGAGTGGTTACACCTGGTAAGTCACATTTGGAAAAGTCTCTGTTAATGTTCATTTGTTTTCTTCTCTAAGAGGCTTTCCCGTGATGGCAGAAATATTCTGTAACTTTTCCTAGGGCTTCTTTCACGTTTCCTGGGTAAGGGAGTGCAGAGCTGAGGCCACAGCGGGGCTGGGGCCCAGGCAGGCAGGCAGGCGGGCGGGCGGGCGGGCGGGTGTAGCCAGCACGTCCAGGAGCCTTGGCCTCTCTGAGGCAGAGTCTGTGACATCTTCTGGGTGTCTGTGGTGGTCTGGCGGCCACAGAGGGAGGAGAAGCAGAGGGGAGGGGCCAGAAGCAGGCAGGGAGACTTCGGGAGCTTCTGTCTTAGTCCAGTAGAAGTGGAAAGAGACAGAGAGAGAGCGGGACAGGGAGAAAGAGAGACAGGCTAATGACAGCTGCCACTCAGGTGCCTCTGTGTGCCAGGCACGCTCCCTGCTCCTGCCTCTGTCTCCCCAGAGTAAACGCAACCGGCCTCACCGCGGGGCAGGCCCTACACCTGCAGGGAGCTGCGTACCAGAGGCCTGGAGGGTGTGGCCATCTCAGGCGGTCCCAAAGCAAGGCGGGCTGGCAGACCTGGACACCAGGCTGCCACGAGGAGGCAGGAGGGACCTGCCTGGGCACCCAGGCGGGCAGCTCACTGTGCGTGCCTTCTGCCTTCCGGGCCCTGGTTCTGAGATGGTCACACCTTTGCATTGAAGACATGGCCAAGGAAAACACAGTCCGTAACCTTCTTGAGTGGGTTCTGTTAGTCATTTACACCAGAGCACAGGTGACTCCGAGTCTGTGGGGCCGGGGTGGGGGGGGGGGCAGAAAGGGAGCCATGAATCGCACTGCTGACTTGAGTTTACTTGGAGGAGAGAATAAGAATTCCTGTGTCCCTGGAGCATGTTGGCATAGTTATTGTATTGCTGTTGTCATTTAAAGAACTATGGCCTTATTCCCTCTAAACGGCTTTTCTGTATTTTATGTTGTGTGTAGGTGTAAAGCACACCAAGTGTCACCATTCTGGGGCCAAGACAACCGATGCACTTCACAAAAACTATCAGGGAGAGTGTTGATTTCTTAGACACAGTAACCTCAAACTGCTTTTTTACTCAAGATTCCTAAGTTGTGTCAGCGGCACCCTTCAGATTTACAGTGAAAGCAAAACTCCAAAGAAGCTTCATTTGGAAGGGCCACACGCCTTCTGACGTCCCCGTGTGCTGTGTGTGAAGCATCTGTCCAGCCTACCGCAGGCGGCGTTGAGGGGACTTAAGGTCCCTTTAACTCCCTGGAGAAGCCGCCCTCCAGTTCGCTCTTGTTCTGTTTCTCTGGCGTTTCCCTGGCTTGCCCCTCCCTCGGCAAATCGTGTTTGTTACTGACTGGCCTGTTTGTTTCCTCGGAGCTTGGACTTTCGGAGCAGGAAGGAAGCAGAGGAAAAGCTCATGCTGATAGGGCCAGCTCTTAACAGGCTTTAAAGGCACACGTGGTCGTCGTTGCTTTGCGCGGTTCGATCCGACCTTCTGGGAGTTTTCCAGTGCCAGTTTGTTTCCTTTCTGCGTCTTCAGTGGTGACGCTCTGTGTGCCTGGGGCCACGTCTCCTGTGTGTGGCAGATCGTCCCTGCGTCTCTGGCCCTGGCCCCGCTGCAAGGCTGCTGAGTAAACAGCAGACGTCCTGGTGGTAGGAGTGGGCGTGCATGCGTGTGTGTATGTGTGCTGGGAACGCGTGCCTCACAATGGCATTTTGGAGAGCACGGTGTTTGGTGGAGGGCCGCTGGGGTGAGGATGTCACATCAGAGGAGAATCACAGCATTTGGTTCGGACGGTCCTCTCTCTAGCCCAACTTCTATAGTGTTAGCAGAGCACAGGTCAGAGGTCAGGGTCACGATGACTCCGCTTTCCCACTGGACAGTGAAACTTGGCTGTATAGCTCTGTGGAGTGGCGTGTCCGTTCACTGCAGACGGGCGCAGATAGATCCGTGCATCCTGTTTGGTGGCCTAGGCTTGGTGATGAGGTTGCCAGGCCCTCGTTAACTGTGGGCCCGTTGGCACTGCCTGCTGTTTCGAGTCACGTTGAAATGACACATTCTACCCCATCTTAAAGGCAAACTTAACCCTTGGATGGGTGTACATTTCAAGTCACAACAGGAAGCCGTGGTATTTGGGGGGAGACATGTGGTGCGTGTTGTAAAATGAAATGAGAAAGGGCTTGGCATCCTTGGTGGCTTCTGTGATTGGGTTCTGTCGACTGTCATTTTCAGGTTAATGTCCTCCATGATGTGTGCTGTGTAAATAGTAAAGTTATAAATCCTTCTATGTGTTTAAATTACTCTTAATATGTACCTTTTAATATTAACACAGCGAAGTATTTTAAGTAAGTCACTTGAAAGTATGAGTTCTAAGACAATAGATTTTATGATTATTATAAAATTCATTTTATTATTTTCTGAAGAAGCCAGAGAAGATAGACATTTTTATTTATGGAACAGATACAGGTGTTTGCCAGGTCTCCCCCTGGGCCAGGTGCTAGGGCCACACAGGTCTGGAAGTCATGGCCACTGCCCTCGAAGTCTGCTAACCTGGCATGAGATTTCCAAAGGGTCCCTGGCACACTGTCCCCCAGGTGCTGTGTCAGGTGTGCTGCGGTGAGTAGCCCGCAGCAGGTGTCCCGGGAGGTGCAGGAGCAGCCACGCTTCACGCTGTTTTCTCCATGACATTCCTGGGCGCCCTGGCCTGCGTCCAGACTCTGAACCTGTGGATAGAATTCCGAGGGTCTGTAAATGTAGATGAGAAAGAAATTTACACTTTTCTTCTCATAAAATTGATGTCATTTATGGTTCCATATCCCTCATGCTCTAAAAAAATCGTTTTATGATGGGAGCAATTTAGAGAAAAAAATTTTAGAACTCACTTTTTAATTCATTCACAGTGAAATTGCCTCATGTCTGGCACACGCCTCCATGAGTTTTGGCACAGACACAGGATTGTGCAACCAGCACCGTAAGCAAGACACCCAAGTGTTGTCCCCTCCCCAAGACAAGACTCACCCTGCTGCCTCGCGGACAGACCCTCCTACCGCACCGCTGGCCCCTGGCGACCGCCCGTCTGTCCTCCGTCCCCGTGATTTTGCCTTTCCTGGAATGGCGTAGGGAAGGGATCATACGAGACGCAGCCTTTTGTGTCCGCTGCCTTCCACTGAGCGTACGGCTTTGAGAACCGCTCTTGTCATGGGGTACATCACTCGTTCATCCCATTTTACTGCTGCGTAGCGTTCCACCGCGTGGATGTGCCGCGGTGGGCTTGACCCTCCCCAGTTGGGAGGTGTTTGGGTTGTGTCTGGTTCGGGGCACTTACAAATAAAGTGGCTATAATATGTGTGTGTGTGTGTGTGTGTGTGTGTGTGTGAACCTAGGTTTCCATTTCACTTGGATAAGTAAGTGGGCTGGGATTATAACCACATGTTAAGTGTATTGAACTTCCTAAGAAACTCCCAAAACCTTTTCCACAGTGGGCGTGCTGTTGGCTCTCCCACAGCAGCCGCTGTGTTCCAGGCGCTCTGCGCCCTTGCCTACGTGGGACATTGTCAGTTTCCCGCTCTTCTGATTTGTGCCACATTTACGCATGACCAGTAGTAGTCTCTCAGTGCAGCTTTCGTCTGCCACCCCCCCTGACGGACGGCAGTGAGCGTCTCTTCCTGTGCTGATTCGCCAGCTGTCTACCTTCTTAGGTCGTGACTGACCGATCCCTTGGCCCACTTTAGAAATCGGGTTGTTCGTTCTATTACATTGTATTTATGCAGTTAGAAGCACGACTCTGAGAATGAGCCTCACCAGATGGCTCAAGGGATCCATACCACCAAAAGGGTAAAGAACCCTTGGGAGACGCCCCAGGCCTGCAGGGTCACGTGTCCGTGTTCCTCGTAGCAGGTCTGCCGGGCTCGGAGACTGCCACACTCCGTCGCCGAGGCTGCAGCTTGCCGACGACAGGGCGCCCTGCCGCCCCGCCATACTTCCCTTCTGTTCCGTGTATGTGGAACGGTGTCAAAGCCTCCCCCTCCCCGTGGGCGGGATTCCATATGCCTCCCTCGTCTTCTGCGCGTGCTAAGGCATCTCTTCTATTTTTATTTAGGAAATTCTCTGGCTGTCTTTGATGCTTTACCCAAGTGGAAGGAATCCTTCGTTGCAAGAAAACACATGAACCAACATATTCTAGGAGAACGAGCCTATTCCATCTTTAGACTTAGGAGCTCCTTCGTAATGCAGAATAAAGATGTGAGCACGTTTGGTGGCTGTCTGTGGTTTTCGACACCGTGGGTCGGCATCTTTTTTTCTGACATTTTGTCACAGTTCTCCAGCAGAACTCACTTCCCAGGAAAAATGCTTTTTATCTGCTGGACGTAGTTTTTAAAAATCTCTTGGGCAGCTAAATTTTGACTTAGTCATAACCAAATCTGTGAGTCAAGTTTCAACACCGTCTTCACCAGTTAACATTTTAGGGACGAGAATGCTTATTTATGATCAACGTATTAGTTTTGTTTCGTGGTTCTCCTGTTTCGGATGATGAGGAAGAACGTAAGATGTAGGAACGCGTTGCTGTAACACTGTACTGTAATTCAGGGGAAGCCCTTGCTCAGGATTCTCTTCTTTCCATCAGAAAGAGGGGAAAATGAGAAGTAAACGTAATGTATATTTTGAAAATGAATTTTGGCGCGAAAACATTGTGCCACAGTGAAGAGGTCTGCCTGGTGACAATTCTGGCTTTGGAGTGAGCCTCAGTGGTAATTAGGTGTCCTGCATTTCGTGTTTGGCCCGCTGGGGCAAGCAGTGCAAATGTGTGTTAAGTGCTTACAGTTTAGGGACTAAGAGGTGTTAACAAGATTCTTGTCTTCTAGCCGTGTATCTTCCCTCTCAAAAAACGGAGATCTACGCAGGTGAAAAGACAGGAATGGCTGGACAGGACCGCCCACGGGGTCCTTGTCATCTTGCGAATGTCCCGGGGGCCCATGCTGAAGCTTCAGTGTCTGAGTGTCCACTTCTCTCTGTCCCTCAGGCTGCAGAGAAAGGGGCTAGGAAAAGGGCCTTTGCTCCCCTGTAGATGCGGCTGCTCCTGGCCCCTCTCGCTGCCTGGATCAGTTTGCTCTTTCCGCCATGACAATTACCTGAAAGTCGAGCAGCTTAAAGCCCTGCCCGTTTCCTGTGCCCAAGTTTCCGAGGGTCAGCACCGGGCCCGGCTTTGTCCATGTCTCGCTGGCTCGCTGCTCAGTCTCCCAGGGTGAGACTCGTGTGTCTGTGGGGCTGTGCAGGCTCTTGCTGGGCCCTCTGGGATGAATCTGCTTCGAGGTCATGCAGGTGGGGTCCCCATTTGCAGCTGGCTGGTGGCGGGGTAGTGCTCAGGTTCTAGAGTCCCCTCTCCTTGGCTCTGCCCCTTCTGCCCTCTTCACAGCCAGGAGCAGTGGGGGTAGCCCCTCACACTCGGAGCAGCTCTGCCCTCCCTGTCTGCCACATCTGCCCTGGACAACCCAGCGTCATCACCCCTCGTTTTAGAGTCAGCCAATCAGCCAGCTTCATTCCATCTGCAAAGCCCCTTCCCAGCAGCTACTAGGTTAGGGTTCCACAGTGAAAACAGAGGGGAGGGAGCCTTGGGGGACATGTTTAGAATTCTACCTGACCCCCTCTACACATACATCAGCAGCAGAACAGCTAAATTTAAGGGCCTCCCGCAGGCCTGTTTGTGGCAGAGGGTGCTTCCGCTCCGAGACAATGTGTGCAGGCAGAACCCTGCGATATTTACACCTCGCAGACTCCGTTATGCATATCTTTAGGAATACTCTTTACATAAATTAAGATGATTTTTCTCTTTCCTGAAAACACAGCAACGTGCCACACATTCTGGAGGAAAATGGGGAATTGCTTATACCGTGGGCCAAATTAAATTCTGGGAGAATCCTCAGACATGGCAGGTAAAAACGGGCTCGAACGTGTGGCATATTTTAAGTTTCCTAGGAATTTTCTTGCAAGCTTGATCACAAGTTAATTTTTAAAAGCCATTTAATTATACTATGAAGAATGTGTCCAGGGTTCCCTGGCATTTATTGGAGAAAGTAATCCTGAATACACACCGTGGGTTCCTCCCAGGGGCTGCCCAGAGTCACGTCTCTTACCCGGGAGGACAGACTGCCCTGCGGGGTGGAGCACAGGGCTTGGGGTTGGAGGGGTTCTCCCCAGCCCCCCACTCCTCCAGTCTGGTGCATTTTTGGCAAGTCCTGTGGTCTCAAGCTTCAGTGTCCCGTCATGGGAAAGGTCACTTTGCGTGCAGGAGTTAATGAAGTCGTGTATGAGCTAGACACCCGCTAGTTAAACAACCACAATGATAATTTTCCACGACTGTAACTCACGCAGCTCTTTTTCCGCATTTGCCCTGAAGAGTCTGGGACCATGTGGGTGAGGTTCTATAAGGAAGGCTCTTTGCAGACGATAATCTTGGAATCGAAGCAAAACAGATGAGGTTGGATCCCCCTCTGTCTCGGCACCATCAGTGGTTTGTCGAGGGCCAGCCACGCCCGCACGCGCCCTGGGCTCCCTGATATCTTGTAACTGCCTCTCCGAGTGTTAGAGTATGTGGTCGCCTTGAGGAGAGAGCCACACACATTCACCTTGGGACGTGTCTTTGAAACTCACCCTTCAGGAAAGAAGATGCTATCTGCAGACCGAGCTTGGCTATCTCTCCCAGCTGGAAAACCTAACTTCCTCGGTGGGTAGAGGGCAGTGGTTTGGGTTTCCCAGAGCATGGCCTTCGTCCCCAAGGGCAGGCATTGACGGACGTGGAGCTTTCATCACCCCCCAGCTCAGCCCTGGTTTAGGGAACTCGGGGCTGATGTGACCCAGCTTGAACATGTCCCCTTTATGGGGAAGGAAGAGGAACTCTCCCCCACCCCCAGCCCAGTGCTCTCTGCTGAGGTTCCAGAGTGCTAGGGAGCAGGGTGCCTGAGAGTCGGCCACATGGCTCAGCACACGTGTGTGGGGACTGTTGGCCTGGCTCTGGGGCAGTGGCCCAGCGTCCCATTTGTAAGACACAGCCTAGGAAGAGGGCCAGACATCCTTAAGGCTTGGGTCCCCGGGGCAGTGTCTATTGAGAGTCCCCTCCTTCACACCTGTGAGGGGACTGCTCTGTCTGTCACTGGCAGTGCGGAGTGAGTGCCGCTCTAAGTGTCCCCCCGAAGGGGTTTCCTGCCTGCCCTGCCTCTGAGCACCCCTGTGCCAGCCGTCCTCTCCTCCCATCTCCACGGAGAGGCTGGCATTGGGACATGTGACCGTGGTCATCTCTGGTGCTGCCCAGCGCGGGGTCTTCCTACCCCTCCCCTGCCCTTGCAGCTGAGGTTACCTGCCCCCAAGGTATGGAAGTGGCCCTACAACAGGCGGGCTGCTGCCTGGCCGTGAGTAAAGCTGAGCTTTGTGACAAAAATCGACCCGGGGCACCTGGCAGGGAGTGTGAGGTCGTCTCAGGGCATGCGGCCTTCCCCCTGATACTTCCCGGCAACGGACACTCACGGGGTCCCCACACAGCCCCTGCTCTGTGGGCAGCTGTCAGAGATGCAGGCCCTTCTGGCCTGAGCTGGCATCTGGGCCCAGCAGCTCCCTGTCCTGCCCCTGGGAGCCCCCTTTTCCCAGCAGGACCCCATCCCCACCCAAGGGCACCCCTCTGACCTGTTTTGCAGAGTACTCTGGCTTGGAGATGCTTCTAGCCCCCTTGCAGAGTCATGCTGGAGGCATCAGGGGGCCGTAGTCTCCCCCCAGTGCCCAAGACAGGGTCTGCTGAGCACCCAGACAGTGACTGGGACCTGCCCCAGGGTTCTCGCTAGGTTGGATGCTCCTGGCCTGGAAGGAGCTCCTGGTGTTGGCCAATCACACTGAGCCTCCCAACTGCATGATCGAGGAAAACAAGTATAGATTGTTTTAGCATCTAATGTCAGACCTGCCCAGTCTCCTCCCCTGTGCAGGGGGCAGTGGCCTCTGAGCCCGCTCCTAGGACGCGCTCCCCTGGTGCAATGCAGCATCATGCAGGACAAACACTCTTTCCCAAGCTCCCCAAGCTACAGTGCCCCCCTCAGCTCCCTGAACCCCCTACACATAATTTCTTTCCTAAAAGTGAAAGTTACTCTGTTTGTCAAATCCCCCAGGGGCTGGGTGTCACCTTTTACACGGTGACAGTACCGTCTTCCCCCTTGTACCTACAAAGGGAAGATTGGCAAACTTCGCCGATCGCGGCCGGGCGGAGGCCTCCCACAGCAAAGTTTGTCTAGGGATTTTTTCATGAATGCGCGTGGACTTGGGTTTGTCTGTAAAAGTAATTCAAGTTGTCGGTGTTAATGGTACTTAATTACTAGGGGGTGTGCGTGTGCCCGTGTGTGTGTAGGGGGGGGGTCCCCTGGATCAGTAACCCTACTGAAGAGCTGGTTCTGAAGCCTAGGCTAGGGGGGCTGTAGCACCCCGGAAACCCTTCTCCCAGCTCACGGAGTGCCTAGCGCTGTCCCCACGGCTCGTGTGCTAGTGATAAATGAGCTGATGATGTCCCATTGCAGTTCGGTTTAGAGATGACCCAGTGTCTGCTGCTGTCACCCTTTGGAGGGCATAAACATGATCGCTGGTACAAGGCAGGCAGGCGTCCTGTAGGAGAACCAGCGGAGGCACTGGGTCGGAGGCTCTGGGCTCCGCCTGCTGCCGCGCCCGCTGCTGCAGCCCTAACTCCGGTGTTTTCATTCCTGGAAAGGCTTGGAGGGCACACCGAGCTCAAAGCTGAAGGTGCTGATTCCAGCCACCCGGCCGCAACCACGTGTCTGTTAATGAGATTAAGGATTTAAATAATGGGGCTTAACCGAAGAATTTATATGTACAACCCACGGACAGGAATTAAGGAGGGGGATGTGGGTGGGAGGGCTGTGCAGGGCCGAGGGGAGTAAAGGGGGGAACATGGGACAACTGTAATAGCATAATCAATAAAATATGTTAAAAAACAAAAAATAAATAAACATGGGGCTTAAGTTGCTTTTCTGTGCACGTCCCTCTGAGAAAGCTGCCCCCGCGTCAGTCACTTTGCAGACATTCCCGGCCGGCGCCCTGCGCAGTGCGCTCACTGTGACACTGTTAGAGATCGGGTTCGCAGCTCCGCCCCGCCCACAGTAAACCTGGAGTGTGGTTTCTAATCCGAATCCTATACTCGGGAGCCAAAAGGAGGTTCTAGTGATGATCCAACCCGGGGATGGCTTTGGCAAAGGAGGAGCCGGGTTAGCCCCGGGCAGCTTCTCATCCGGGTAGAACCAGAATCTCAGTAGGGAAAAAAGAGGGGAATCCCTTATTCACGGTGTTTTACATAAGCCGCTGAATAACACTGTGTGTGCGTGATCACATATTCTTTTCTTATCTGTGCATCCAGGGACACTTGGGCTGCGTCCATCTCCTGCCCTCTGTGAATAAGGCCACAGTGAACATGGGGGTGCAGGCATCTCTTTGATATAATTGATTTCATTTCCTTTCGGTATTTACCCAGAAGTGGGATTGCTGGATCGATATTACTTTTTATTACAGGGTTAAGGTATATTTCACGTGATGCTACCTCTTCATGTTCTTTTTCACTGCTGGTGGGACTTGTGTCAGTGGATAAAAGAGTGTCATCGCTTCTTCTGTTTGGAAGTGGAAAGGCAGAAGCAGAGCCAGCCATGTCTGTCAGGGCAGATGTTGCTGGAAGGTGTTATCACTGTCTGAGGGCCCCAAATCTGTCCTCGCAGGTCCTGCCTGGGCCTGACAAGCCCAGGGCGCTCCACGCGGGCTCTGGTGTTATCAAACCCTCTGCGGAGAACTCGAGGAAGCCAGCACGTCCTGGCCTGCTGCTATGGAAAAGCGTCTCCCTCCCTTGGAACAAGCCTTTATGAATGCCTCTCTGAGCAAAGGCTGTGAACTAATCCATCATCCGTTATCTTTAAATAGCATGCCATCCAGCGAACCGCCTCTCCAGATGTCTGTTTGTGGGTCACATGTAGCTTGTTCAGTCAAGTAGGACTTGAGGACTTCCCCTCTTACCGACAACAAAAGGGAACCATTCCGTCGGTGAATGTCTCCTTCTGGGGACCCTTCTTTCAGTCCTTCGTCACCCTCTCTCTACTCTTGACACCTCCCTTCTCCAAAGCAGACCTGCAGGGCAGGTTCGGCTTTGTCTCTGGGTGGTGGGCACAGGGCCTGGCGTTGGAGGTCTCGTTATTACAGAAAGACCAGCCAGACGCCCCACCCAGGATTCTTTGAGATCCGTGGAAACTGCTGCCCGTGTTGGAAGGTTCAGTGTGGCACGGGCTCCTCTAGCCCCATGCACAGTGGGTACACGGAGCGAGAAAACGTGGCCCGGACCTCACGGGGCTTCCAGGCAGTCCCCAGGAAACAGTTCCACACCACCGGGCATGGGGTGGGGGGCTCCGTGGCCACAGGAAGGGCTTCCAAGGGGGAAGAGATGGCCCCCGAAGGAGAGGCAGGAGGAGGCACTTCTGTTCTATCCTACACACTCACCCCCAGACCATCTTTCTGAAAACCCTGCCCTGACTTCGGCACTTTCCTGATTAAACACCCCGCTGCAAGAACCCCACCTGCTCAGCCAGAGAACAAGACCCCTGCCGAACTCCAACACCCCCCAGCCCGCTGTCCCCCAGGCACTGCACTTGCTCAGCATGCTGGTCATGCAGTCTGATGCCCCCTGCGCACGTGCCCCACGTCCATGTCTGCTCAAGTAGGGCTGCACACCTTCCTCTGAGAAGCCCTCAGGGA
This sequence comes from Macrotus californicus, assembly GCA_007922815.1. Taxonomy (NCBI): domain Eukaryota; kingdom Metazoa; phylum Chordata; class Mammalia; order Chiroptera; family Phyllostomidae; genus Macrotus; species Macrotus californicus. The sequence goes on from VMDR010000070.1 coordinate 185,781, forward strand.
CTTCCTCCCTCCCCTTCCTCAGGTCCCCTCCTGCTGCCTCTGCACGCAGGACATTCCCTCCTTACCGGGTGTCGCTGTGTCTCCTGCTGTGCATCAGGCTGGGCTCTAGGCGATAGGCAGGGAGCCACACCCCAGATGGACGTATGTGAGGAGACAGAGTGAGCCAGCGCACGGGCTGCCGTCTGCCATGGCACCGTCCCTGCTGTGTGTGACCCCCAGTTCGCTATCCTGTGTTCCCCGGAGGCTGTGTGCTCTCCCCTGTGTCCTGGGTGCCGGGCAGCCCCTGCACACAGCAGGGGCCCAGCACACGCAGAGGGAAACAAATGCAGGGCCCCAGCAGAGCAGAATGTCATGGAGCTGGAGGAGCGCTGAGCCGGCAAAGGCAGGGCTGTGTCCCAAGGCTCCGGGAACAGGACAGCCATGCGCTGTTGAAACAGAGGTGGGGCAGGATGGGGAAGAGCAGAGTGAAGGGGTTGGTGGAAGCAGGAGGCCCTGCAGTGGCTGAGAGGTCAAGGTCACGCCACTGAAGAGTCAGGGCTGGCCTTGGGCTGCGGAGGGTGCTCTGAGTGACTTCAGATGGAACTTGCCTCCCAGCTGAAACCCTCTGCCTCCTCCTTATGTTCCCCAGGTTCCCAGACACTGCCATCCTGAAGTTGTGGGGACAGCACACATTTACGGAGTGCCCATTCTGTCTCACACCTGGCACAGTAACCCCAGCACAAGTCCCAGACACATGCCAGGCAGGTGTGGTCCGTGGAACAGAAGAGCTGGGTGGGCCTCAGCACAGGGGCAGTGCCTTGGGTGCAGCGCCTACCCCAGCCACAGGGGGCACCCTTGTGCAGGGTCAGCCCACGTGGGCACAGAGAATGCAGCCCCAGGGGCACATCTTCTGATTTTTCAAGAGAAGCTATTTTGGGGAAATGTTATAATTTTTAAATGCGGACAACTGCACAAATATATATGGATACTTTTGTTTTAATGTTTGTGACACCAGTCCTGTGTCCTGGTGGCATTTGCTGTCTGGGCAGTCAGCTTTCCACCTGGATTAATGCATTTCTGGTTCATTTCTTGGTGTCCATTCCCCTGCCCTTTCTACAACCCAGCTCCACTCCTGCATCTAGCGGAAACACTGTGAGCCAAGTCTGCATGGGCACTCTGGAAGGTTCTGTCTCTGTGTGCAGGCTCCCTTCATTCACGGACACAGGTTCCAGGGCCCTGACCTGCAGCCAGGGGATTCGCAGAGTGGGGGACAGGCTGGGCAGCAGGGCAGCCCAGCCCAGCACTCCCTGCAGGCCGAGGGCAGAGCCACAGTGACAGTGTGATACCCTGACCTCCTCCATGCAGCCCAGACTCTGTCACCAGTGGAGTAAAGGCGAAGAAAGTGGGCAGAATGTTGACTGTTCTCTGCAAAGCAGAGTGTCTTTTTCTATCGTACCAGAGATAAAAGGGGCCAGCACTGCCCCGGTGCGGGCCAGTTCTCCTGTGGTGAGTCCAGGGGCCCGGGATCTCTGTGTCAGGAGCCGTGGGGAGCGTGGTGGTAAGAGAGCCGCAGGTCCCAGGCAGCAAAGGGAGCCTCGCCCATCCGCCAGCCGCCAGAGGTGGGCGCCGTCATCAAGCGTGGAAGTCTATTGCGGAAATGACATGGGATGTGGGTGCTGTCCATCCACCTCTCTGAAATGAAGTTTCCCAGAAGAAAATGTTTTCTTTAAATTGTACAAAGTCCTTGAAGTAAAAAAGTAATCAGTTAGCAAGCTGTGCCTTTGCGTGTTCTCAAGCCAACTCTTTGGCTTCAGAGCTAAAACTGAAACCACGGAGTACGTGTTGGTGGGTGGCCGGGCAAACCGCGCATGGTCCCTCACTGCACGGGAGCGGCACGCAGAGTTGGAAAGGAAGGAAGGCCCAACACGCCGCGGTGCGCATGCACCTCAAGGACACTGAGTGTGAGTCAAAGACTGCGAGACACCACTTCTGTGGGGTTCCTGGAGCAGTGACATTCATGGGGACAGAAATTCAAATGGTGGGTGTGGCGGCAGGGGGCGGGGAACGAGGGGTTTGTGTTTTATGGGGACAGAGATTCAGTTTGGAAGACGAAGAAGTTCTGGAGCTGGTGGTGGCGATGGCGGCACAGCCATGCGAATGGGACTGGTGTCACCGAAGTGCAGAGCTAACGTCGGTCAGAACGGTACGTCTCACCTCACGCGGAGTCCCCCCTTGTCCCGGGAACATGCTGGCAGCGCAGGCACCTGCAGGCCACCCCTCTGATTGCAAGGCTGGGCCACCCCAGCATCTTTATCTGTTCAGTCTGACGGGGACCCTGCAGCCTGTTCATGACCTTCAGCCTCTTCCCGAGACTCTGCCCGGCTTCGCTGCACGGAGAAGCTCCGAGGGGACTGGTGCTGGGACCATGTTCCGTCGTGCTCACAGCACCTCCAGTTCCTTGTCCCTGGGTGCCTCATCTGTCTGCCGTGGGCTCCTGTTCGAGGAGGCCCCTTTATCCTCCAATGACTAATGTCACAAGCACTGAGTGCCACCCACGCTGCAAAGGAAGCTGGTGTAGACAGACTGTGTGTGGCCTTCCTCCACAGGAAAAGGGTTTGTCAGTAAACTAAAGACTTACTCTTGTGACACATCCTCAGGGAATTGGGTCATGTGTCCCCAGGACAGCCACCGAGGCCCACAAGGGTGAGGCCTTTGGCCCAAGATGGGGCTTTCTTTATCTCAAAGCTCCAAAGGGCATGGGCCAGGCCGTTTGTTTTTCTGTCGGTGATGCGTTCATTTCCTTCCGCTGATGCCCCCCTCCCTCCTCACCTGCCCTCTCTGAGGCCACAGACCCGGACATGTCCTCTGTGTTCTTCGTCATCCTTGCTGACCCCCGGGAGGCGGTCACCGTTGATGGGTTCTCTCCTGGCCCCACCTGCCATGGAGGAAGAAGAGGGAGTAAATCCCCGTGCAGAGCACCTGCCTGGACCCGCTGAGACCCTGGGGCTGTCCACTGTGGGGGGCTCCGCAGGTTTTGGAGAGAGGCCAGGTGCAGGTGGTCCAATTCAGACTGCAGGGATTTGGGAGGTGGCTGGGTGTATGCCCAGGTAGCCCCCGACAGATAAATGCCTGGTAGGGCCGACAGGAGTGGCTTCCTTCTTCCGGGTCATCCCTTTAGAGTCAGGGAGCGGTGGAGCTCCTGCCACAACCTGTGCGTGAGGGGGTGTCATTGTCACTCACAGTCCGTAGTCTGCAGTAGGCTTCCCCCCAGAGTTCATTCGATACCGTATTCTGTGGGTTTTGACCGATGTATAGCATCCTCAGAAAATGCCCTAAAAATTCTCTCTCCTCCACTGATTCATTCTTCCCTCCCTCCTAACCCCCAGGGGACCGCTGGTTTTCTTTCTGTCTCGTTTGTCCTTTCCAGAAGGCCATGTAGCTGGACTCACACACACAGGTGTGGTTTTACGCACTGGCTTCCCTCCCTGTGTAATATACATTACGGCTCCTCCATGCATTCTCATGGCTTGATGGCTCATTTCTTTTTAGCCCTGAGCAACATTTTATTGTCTGATGTTCCACAGTTTGTCTGTTCTCCTGAAGGACATCGTGGTTTCTTGCAAGTGTGGGCGATTCCAAATTAACACCCGTGTGCAGGGTTTTGTGTGAACAGATTTTTAATTTGTTGGGGTAAATACCAAGTGGCACGATTGCTGGATCATGTGATAAAAGTGTCCATACTTTTGTCAGAAAATGCAAATTGTCGCGTTCCAAACGGGCCGCACCGCTTTGCACCCCCAGTAGTGAAGGTGGGTTCTTTTTCTTCGCATCCTTCGCTGGCGTTTGGGGTTGTCAGAGTTTTGGACTTTGGCCATTCTGGTAAGTGGGTGGTGGGGTCCCATTGTGGCTTTGATTGGCACTTCCCTGATGGTGTACGATGTGGAGCATCTTCACATAGACTTATTTGCCATCTGGATATCTTCCTCACCAAGGTATCTGGTTGGGTCTGTTGCCCATTTTTGAATCAGGTTATTTATTTTTTTCATTGTTGACTTTGAGAGACCGTGGTATACTATTGATAAGTGTCTTTTATCAGTTGTCTTTTGCAAATATTTTTCTTCCAGTCTGTGGCTTGTCTTCTCATTGTCTTGACGTTGTCCTCTACAGGGCAGAAATGTTTCATGGTGATGAGGTCCAGCTCGTGAATTCTTTCATGAATCAGGTCTTTGGTGTTGCACTGAAATAGTCAGTACCATCCCCAATTGTGTAGGTTTTCTCCTATGTTATCTCCTAGGAGTGTTGTAGTTTTGAGTCTTACGGTTAGATCTATGGTACATTCGAGTTAATTTTTGCAAAGGATGTAAGGTCTGAGTCTACATTCTTTTTCTTTTGCACGTGGATGTCTGGTTGTTCCAGCACCATTTGTTGAGAAACTGTCTTTGCTCCATCGTATTGCCTCTGTGCTTCTGTCAAAGATCAGCTGGCGCGATCTACGTGCATCTATCCTTCCGCTCTCGGTTCTGTTCTACTGATCTGTTGTCTGATCTTGGCCAGCGCCACGCCATCGTGATTACTGCCCCTCTGTGAGAAGTCCTGAGGCCAAGTGGTATCAGTCCTGCAGCCTGATTCTTCTCCTTTCTCCTTCAACATCATCTCGGCTATCCGGGGTCTTTTGTCGCTCTACCTAAACTGTAGCATCCGCTCTTCAATGTCCACAAGATAGCCTGTTGGGACTTTAATTGGGATTGCACTGAATCAGTATATCAAGTAGGGAAGAACTGAAGTCTTGAAAATACTGAGTTTTCCTATTCGTGAACATGGAACATTTCTCCATTTATTTAGTTCTTTTATTTCATTCATCTGAGTTTTGCCATTTTTCTCATAGATTTGGTACAATTTTGAAAGATTTATAGCTAAGTATTTTATTTGGGGAGGTGCTAATAGAAGTGGTATTATGTTTTTAATTTATAATTTCATTTGTTCATTACTGACCTATAGAAAAGCAACAGACTTCTTAGTATTACCCTTGTGCCCTGCAACCTTGCTCTAATTGCTTATTAGTTCCAGCAGATTCTTTTTTTTTTTTTAAATGAGTTCAGATTTTCTTCCTGAGCCTGTGAAGAAAAAACTGTTTTTTGCTCACTTCCCAATGAGTGTACCCTTTATTTCCTCTTCTGGTTTTATTGTATTCGCTAAGACTTCCAGTGTGAGGTTGAAAAGGGGTAGTGAGAGGGGACATCCTTGCCGTGTTCCTGTTCATGGTGGGAACGCATCTAGTTTCTCACCGGTACTCACTGTGTTAGCCGCAGGTCTGGGTGGATGTTCTTGATAAAGTTAAGGGGGTTCCCCTCTATTCTTAGCAGGGGTGGCTTCTTTTGGTTTCTCGGGGCCACCCTCGAAGAAGAGTTATTTGGGCCACACAAAGACTAATGAAAACTGATGAGCAAAAAAAGGTTTTAAGTAAATTTACAATTTTGTGTTGGGCCACATTCATAGCCATCCCGGGCCACATGTGGCCCATGGGTCACGGGTTGGACACCACTGACTCTTAGTTTGCTGAGAGCTTTTATCATGAGTGGGTGTTGGATTCTGTCAAATTTCTATAGCCATGATCATGGGTGTGCCTTGGCGAACATGCTGATGTCACGGCTCTGTTCATCGATTTTCATCTGTTGAACCAGCCTTACATCCCTGGGATAAACCCCTCGTAGTTGTGGTGTATAATTCTGTTTATCCATTGTTGGATTTGATTTGCTAATATTTTGTTGAGGACTTTTACATCTATGTTCATGAGGGAAACTGGTCTGTAGTTTTCTTTTTTTTCTGTAATTCTTTGAGTTTGATATTAGGGGAATGCTGGCCTCATAGAATGCCTCTGTCTTCCCAAAGGGAGTGTGGAGAGTGGGTACAACTTCTTTCTTAAAGTCTGGTGGACTTCATCAGCGGCTCATCTGTGCCCGGTGTGCTCTGTGTTGGAAGGTTGTTAGTTATTGATTCAGCTTCTTTAATAGTATAGTCTGGTTCAACCTGTCTAGTCCTCTATTTTTCAATAAAGAAATCCAAGTTAACGACAGGTGGGGCTCGAGTAAAATTGGAAAAGACAGTGCATGAGTGTCCTAAAGACTACCCAGTTCATGCACTCACTCACTCATTCACTCACTCATTCATTCACTCACTCACTTGTTCATTCACTCATTTACTCACTCATTCATTCACTCATTCATTCACTCACTTATTCATTCACTTATTCATTCACTCACTCACTGACTCACTCATTCATTCACTCATTCACTCACTCACTCATTCACTCATTCACTCACTCATTCATTCACTCACTCACTCATTCACTCACTTACTCACTCACTCACTCATTCATTCGCTTCATGTTCATCCAAAAGCCACCTCCTGAACCTGTTCATCAGAGTAACACCTGCCTCAAGATGACAGCAAGTGTATCTCATGTCTTCCTGTGCTTTTCCCTCGTGGCTTACGATTTTTGTTTTTAATGTATAACTGCACACCCACAGTAACTTAGGTTCCATTAGTTTGGGTTTTGTAATACTCATTGAAATAAGCTTGACCGAAGGTGACCTTCCTGAATTCACAGGAACAGTGATTGCCGAGCAGATCAGAAGCCTTTAGTCCGTTACCGTGGAGATGAAAGGACGCACTCTCCTAATGGCTTTCTGCACTTTCTCCCTGGTGGCCTAGGTGGCTACGGAGTAGGACTGCCTGGGTGCGGCCCTGGCTCAGCTTCCCTCTAAACCCTTCTTTCTCACACTTGTAAAGTGCAAATAATAATACCAGCCTTGGAGGCTGCTTGTGGGGATAAAGGAGACAGTGTTATGACGTTTCTAGCCCAAGGCTTGGCAGGCCACCAAAGGGAGATGTTCCGAGAGTCCCCTCCATGCTGTGGGGGACGCACAGATACAAAAGTCAGTGGAGAAGGCAACCTGCTGGGGAAGCCAAGGTGGTTGAAGATTGTTGCTTTGGAAGAGGCAGAGTGCCCCAAGGTCAGGGGAAATGAATGAAGGACTGAAGCTGGTCGACAAGGAGGCTTGTCCTGCTCAGGCAGGCTGGCTGGGTGCAGGTGCCCGGGGACGCAGGGTGCCTAGTGCTAAGTGGCCAGACGGTGCACTGACTGGACTTGGAAGGATGCGGTGGGACAGGTGTGGGAGAGGGCGCCTTCGCCCCCTGCAGCTACCGGCCACGCTGCGTTCCATGTGGGGTGCAACCTTTGGAAGGCAGTGCTGAGGCCGGAGTCCCAGGGTGGGAACAGTTCAGGAAAAAGGCACAGTGACAAAAGCCTCCTCTGTGTGCTAGATGTAGCCAAGACTTCTTTTTCTTTTTCATTCTTGCTTTTATTCTCATTTCCCCTCTGATAACTGATGCTGGATCGTGAATGTTTGTAATCAGACTTGCATGGCCAGTAGGTCTTTCTTAGCTGGGTGTTATTTGTATGCTTTTTAGGGTCTGTTTTTCCAACCCGTTAGGCTGTTTCTCAGACTCTGCCCAAGTTATGACCAGATATCTCTGTAGGACAGTCAGGACCCTGCCTTCAGGTGACCCATGGATCAAGATTTCTTATCTGCCCCTTGGGAAGGTCCTTATCAGCTCCTCCTGGCCCTGAGCCAGCTTCTCTGCCTCCCACGCTCTCGGCCTCAGGGACTCTCCGTGTGCCTGCATCCTGTCACAGCTGCGGCGTCTCCTTGGGGCCTGATCTCACCCCCGACCTCACCTGGTGCCCTCTGACCCATGTCCTGGATACACACACACGCACACACCCTCATCTTGCCCCCATGGCCGAGGCCCTGGAACCTGCAGTAGGGCCCACCAGTGTGTGCCCTTGCCATTGTCCAGGCCTCGCTTGGATCCGGGACCGTTCAGCTCCATTGGCCCCGAAATGGGAGGCTTGCCCCAACTTTGCTGTGTGCGCCCATTCAGATGGTGCCAACGTGCCGGCTTCTTAAACAGAGCTGTGGGTATGAGGGGTCTTGCTCACCCCCCACGTGTCCAGTGTGTATGTGGCCTTTTGGGGGGCATAGAAGTGCTTTTCTCAGCTCGCACAAATGAGGACGATGAGACATTCAGCGAAGCATCCCAGCTGCAGCCCAGGGCTCTCACGTCGTCCTCGGTGACAGCCTCCCTGTTGGCGGGAGGTGAGAGGGGAACAGTGTAGGCTTGTTCGGAGCTGCTTGTAAGGCGCCCAGTGTGGAGAGCTGAAAATCCCTCCTCAGAGGCCTCTCTTTGGGCAGCATGTTTGGGGAGGGTGTGATGAGAAGTGGGGGCTGGGGGTTTCTCTCCAGGAAGAGGCCTCTCTCTCTGCCCAGGACTGGGGACTGTACAGACACAACAGTGATCAGAGGGAGTGTGGGGCTCCCCCAGGAGGCTCCAGGGTGGCCAGCACCTACCGGGTAGAGACTTCTTGACCAAGGCAGGTGCCCCTTCCTCTGTTCCTTGATACTTGGGCCATCCAGCGCCAGGCTCAGCAAGGAAAAGCATGGCCCCCAAGACTGGCTGGAGCATTGTGTTCCCTGGCTGGTGACTCTCTCTCTCCCCAGCATCTGTCTGTCCCCTCTGTGCTGTCACTGCACTTGCTGGTCTTAGGTCATATATTTGAGTGTTGATGGAGTCATTCCCATCTCCCTGATGACTGGGAGCCACACTGAGCAAGGTCTGGGCTATCCTGCTCATACTCTGTCCCCAGCGTGCTATGTGTGCTTGGCAGGGACCTGTGGAACGAATGAGTGAGTGAGTGAGTGAGTGAGTGAATGAGTGAGTGAGTGAGTGAATGAATGAGTGAATGAATGAGTGAATGAGTGAGTGAATGAATGAATGAGTGAGTGAATGAGTGAGTGAATGAATGAGCGAATGAATGAGTGAATGAATGAATGAGAGTGAATGAGTGAATGAATGAACGAACGAGTGAGTGAGTGAATGAGTGAGTGAGTGAATGAATGAATGATAGTGAAGGAATGAGTGAATGAGTGAGTGAATGAGTGAGTGAATGAATGAATGAGTGAGTGAATGAGTGAGTGAATGAATGAGTGAATGAGTGAATGAGTGAATGAATGAGTGAGTGAATGAATGAATGAGAGTGAAGGAGTGAGTGAATGAATGAGAGTGAGAGAGTGAGTGAGTGAATGAATGAGAGTGAATGAGTGAATGAGTGAATGAATGAGTGAGTGAATGAGTGAATGAGTGAATGAATGAATGAGAGTGAAGGAGTGAGTGAATGAGTGAGTGAATGAGTGAGTGAATGAATGAGTGAGTGAGTGAGTGAGTGAGTGAATGAATGAGTGAGTGAATGAATGAGTGAATGAATGAATGAGTGAGTGAATGAATGAGTGAGTGAGTGAATGAATGAGTGAGTGAGTGAATGAGTGAGTGAGTGAGTGAGTGAGTGAATGAAAGAGAACTTGATGCCAGCCCTATAATATCCACTCAGGAGAAGCTTGTTCTGGGGCAGGGCTGACACTCTCAGTTTTCCGTCATGTGATCCTGGGGTGTTTTAATATCCTTGAACACTAAGCATTTATTACCTTTTTTTACTTTCTTGGGAAACAGCAGGGACAGAGTAAAGCCACAGGGTTAATGTGTCTCCCCCAACCACCTGGGAGCTGCCTAAGAGCCACAGGGGCTCCGAGTTGGCCCATCACGGTGCCTTTAGAGCCCAGCACACAGTAGGTATTCAGGAAATGCTTTAGAACTGATGAAGAGTCCCCTTTGTGCAGCTTGCATGTTGACACCAAGTCAGCAGACCCACAGCAGACAGGGCCAGTGTTTCCTGTCCCAGAGGCACAGGATGAGGGCTGGGGGTCTCCTCTGGCCTCACCCAGGGAGCAGCGAGTGTGCACACACGTGTGAGTGTGTACCTGCAGCCTGAGGCCACCAGCTCACCAGCCCAGGGCCGAGAACAGCTCACGTGCCCCTCTGGGCACACCCAGGGCCCTGGGTACCAGGAACCGTGGGCAGAGGAAGCCCAGAGGAAGCAGAGGAGCCCGCCTGGCTGAGGCCTGCACTCCAGCCCCAGGGCTCGTCTGCAGAGACTCTCTGGGCCTGGACAGACAGACGGCTCCTCCCTCCTGGAGGAGCAGCCGGCTCTGTGCTCCATTCTCTCTTCCTTCTCATCATTTTGTGTGACTGTCCAGTTTTACTGTGGCCAAGCAAGGGTCGGGCCACGTGGGCCCCAGGCTGTCCTCCCTCCCCCAGCACTGTCCAGGCTCTGCCTGGCTGAGACTGGTCCTTGCCCAGTGCATCGGACGTGGAGCTGAAGCTGCTGTCCCCGCAGTCCAGCTGGCGGGGTGACTGCCGCTGCTGAATTTAAACGTTTCGGAACACGGCTGTGTAGAGATGGTGCTTCCAGCCGTCCCTAAGAATTAATAAAGGTCTTAACTCCACTTTTTTGGCCCTTGGCTGACTGCGGACAAGTCTCAATGTTAAGGGGAAGATTTTCTTCTTTATTAAAAAATCCCAAGTACCTCAGCAGGCCTTTCACACTCCAAGGGCCTTCTCATTGAGTGACAAGTGATCCTTTTGCCAAGACACTGGTTGGAAACCTTCAGGAATGTTGCCTTGGGGGATGCAGGCTCTGTGTGGGTAATGCAAAAAAATACCAAAACCAAAACAAAACACAAAACGAAACAAAACACAAAAGCATATGCCACAGTGAGTCATGCCATGAAGAGTTTCGTTTTCGAAAAGCTCTTGTGGTCCGTTCTGTAGTCTCAGAACATGGGGCCCCCAGCAATCCCTCCAGGAAGGTTGGCGAGTTCTCTGGGTGACAGGGCACACACCTCTGGGTGACCGACAGCATCTGTCCTGCCGGCCTTTGGTGTGTTCTGCCGCCAAAGTGCTGGGAGGCCGTTGGGGCCGTGAGCGTCTCTCGTCCGAATTTCTCAGGACCCTTTCAAGCCCGTACGCTTGACTTCTCCATTTCGATCCAAATGGGTTTTCATAACAGGCATGTTACCACCACAAGGAGTGAGCGTTGCTTCCTACGATGCTGCTTCAACTTGAACTTCCGTGATGACACTTTTGTAATCATCGAGCGGCAGGAAGCAGATGCTGCCTCGTATTTTACGTTCTCAACGGCACAAGAATGGCAAGGACCTTTAGAAGGCAAAGGAAGTGCTTCAATTAGTAATTCCCATGGTAACTGACAGTACGCGATCTCTTCCCCCTCATTTCTGGGGCTATTTTAAGTCCTTAAATTGATTTACGTCCCTGTGGAGATGTGCAAAAGTGTGGATTGAATCCGTCCTCTCTGCTGGGCGCTGGGGGTTTTCAGTGATAAGCTGCGTTCTCTGGCTCCTTCCCAGGTGTCTGCGGTGGAGTTGAGGCCCGCTCTCCAACGGGGGAGTTCACGCGTCCTTACGTGAGGAAGAAGACACGACTTCCCCTGCATTCCTGTTGTGGTCTAGATCACAACACATCCCCACAAGTGATTTCGTTCTGCACCCTTCTTACCATTGTAGGAAGCGTCAGTGTCCATGTATGACTGGCCTAGCACTAGGTGATAACGGTGACTCAATGTGAGCTAAACGTGGGGACCCCTCCTCGGGTGCAGAGGGTCTGAGCCTGGAAACCCCATTTCAGCCCAGCGCCCAGTGCAGGGCGTTCAGACCTTGGCTGGCTCAGGATTCGGCCCTTCCTCACCGTGTCCCATACAGGACAGGGGACACCGCATTCGCTGGCAGCAGGCACACCCTCCGACACTGGGGTGTCCTGTCTTTCTGCACTGCCCTCCTCCCGCCGCCCACCCCAGACTCCTCTGCCTGGTCGTGAGTCCCCAGGGTGGCCTGCAGCGACCCTGCTGAGCAGGGGACCAATACGGCAAGCACAGGCATAGGGCAGCTCCACTCAGCATCGCAACCCTGAGGTGAGGGCAGGTGCTCCTTCCTGCTTCTGATGTGAGGTCTGGGGGCCAGCGGGGTGTGCCGCCTCAGTGGGCAAGGGGAATCCTTGTGTCGGCCAGTGATTGCTGGAAGGTCACTGGTCATTTGTGTCTTACAATGGGACAGGGAACAGGAGGACGGGTGGGAGGTGTCCTGGGTGTGACGTATGGAAGGACATCTCAGCCAAAACACACAGAAGGAAACATTTTGGAGAAGGTATGGCCAAGTCAGTATTTACTGAGCATGTGACATGGGCCAGGCACACCACAGGAGGCGCCTCACGCACGCTACCTGGCACAGCCCACACCACTGTGGGCGAGAAGCCAGTCCACCTGCTGGGGCCGAGGGGGTACCGGCAGGCAGGATGTCCAGTGCAGACCCAGAAAGCCCAGGGCCCGGCAGGACGAGCCGGTCACCCGCCCACCACTGCAGGGTGAGATGACTCCCCTCGTTTTGTGAATGGAAACCTTGTGGCTCTGAGAGGGGCGGTGACCAGCCCAGGCTCCTCTGGGGGCGGGTGGGCCGGTGCCTGTCCAGCCCTGTCTCCACAAGCTCTGACCACAGTCCCCTTGGGCAGGGCCTTGAGAGGCCATTCCGCCTACAACCAGAGGCTCAAAGTCATCCATGTGGCTGGCACCTTAAGATTTATGTGCCAGTGGGAGGTTCCTAATTTCTTTTGGGAGAAAATGGTAAAAATCTGAAAACTATTTTCAGACGTAGTTCATGTCTCAAGGCAAGCAAGCTCATTCTGGAAGAAAGCAGGCTTTTCATGGCAAACCACTGCTGTGGGGGCAGCAGTCCCCTCGGCCGGCCGTTGTCTCTATGCCGGCAGTCCCCGTCGCCCTACTGTGTGTGTAGCCGCTGATGCGGGAACGTTTCTGCTTCCACATTTGTGAGCTGATTTTTTTACAGAGAAACTAGTTCCTCTCTTTGCTTATTTAACCAGGGTCAGAAACCAGCCCTGGCAGCGATCCCAACCACTAGCTCAACTCGGAACAGACCTGCTGTCAAGGACAGATGACCCTGGGTCTTCGCCCCGTGAGCTGGGCACCGGCACCCACAGGCAGGCACGCAGCGTGCATCCTGCACTCAAGCCACTGATGGTCTCTCCCAGGCACCCCCTCCCAGGGGAACCACTCCCCCACGTCTGTCCCCACACATCCACGTCGCCTGCTTTCGAAGTTGCATAGGGGAGTCATGAGACATGTAAGGTCTTTGTTGTTATGCCTTTGGACACCAGCGAGGTGCGAGGCACTGCCTTGGATCCAAACACCCCTGTGGATGTGTGTGTGTCCCCATGTGGGTCCCAGAGCTATCTCAGGCATCACTCCTCGGAGGCCATACTCAGCCGGTGACCAGCTCGCACACTGTGTTCAGGGAGGCGTCACCCCTGTGTAAATCGGTCATTTAAAACCCATTGTAACTAGGAATCCACAGGGCGGCTTGGTGTCGGTGTCGCTGGGAAGTTTCCTGAGTGCCAAGGTCATCTGCACCCTGGACTCGAGCAGACGGGTGGGGAGCAGGGGCAGCAGCTGGGAGCCGAGGGGAAGTGCCATTCGGATGCCATCTTCTCTGGTGGCTGCCAGAGGAGACCTGATATCTGGGGAAGGCCCAGTTGTCTCCACCGCCCTCTTCCAGCCCCAGGGACACCCAACAAAATGCTTGCTAATCCTGGCATCTGGGAGTCCTGCCTCAAACAGCCGTGCCCCGGGCAGGGGTCATCCACCACTTCTGCCCTGCCAATCAAGGTTACCAATGTGACCTCTTGATATTCTGGGCTCCGTGCCCCCAAGAAAGGTTAGGGGAGGGAGGCTGCACTATGTCAGGGCGGTTCATAACCTATAACCCGGGTGGCTTTGAGTCCAGATGTGCCATCACCACGTGCTAGCCGAGTGTCCGCTCCTGGCCTCCGCCTCTCTAACTCGGGTTTTCTACTCTGTGAAGTTGGAATAATAATACCTGGGTGATTGCAAACGTTCCAGTGAAGATATATTGTGGGAGCACATTGCACAAGCCAGCGCCACTGCCCCACAGATAAAATGTCACTGCTCTTGTGCCTGAAATGTGGTCCACAGCTTCCTGGCTCACACAGCAAAAATGAAAACACGATACCTGCGATGTGGTTAAAAGAATGTTCCCAGTTTTCAGTAAATAGAAACACCTTCCTGGTGCTCCAGTCTAAGACAACCTGACTTTGAAAGCCCGAGTTACTCAGTTGACGGGGTTTGTGACAAGGGTCCCCCCCATCAAGGAGATGGAGAGGCCGCCTTCCCACCTCTGCAGAATGGAGTAATCCCGTGGCTAAAACCCAACCCGAGGGTGCAGGACGGAATTGAACGTGGACGGCTCAGGCCCTGGCCTTGCTGTCGCCACGGTGACAGGGTGTTTCTGTTCTCTGATAAGAGGAGCAGCCGGGAGAGGAGCTTCCCATCCCGTCCCAGGGTGGTTGCTTCCACCTGTCACGTGGGCTCTTGGGAAATGCTCCAGAAGACCTGATTTCTGGTCTAGTTTAAATGGAAAGAGCCTTGTCCGAACTTGGCTGCTCTTGAAGGAGACTCCCCACCCACCTAAGCTGGAGGCCGAGAGGAGGGAGGCCAGTGCAGGCGGCCGGGGATTCCTGCGAGGTGGCCGCGGGACCTGGCGTGGATCCTTCAGCCACATTCAGGCACGACCTTGATCTCCGTGCAGTTTCCCCAAATTCCACTTCCAGAGCTTTTCCCTTTGTCGTGACCCAGCCCTATATTAAGTGAGTCTTTAAATTCTTTGAACTTGCTTGTGAATCTTAGATCTGAGTTTGAGGTCAGGTAGGAGGGTGGTATTTCAGAGTCCTCAGCGGTGACACGTTACATAAACTGTTGACTCCATAATGACACGGGGCTGTGAGACCCTGAGAGCATTGTGGGTGTGGGGGTGTCCCTGCTGTGCCTTCCTTGGGGTGCTAGGTCATGATGGCCCCCTCTGTGGCCCTGGGGCTGCTCCGCACACAACCTGTCCTCAGGAAGTGGTTCTTGACCACAGCATGGGGATCCCTGAGCACTGGGAGCATCATCGCCCTGTGTCCGAGAGCCTGGGCCCCGCTGGATGTGTTTTCCGGCTCTGCCTCTTACTGACCCCATGACTTCCTGCGTCTTGCTTCAGGGCCATCACGCGCACGTCCCTGGATGGATTTCTTTGGCATCACAATTTCCTAATATTCCTTCTACTTCACTGACCGCACGTCCTCTGGAACTTGACCTCAGTGACGGCATGTGACAAGGCTCCATCCTCTCATCCATTCCCAAAAGGAGAAAAGGTCCTTATCGTGAGATCAGATGGGCCCTGGATGGAGAGCATCTCGCATCGTGCTGGACAGACCCTCAGTGCCGCCCGACCGCTGTGCGTGTAGCCGCACCTCACGGCCACCCTGGCCCCTTACCTGGGCCTCACGGTCTCCGCTTCCCAGTTTACAAGCTTGTCCACACAGCACCGTGTCCTTGGACCACCATCTGCGGTTGTCTAGGTGACCTCACGTGTGGAGACCAATGAAGTGCAGAAACGATGCAAGGCCTGGCCAAGGGCACCCAGCCGTGGGCAGGGCCCTGGCGGGGGGCGGGGGCATCCAGTCTGCGTCCCCCTACCCCCCTCAGGCTTGGACTTGGGTTCCGGGGCAGATGACTGGCCACGCCTGAGGCTGGCGAGGACGGGGGTGCCCGCCGTATGTGAGCCACGTGCCTGCACCCTCTGGCTTCTCCACGCCGACCCGAATGCCGGGGATTACACACACACTGGGGACGGCTCAGATCCGCACGTTTTAGGGTGACTCCTTGCGTTGTAAAGAAAGAAAACGGTTTTCCTTGAGAGTGACAGGTGCACCGCCTCCCGGGGGGCAGGGGGGGAGGGCCGACTTCTGCAGGCAGGCCGACGGAATGCTGGTCGACGTCGCACGTCTGTTGCCGCTTGCTGTCCCAAGGGGAGTGCCGCCAGCTGGGCTG
This sequence comes from Macrotus californicus, assembly GCA_007922815.1. Taxonomy (NCBI): domain Eukaryota; kingdom Metazoa; phylum Chordata; class Mammalia; order Chiroptera; family Phyllostomidae; genus Macrotus; species Macrotus californicus. Next base: position 201,628 of record VMDR010000070.1, read on the forward strand.
TAATGCGGTTTTGTTTCCTGGTGACAGCCGCAGTGTCCCACGTATGGACAGGGGACCCACGACGAGGCCACAGAACTCTTGGTGACGGCCAGGGGAGAGTAGGTGCTTGTCCTCAGGAACTGCAGCCAGCCTGGGGACGTTTCTGTTCCAAGCTCAGGGGTGGGTGCACTCTGGGCTCCACTTCCATTGTGACCTCCATGTTCAGTGGGGACGTGTGGCTTTTTCTCGTTCAGATGACACAGGTGATGCTGAGGACAACCCCACCCCGCCCCCCACCGTTTTAGAGCCAGCCTCCTCTCCGCGTCTTCCACGGGTTCTTAGTGGGGAACTGATGGGCCTGATCAGCCAGTTAGGTGGGGGGATCATTAAACCAAAATATTTGGTGGGTTTTTGACAGAATAACTGGTAATTAGCAGATTTTCACTTATCTTTTTTACTGCTTTTCAAAGTCTTTCCTAGAGATGGTTAACAAACGTCTGCTCCGGATGCCGCGCGCCTGGAAAAGAGTCGTGCTGTTTTCAGAAGGATTCTCTATTTTCCTGACGGTGCTTGTGGGTTTTCTTTGTCTCTCAGTGACATCCTCTGGGTGCCTGCAGTGGGTGCCCAGACGAGCCACTTCCGGGGACTCGGAGACTAGAACCCACCTCAGTGGATGGCCAGCCTTCGACCCTGCCCCTCGGTCAGGCTGGAGGTCCCGTTTATTTCTCCCTTTCCCTTCCTCTCCACTTACGTCCCAGGTAGGGGGCTCTACCCCTTGATCTTTAAATAGCCACCAACCCCAGCTCCGTCCCTGCTGCCCCTGCCATCAGGGACAGCACCCACCCCTCGCCCGGACCACCGGAATAACCTCTTCACTGCCCCCTGACCCCCTGTCCACACGCAGCCCCTCCTGTCCTTTCTCCAGGCTTCCAGTCCAGGCGTGCCGACTCCGGAGCCCAGTACGGGGCCCATTGTGTGGATTTCCTCATTCATTAACCCAGCACAGTGAGGACTATTGTCCCTGTTTCCAAGGTGAGGAAACCGAGGCTCATGAAGGTTAAGTGACTTGTTCCAAGGTCAAAGCCAGGATTCAAATTATTTGCCATTTCCAGACCTCTCCGCGCAGTCTCTAGCTTCCTTGCCATCATTCATGTCGTCTGTCTGCGTGTCTTATTCTGGAGACAGACGCCCTGACTTGGGCCTGGGACACAGGGTCAGGTACTGCTGCCTCCACCTGCCACGGCCCGGGCTCAGTGACCACAGTGCTCACCCCTGCACGTCAGGGATCTGTTTGTACACCTGTCTCGTGGACATCCATTAGGGTAAAAACCTTCAACTTCCGTCCGTGTACTTTTTAAAAATCTCTAAAATGCTCAGCAGTCGACACAGCATGGCTTATATAGATGCTCAATAAACGGGGACCGCTGGGTTAGCACATTCCTTCCCATTCATTCATTCATTCATTCACACAGTCGTGTTTTCTGATTTGTGGTTTGTGCACCAAACTGTCTAAATGATAAAGTGACAGCTGGAGATGACAGGAAGCACCAGACAAGCCACTCATTCTGTCTCTGGTTGCACGTGTGCACCTGCGTTGCCACCTGTGAAAGGAGACTGAACCGCTCACATCACGGGGCAGCCGAAGTGGCACCCACACGGCCTTACTTCAACCCTCCTGTCTCCTGAGGCTCAGATGGTGTGGCTGGGCGGAGAGGACGCAGGTGGGAGGAGCAGCGGAGGCCAGCTCTCTGCTTCCAGAGCTCAGGTGGGGCACGCAGTCAGGAAAGCCTGGAGGGCTCGGGCCGAGTGTCAGGAGTGGGCGGGCCTCAGGCACTCCTGGCGGCTCTGGGCAGCTCGCTGGGCCGGGAACAGCGTGAGGAAAGCGCAAGGTGGGGACCACTGTGCGGTGTCCGCGGGAAGGTGAAACAGCACTCGTGTGGGCCAGGGGCCTCTAGAAAGTTCCACGCGGGACACCATTGACAAGAGGCATACTGTGGATTCTGAAGGGATCGCTGAATGGTGGGTTGGTGCTGGAGGTGGGAGGGGGCCTCTGGCGTCGGAGGTATCCGTGAGCCCCATGTCCCTCACGGTGGCCTCCCCTGAGGCTCTCCCGGAAACTTCCAGGCTCTGTTAGGCAATCCACAGGGCTGTTCCCCAGCACTTTCTGCTCTTCTTGTCCATGCCAACCTGACCAGAAAACTGCTTCCCTTTCTCCATTAACTCCAGTTACTCTTGTGAACTAATGAAATCGCTTTGATGAATGTGGGTGAGGTGGGCTGTTGGATTTGTCCCTTTGCCTTGAGCACAGAATTGGTGGCAACTCACGTTTTAATTAACAGCCACAATTGTTATTTTTAAATTAAGAAGCATGATTTAAGTTTCCTTTCCTTCTGGGTCCATGGGAGTAGCGAGCCTCCTGAATAATTATTTAATGCCATGGCTCATCCATTAGGTGGCCGTGGGGACCATCACTTCACCCTGGGCCTCTGCAACTGCTGCTGTTGACATCTGCGTGTGAGGACAGTCACCAGCCAGCCCTGCACACGCACGGTTAGCAGCCTGCTCACAGGCCTAGGGCCTCCTGGTGAAGCGCGGGGGCGTTTCACATCAGCACTCTAGAAAATAACACCTACAAATGGTGGTTTGCTATCAGAGATAAGTCATTTTCTCCGAGGCTCAGTGAACATTCATTAGATAGGAAGACATCTTTTGGAAAGATTCTGAGTTCAGTAACCATGAGCATCTTGCACCAACAAGCCCACCTGCAGTACCTTACACAGTGTGACCCCCAGTGGGAGGAGTGAAGCAGGCCTTGCTTTCCAGAAACGCTCCCCTCTCAGCCCACTGGGGCGAGAAGAAACAGTTTCAGGTCAAGTGTGATCAAGGTGCTGGCCCAGGTTGGCAAGGAGGCACAGGATTTGTAGATGAAGCAGTCCTTGGTGAGGTCACTGCCACCCAGAGCTGGTCCTCTACCCCACCTTCTTCCTGCCTCACACAGTCTGTGGAGACATTTAGGTGGGCTCAGGTGTGGTCACCAGAGCCCCTTCACACTGGTGCTGTGTTACACCTGGCCCCAAGTGCCAACCTCAGAGGTAGCTGAATCTCAGAGACTCTCCTGGAAGGGGAGCATGGTCCTCGGGTGTGTTTGGACAGCAGCAGGTTTGGAATCCCAGCATTTTGATCACTGTCACAGCCCCGTGACATGGCGTTCATCCATCCAGCGCAGGCTTCTGGGCGCCTCCCTTGGACCAGGCACTGTCCTAAGCACATGGCTAGTTCTCTTTGGTTTTACTAGAAAAGGACATGGGCCCCTGTGTATATTATAAAATATCATCTCCAAGCAGGTGAGCCAACAGAAACAGGCTGAGAAGCCAGTGGTGGTCAGCTGGCCCCCCGTTTTTCCATTAATGGGTGGTTTGTACTGCAGTCCCTTTGAACAGGCGGTAGTGGAGAAAAAGTACAGTGATCACATTATACCCATGGATTTCATTTTTCTACAAACTGGAAAAAGATGCTGACACGTGATATTTGTCCACACACAGTCCTGACACACCGCGAGGAGCCTGGGTCTCCCTGGGCCCAGTGCCTGCCCACCCCCCAGGCCAGGACCCCAGGGTCCCCCAGGGCAGGAAGGGAATCAGCCACCATTGTCTTGGGCATCGCCCTGACTCAGTTTACTACAGTTAAATGGGGGGCAGCAGGGGCACAAGACCAGAGCTTTGTAAGATGTCAGTCCATCGTAAGGTCTACATTGTGGGTACAACCTACGGGGAGAACTGTGCCTGCAAACATTTTTAAAAATGTGAATGTGCATCCCAGTGTCTTCTGGATGCTGCTGCCCATTGCGAAGCAGAGGTTTAGACACAGCGCTGTAGGCCAAGGCTGTGTCCAGGGAGGGTTTACTTCTTCCTGAGTGTGGAAAGGTTGCCCAGTCCTGCCCACCTCAGAACTTGACAAATCAGAAGTAGTTTTCATTTTCTCCTTAGGTGAAGAGCTCCCATGCACTGATTCTAAGTGCTGTGTTTTGATTTTTGCGTGGCTGGGATGCATACTCACGTGGCCGGGTCTCTGTGTAGCTCCTGAGCCGTCCGGACCAAAGGCTGCAGCATGGCCACTTCCTGTAGGGGCACCGCCCACGGCCCTTGCCTCCCCACTCCCCGGAGCGGACTTCCCCTGCGCCATGTCCTCACACCACCTCTTCCTCAGGACCTAGCTGGGCATCCTCCCTACTCTGGGCTCTGGGAGCAAGTGGCTGTGTCTGGATCAGACCCCTGTGGTCAGCAGGTCCAGGCCTCTGGGAGCCTGGCCACTCCCATAGGCTCCCTGCTCCCCACAGGAAGTATGTGGCCTGCCTGGGCCTTTCCAGATCTTTCTGCCCTGCACACCGCAGTGGAGCCCTTGCTAGAGTGAGGAGTTCTCCGGGATCAGTGTCACCCTGAATAGAATGTCCTTTGTGGAACAGAAATTACAGCCTCACTGGAGAAAGGAGACAGAAAGACCAGACAGACAAATATCCCCACAGTGTGGGCTGGATCCCACTGTGTGGCCCCCCAAGAGTGGTCTCAGCAACCCTGCGACACTGTCCACTGATCCCTGATGCCCACTGCCTTGTTTGGTGGGTCACTGGTCCAGCCTCAGTCTTCTCATCCTCTAAATGGGACTGACTCAGTGTGCCTCCTGGGGCGGGGCCGGGGGGCGGGTTGTGGGAGAGACAGCATCACAGCCTCTGAGGCACCTGACCGACGTCCACCTAGTGGCTTCTCTGCTGTCCCGGAGGATGGTGCTGCCCCAGATAAGACCAGGGACCTTGCCCAGGCTCCTTGATGATACTCTGCCCCAACAGCAGGCCAGATGTGTCCCTGGGATCCAACCCCCCGCCCCCATCTCTCATGTGCTCACTCTACCTCTTCCAACACTTTGCTCTTTGCTCCGTTTTGCAGCAGGGCCTGGGGCTGAAGGAAGTGTCTGTGTGACAGAGGCTGGCTTTGGAGGATATTCTGGTCCCTTGGTTTTTTCTCGGCTTCTGTGCTTAGAGAAGCTGCTCCTTGTGGTTTCATGCTGACCCGTGTGCACCGCAAACCAATGCAATATGTGATCTATTTGTGGAGCCCACCATTCTGTGTATCTTTGCTTTTTTGAAGAAACAGAATGGATGGTGGGGGAGGGAGAAGAGGGTACGGCGGGGCGGGGGGTAAATGATGATGAAAGGAGACTTGGCTTGGGCTGATGAACACACAATATAGTGCACAGATGATGTGCTACAGACCTGTATACCTGAAACCTGTATACTTTTGTCGATCAGTATCATCTGAATACATTCAATAAAAAAGATAAAAAATAAAACAGCATCAGTTCAGAGGTTAATTTACAATCATTAATTGTGTGTGATTGGGGTGTCGTCGATCACGCTTACCCGTTTATTTAACCAGTGTTGACAGGGACCCCACCCCCACCCCCAGCTTCTAATGCCACCGAGGTTTTCCTGGTCTGCCGTTCGGTCGGACTCAAGCTGCAGCCCTGCTTCTGCCCATGATGCACTTCTGCTCTGTGTTGGGCCCGACTTTACGTTAACATGACTCGGCCTTGCGTGGAAGGCAGTCTTCTGCCTTCCTATTCATCCTCCTGAAAGAGTAAGGGTGCCGTCCCCTCCTGGCTTGTCCCCATGCTTGGTCCCAGGCAAACATGGCAAGTTACTCTCCCCAGGTTCTTTCTGGGAATCAGCTCTTCCTACAAAAGGCAGTTCCGCATCCTCCAGTGACCCCCTCGGTGCCCTCACCTTCCTGCCATTTGCCGTCACTAGGCCCCGTTGCACTCTGGGGACCCTCTGATTCTGTATGTTACTCCACAGCTTCTCTGTAGATTCTTTAGAATTTTCTTTGTAGACAATCATGTCACTGGAGAATAAGGAAGTATTTTTTTCTTTCTAATTTACATGCCTTTTCCTCCTTTTCCTTGCCTTGTGGCATTGACTAGGACTTCCAGTGCATGCTAAAGAGGAGGTGAGAGGGGACATCTCACCCCGGTCCCAGTGTGGGGTGGCAGGGGCGCGTCCAGCCTTCCACCATTAAGAATTATGTGCACTGTGGATTTGCGCAAGTCGATTTAAAAATTCCTTAGGAACCAGGTCAGTTCCTTTTGCTTCTTTTGCTCTGACTGTACCTCACAGGTCAGCTTTTTGGTGAGGATGGCCTGTTGTGACTGTGTAGTATAGGGTCACTGTCGTCTTTGCTATAAAATATCTAGCCTGGCCATGCCTGGGGTCAGAGGTGGTCCGTTTTGGTGGGAAACGCCGTGCATTGCATTCGCTATTTTAAAATAGTGATGATCAATTCTGTTCTCTTGCAGTACAAATGTGCAGTGACAACCGAGAATGTCCCCAGCCACAGGTAGATGCAGGCTACAAGCCCTCCCGTGAGGCTGCCTTCCAGGCCACTCCCACCAGAACAAGGGGCACGTCTGTCAGGTGAGGATTGGAGAGACAAGATGTGGTCCATCCATACATGGGGGCAGCACTTGCCCGTAAAAGGATGAGTTATGCATGAACCTCAAAAACACTACAGATGTAATATATCACAGGGTCCCCTCTGTGTGAAGTGTCCAGGACACACACATCATGCTACTTGCATGGACAGCAAGTAGATTAGCGATTGCCAGGGATCCCGGGGAGGGGGGGTGAGGGTAGGCTGGGGTGGCAGTGGGACTGGGGAGTGAATGAGCTGATGCGCATGGGGTTCTCTTGGATGAAGATGTTCTAGAAGGAGGTTATGGCGATGGTTCCAGAACTCACGACTAATGCTGAAACCTATTGAACTGTGCACTTTCAACGGGGGACCTGATGGTGCGTAAGTTGTATCTCAGAAAGTGTTCTCACAAGGACAGCAGAGCTAAATGAATGGGGAATGAGCAGCTGAGCAACGGCTGCCTGGGGTGGGGGCCATCCCAGGCAGGAGCAAAGAGGCTGACTCTAGAGAAGCCGGGCTGAGGGGACTGCATCGGGGGGAGGGGACATTGTAGGTCCGGACGGAGCAGCTGACTGATGGGGCACCTTGGGGCGAGACACGCAGTGTTTCAGATCTGGGTCAGCCACCACCGTCCACCATCAACCGACAAGCAGACATCACGGGAGAGTTTGGGGCAGGGCACTTCGGAAAGCTGAGGATTTCAGCGAAAAGCAGTCGCGGTCACGCAGATAAAAAGGCCTCAAGGAGACCCGAACAATGAAGCAAAATTGGGCGCCTTCAACCAGTGATGCAGAGAAAGAAATGGCTAGAATTAGCAACTGAACTGTTAACCAAGAAACTAACTCTTTGTTTCTCTTTCTTTTTCAGACGATAGTCGGCATTTTCCCTGGGTGAGTACAAAACGTAAAAAAATTATTTCTGATGTGTAGCCAACTATCTAAAAAATGTGGGGGGTTCATTGTTAGAGAAACATTACTTTCCAGAGAGAGAAGGGCATGTGGTCAGCGTGTTCTCTTCGAATGGGATGCTTTCGCTTGTTCCAACAGGCTTGTCCCCCGCTTCTGGTTACTGTTTTTTCACATTTAAAGTCTGGCTCAGCTGCCAGCCTCCTGAAAGGTCCTGTTGAGAATGCACTTTCCACCTGCTCTCCTTGTACTGACTTGCCCTGACTTTTCAAGGGCTTGCCTTATCTCGGTGGCACACATGCTGTGATGCTTAGGGAGCCCAGGGGCACAAGGTGGCATCGATGGTAGTGGCTCCTTTGATGACCGCCTGTGGGGAAAGCTGCTGAGAAGGCATTTTTCTGGATTGTACTTTCGGTGAAAAAAGGAAAGTATAGTCATCCCGTAATTTTCTGCCTTTCGAGGTCCCGGCCGCTGCGCGCGGTCTTGCCGTCCTACTTTGTAGAGGGAGAAATGCCGTGTCTTTGCTGCGTTCTAGTTCATCCGCTTAATGGGGTTAAGTTCCCTAAAGGAATTGAAGCTAGAAAACCTAAGCGCTTTCAAAGTGGCCGCGACCTGTGGGCAGGTGGCACCCGGTCCGGCACGATGTAGACGCTCACCTTTAATGAGTGAACCAGAACGTGGGCAAGTAGGAAGCTTTATTTCTGAGATGCGTCACCTTGTTTGAGATACCTAGACTCTGCTCTGAATGATCTTGATGTCCGTGAGTCCATTATTTTGCCCCAGTTGGCCTTCTCTTTGCAGGGCGGGGTGGGGGTGCCCTCCCTGGCACTGTGTCCTCAAGGCATAGATGCTCACGGTTATTCCTGGAGCAATGCAGTGCGTTTTCGCTGCATGGACCATAGCTGTCTAGAAGGACTGCCAAACAGCCAATGATTTATCATCAGGATGGAGAACAGGAAAGTCTCCGTGTGCTGCCTGCTTAGACAATTGTGTTGTCCACCTTCTCTGTCATGTCATCATCGGATGCTGTCCATCCTGAATGGCATGATCTCCTTGGGCAGGTGTCAACCGTGGGATCAAAGAGAAGGGTCATTATGGGGATGACAGTCACCGGACAGAGACTCAGTGACGAGGCCTGTAGTCTCTGTTGTCTTTGATGCCTAAACGAGAGATACTGCCTCATTCCAATGGGTGTGAGTGGATCTGAAATGGGCCCACAAAGCAGGGGGCCCACCGTGCTGGAATGAGCTGTCGGAGGGTCGGGCCCCACAGGTGTGCCTCCTTCCGAGATACAGGGTCTCACCTTGGCTTCCTCGGCTCTCAGCTCAGCACCGGCCCCTCTACACACATCTTGCCACCTGTCCTCTCCAGGATTGTCAGTCTCTTGGCTAGTTAACCAGCTGCCATGAGTGGTCACCAACTCTCTCAGCTGCAACCCTGTGACCTATGCTCCTGGGGCCCCCCCAGCCCCTGCATTGTCTGAAAGCCAGGGACAGATTCGGAAGCTGGTCCCTGTCCAATGGTAACTGAGTGCTCATCCAGGAGTCGGCTTCTTACTGCTGTTCCCACCAAAGGCACTTAGGAGCCAGAGCCGCCCGGGGCACCATCACCCTGTCCTCGGGCCCCTCCTTTGCCTCTGTGTCAGTGGCAATAAAGTTCTGCATTAGGGAGCAGGGGCTCCTGGAGTAAACGTGCCTCAGCTCTCATGGTCTCTCTCTCTCATGGACATGAGGAAGCAAGCGGTCCTGGAAGCATGGACCTCCATCTGCCCTGGCTGCTCGACCTGCTGCCTCTGGAGTGTGCCTGCCAGGCGTCAGGGTGGAACGTCAGGTTGGACTTCCAGGCCACGGCAGTTTTCCGCCTAAACCTCTGAGGATTGTTCAGTGCATCAGAGTTTCAACTAATAGGAAAGAATTTGTTTCAAATTTGTGGAATTAGAAACTTGCTTTTCAGTCAGTTAGAGCTAAATAAATAGCTCACCCCGGGCAGGGCGGGAGAGAGCAAGTGTCCTGAGGTTGGAGACAGTCCCCAGCCTTCGTCCACATGTGGTGGGCTGGCTGCAGAGGGGCCCAGCAGGCACCTGCCGAGCGAGCAAGCGGACTGTGCTCCCCTTCTACCCTCCCATCCGTCAATCACTTCCTGGGATTACTGGGACATTGAAGCAAGGTGACCCGAAGGAAGCACTTACAATTGTTACTAGTATCACAAAACTATGGCAGTTGCTTTCAGCTTTTAAAGAAGGTATTTAGTGAGTCACAAGGTGTGTGCCGGCACCATCGTGGGTGTCAGAAGGACCTTCCCTTTCTAGCAACAATCCCTGATTTTTTAGTAAATAAACCACTACTATGTTAATATTTTATTTTTAAACAAAAGAAAGACCAAATTTTTCCTGGCTAAGCCGGATTGAGAGGAGTCTTTCCGGCACAGCCACCCATTCTCACAGTTTCCTTTTTCTCTTTTTTCCTTTCTTACTTAAAAATAAACTTGGGAAACAATGCTACCGTTCTTACCGATCATCCGATGTCAGCGGCGTTCCCTTGAGTGGAGAGTGCCGGCAGCTCCAGCTCTCGGATGCGCAGTCTGTAAGCAACTCAGCGGAATGGCAGAAGTGGGAGTTTACGGAAGACACATAATTGAGGCTCACACATTTGCGCCAGGCTCTCTAAGGTCCTGTGCTGTTACACTGAAGGGTATCCCTAGTAACCAAGGTTAAATGATTCCATAACTAGGCCACTTCACTGTGGCTTGTGGGAATACCAAAGGAATACAGGAAAACTAGATTCTGTGCTGATTTTAAAGTTAACCTGGAATATTCACGCACCAGCCTTGTCCTCCGGAACGAGCTATGCTTCCACCTCCATCCGTCTCAATACATGTGACTTTTGTCTTCTAAGTCACCTTTCTTCCTTGGGGCCGCCGTCTTGTGGGGGAAAAAGAATGTGACAGTTTCCCAATGAAGCGTGCTCTGCCCGGGCAGGTGAGCTGCCGCGACCATGCTCACCGTCCCCTGGCCTGGTTCCATCTGTGCTGATGGACCGGCCGCACTCCGTGCCCTGTCCTGGTCCCAAGTCTGCAGAAAGACACCGAGGATTTGGAAACTCTCTACAAGTTCCGACTCCTGTTTCCTTCCTTTGCCCTGGTCTTGGGATTTTGTTAGCATGCATGGGGTCCACGGGCTCCCTTTCCGAGCAGAAAGGGTTTTTCCCGACAGGACCTTAGTCGCCTGGGGACTGAGGGAGAAGCTGACACCACTTTGAAGAAACGTGGCCTCTGGCCCTGGTGGTTCATCAGCCAGGCAGACCAACCCCTCACGTATTTCCGTTCCCACCGCCCCCTGCCCCCCAGAAAGTTCCAACATTCTTCCAAGAAGTGCCTCTTAAAGGAGTCTGCTCAGTAAGCGTTTGTCACGTAGCGAAGGCTGGACTTCAGTGGTCACAGTTTCCACTGGGAGTGACGGGAGCCCAGCTTCCCTGTATAAATGCCCGTCTCATCCCGTGCGCCCTGCAGAGCCGGGCTCCCCTTCTAGAAACCCGTGGCAGCTGACACACAGAAAACATGGGTCCTCGCCGACCAGGACAGCTCCCCGGTGTCAGTCCAGAAGGACGAGAGGTAAAGGGAAGCTCAGAGGAGACCCTTTCTGGTTGTGTGGGACTTATGTCGTGACTGTGTGTCATAAAGTTCCTCGGGTATTTAAACTGGGCCGGAGAATATTGCCAGGAAGCTCTTGTGAAGGGAGCGTTTGGCAGACAGCTCTGCCGGCCCGGCCCGGCCCGGCCCCTGCAGGAAGCCTGGGTGTGGGCTCAGGAAGCCCTCTGCGTCCCGCACAGCCCGGCCAGGTGGTGCCTGCCCGAGAGGAGCCGTCCGCCTCGGGGCTGCTGGGCTGCCGGGCTGCCAGGAACCCCAGGGGTGGCCCACCTCAGAAAAAAACAATCCCTGGCCATTGCTGGGGCCCTGGGCTGGCTGGACAACACAGCAAAATGTCACCCATTTTCAGCTGGATATTTCCTATTTTTGTCATCCGACCCACCCTCCTAATTTTCCTTAACAGCAAGATTTGTGAAGTGACATTTTAGTTCACAGTGACATGGTCAGAAAGTGGGGTGTGCCAGGGCAGGGCAGGTCAATGAGCTGGTGCTCAGGGGACTGTGTTCAGGATGCGAGGCAGGGCTGCGTCCCCTTGTGGGAGCTGATGGCCTCATGGGCTACAGGTCCTGGACTGCCTGAGGAGCAGTGTCATTTACACCAGGTGAGGGGGCAGGGCCTTTTCAGTGTGAGTCACAGAGAGACCCACCGAACCCCGAATTCTGGAATGAGTTCTGGTGGCCAATGGAAGGCACTTGGGCCAACCCTTGTTTGCTTTGGGGACATGTCCCCAACTTCTGTCTCATCCCCTAGGGGATGTCCCCGTGAGCATCGGGACATTGAGCCACAGGAGATTAGATGCATTGGGCTGAAAAATTGCCAATTTGGAGTGACTTTAAAAACTTATTTGCTTATTATGATGCAGATGTATTTAAAATGTGGGGACATGATTCCTGTGGCTGAACAAAACCCACCGCTTACTGGAATCTCTGAGTCGCTTTTCTTCTTGTTTTGAACAGAAGTGAGAATAAGCAAAAGGCAAAAACTTGCATGTTTGTTATTTTATGATGGGGGCTGAATGAATTCTGACAACGTTAAAAGCACGTGTTGACAGTATTTAACCAATTTCAAGCAGCTCTCCTAGGATTGATCTGCTACCCAAAATGGTGCCACTTTGTGTTCAGGTACGACATTACGCTGTTTAAAAGCCACCGTGTTCCCATGTTGCTGCAGGAAAAAAAAATTTTTTTAAATGTCATGTTGGTGGAAATGTTTAGTCACACAAAAAACCAGGACTTGCTGTATTTCCTGTTTTGCCAGAGAACTCAAATGCCTGCCTGTGACAGCACACTGCGTGTGGGACGCCGCACACGCGGGCAGAGCACCCACAGCTGACAGGGGGGCTCAAGTTCAGTGTCTCGTGTGGGCCTCAGAGGTGCCCGGAGGCAGCCTAGGTGTGTCTTCTCAGGTTCTCCCATTCTCACGTGGCCTTGGAGACGTGAGCCGCCAGCACGGTGGGCAGGGACGCTCATGGCTCCGGTGTTTTCTGCGCTTGGCACCGCCACCAAAGGGGAGGGACACGCCAGCCAAGAGAAAATAAAATTTTCCATCATGAACAATATTATTTTGTAGTTATTCATGAATAAAGCACGTTTATAAATGACATGTCCCGTGGATTCTGCACAGTTTGCTGGTAGATAATTACATTTTGGAACAATTTTCTGATCACCGGAGTTGATCTTGGCGAGGGCTCCCAACTATTTCCGCACGTTATCTGCTGACCAAATCCAGTTTCTAATCTCGTTTCACACACTTGCCAGTTTCCTTTCGACTGCCCACCGTGGCCAGCGATCTGGCCATTCACCCGCCCAGCGCTGACCTTCGGCAGGCTCGGGGTTGTGCAAGCTACAGAAAAATGAGGTTGGAGATCTCAGTTGCGATTGTAGTTTTTTGTACAGGAGCCTAGAAAAAGGTGGACAGAAATAGTTTAGTTCTAGAAAGCTGAATGACTTAGACATGTCCTGAGTCACACCTTCTTTGTCTAAAATGTCAAAGGTGGGTAAGAACTTTTTAATGTTCTCTTTAAGACGTCAAGATCCTGGGCAATGCTTCTCTGGGTTTTGAGCTAATCACAGACATGTCCCTGAAGCAGCCACTGCTCCGTGTCACACGTGTCTGGGGTCACATGCCTCTGTTGCCCTTCCTTCTGTGAGGCCGTTTGTCTGTCATCTGTGTTTTATAATCTCCACTTTGGCACTTTGTCTTCCTGCCTCTTAGTTGGATGTGCTCCCCCCCGCCTTCCAAAGGAAGCAGGGGCATGTAAGGGAGGGCTGTACTCTTGGAAACATACTTTGGAAAGTGGTCTTATCCTTTTCACAGTGTTGCTCGTGTGCAGGGCGTAAGAGCTGGGACCTCATGCGCCTCGGCGTTGAAACGCAAGCAGAAACAGCAGTTGCTAAAACGTGGGTACCTTGCGTGCTGCTCTGGGATCCATTCTGGCAGGGGCTCTAGGGGAGTGTGACAGTTTATTTGACCTGAAGGAATGGTTTCCTGGGAAGGCAGATCACTTCATCTTGTCAGAAACCATGGAAACCCCCAGGGTACCCCTGCACCCACAGCTCTCAGCAGAGGACAGGCTGGGAGGTGGACCTGGCAGAGGCCAAGTGAGGGCTTGAAGGCAGAGGGAGACACAGTCCAGAAGCATCACTGTTTCCAAGGCCCACGTTTGGCCTCCGTCCAGGGTGAAGCCGACAGTGACATTCTGTGGTGCTGTTTCCCGTTGTGGGTGGATTTATTTAATTTTTAATGAGTGATTCACTACCCAGAACTGTATGTTTTTCTTCTCTTGAGCTGAGGATTAAGTCATGTTTCCTTTAAGAAATTATTTTTTATACAACCTGTGGCCCATGATCCTCTGAGCGTTTGGGACAAGGGGATGTGGTAACGTCCCCAGGCTCTTACAAAACGGCAGTGGCAATGTCACCTGGTGACCCTGGCTTCCTCCCTTAGAGGGGATGGTGCCTCAATAAACACTCAAACGTGTTTCTTTCTCTGAAGATGTTTTTGAAAATTGTTCCTCATGCTCCCACAAACCCATGCCGCTTGGGAAGCCATGTGGCAGGTTTCCCAAACGGAAACCTGGTGAAATAGTTTCCACACGGTGTTTGTCACGCTTTCTCCCTTTCCTCTGTGTGGACTGCAGGTGGCCTCCGTCTGCCCAGCTGGGGTCTGGTCACCCCGTCTGGCCCACAACCCTGTTTGACAGCAGCTCCGGGGGTCATCTTGGTTACGGCAGCTCTTAGCCCATCTCAGGCTCACTTCCGCTCCCACCCACCTCCACCCCACCCATCCAGAGGCAGGAAGGCTGAGCCGGCTGTCTCTACAGTGACCCATCCATCCCCTGGCCCTGTGCAGGGACCGGTGAGCCGGGCACATGCCCTTGAACCTTGTGCCCTCCACCCGGCACCAGGGACCCAGCATCGGCTCTGCACGTGCTGCCCGGGAAGATGGGCTGCATGCAGAGGCCGAAAAGGTCCAGGGGGCAGGAGGTGGTACTGATCGGAGAAAAACAAAGGATGATGTGGGTGGGTGGTGGGGAGGCAGAATGCTCAGTGGAATCAGTCTGGTGGGGGCAACAGCACCAGGGAAGGAGCAGAGGGGCCAGCCCCGCGTCAGGAGGCCCAGCATCCAGCCTGGCTGGTCATTTGGCTTTAATCAAGCCTACTGCCTCCACCGGAGCCGCCCACCACTTCAAAGCTCTGGAGTTCTGTCCGTCAGAGGTGGGGCCCCAGCAGAAACAGGAGGGGTCTGGTACAAAACCAACAGCACAGAGAGTCGCCTGGGTTCGAGGCGAGGACCCTGGGAAGTACCAGGGACAGCAGATGGGGTCGGGGGAGGTGCTTTGCTTTCTGACATCTGAGGCCTGGGCCTGGCTTTTTTGAGCTGGGCTTCCCTGGGGAGGAGACACCCCTCGTCAGGACGCTGCTTCCCGGTTCCCTGGGCCTGGGGAGGCTCAGGAAATACCCGGATGCTCTGAGGGCCAAGCCACAGGCCTGGACCAGCAGCCTCGACTGCTTGGTGTGCTGATGGGCCCCCGCCAGAAACCGGGTTCCGAGTCTGAACTCCAAGCACCCGCTCTGGAAACTTGGGTCCCTGGTCAGAAACCCCAAGTACCAAGTCCAGGCGTTCCGGAAATGGTGCAAAAGGGGATCTTCGTTATTCATCAGAATGTGCGAACCCCTTTCTGAAATTCCTCTTAAAGGGTAAAAAAAAAAAAAAAAACAGAAAAAAATGTAACTTTTATTTCATCCAGGCTACAATGCATCTTATGAAACTTGGTACGTGTCTAACAGCGTGTCCATGGACAGCAACAAATGTGAAATTGCCCCGGTCACAGGGCCTGGTGCACCCAGAGGAGCCGATGACTGAGGAAATGGGCTTCTAGAAACTTCCGATCTGGTCACAGGTTCTGGAACAGACAAGAGACCCAGGCTCTGCGGGTTCTTGGCCATCAAGGCTATGGTAACTTAGACACCTAAGTTGCTAAGATCCACAGTGAAGGGCCTTTTTCAAGGACATGGTTAAAAGAGAAGCAAATACTCACCTTGGGAAATGAGAAGCCAAATCCCAAGAACAGCCTGATGAGATAGAACTATCAGCTCAGCTGCAGAAAAGGCATAGTCTCTCCAAACTCCTGTTTCCTGCTTCATCGTGATTTATATAGTGGGTGGCACATGACTTGAAATTAGTGCGTGGTGAGATTCTGCCTCCCTGCCCGCCTGTTCCATGTGGCGTGTCAGCTCTCCTGGGAGGCGGCAGCAGGCAGCACCAGGTGTGAGTCCTGGCTCCAAGCCCCGCCCCCTTGGCACAGTGGGCCACTGTCCCATCATTCTGCGCTCACAGAACAGAAATTCAGAGATAAATGATGAGGAACCTCAGGGCGGCGGCTGCAGAGCTCGGCCCACACTCTGAGCTGTGTGCATGCCGTGGATGCCGTCCCCAGCCTGAGAAATGGCGGTCCGCACACTGGACTGTCACTGTGGCTTTGCGATAAGCGACTTCTTTTCTGCAGGAACCCAATCCCTTGCGAGTGAGAACTTTAATTCCCCCGATGCCATCATTGCCGTGTAAAAAGGTCTTCTTTCTAGGTAGAGCGGTCGTACTTACCCATCCTCCGCTCACCGGAACTGGGCCTGGGTTGCAGGTCTGGTCGCTGCCGCTTGGGACACCTGCGAGAGACAGCTGGTTGAAGTTTCTCCCTCATATCACTGTTTCTCTCCCTCTCTTTTTCCCTTCCCGCCTCTCTAAAAATACATAAATAACATCTTAAAAAAAATACGTGTCCCATCTCCAGACACAGAATTTCAATGGTAGTAGGTGGTGTGGGAGGGTGGGCACAGCCCTGAGCTTTCGGGGCCGCCATCTGAACCGGGTGGAGCCATTTCTCTCCCTTCTGAAGGGCGGGAGGTCAGTCCACCGTGGCCGCCTCCAGGAAGGCAGGGCGTGAGCGGGGGACGCGGAGGCGGCCACCAGGGGACCGAGTCCAAACTCCTGCCTTGCACTCAGTGGACTGCCTGGCAACCAATAAGTCATGTACCTACCAGAGCCTCCGTTTAAAGGACTTACTGGGTCCCAGAGGCCCCTAACTTCTCAGGGTCCTTGGATCCAGAACAGCAGCGCAGGATTCTCCGACTGGCCCTTCGCCGATGGCCCCGAGCCTGCTGGCGGGTTTGGAACTGAACTGTCTCCAAGTCTTTCTGTAGCTTCACAAATAGCTTCATGCAGTAGATGGTTATAAACACCACCTGTGTGAAACCTTTCCAGCAAGGCTGCAAGAGTTGATTCATTCTCCTGGATGGCGTAACGGGGCGTCTAAAGCAAGAGTGGCTTGGATCGGTGGCGGATTTGCTGAGCGTTGAAGGAAGATTGTCAGGTCAGGAACCTAATGGTTCTTACGGCCTAGTTTAGTGCTTGGACCATGCTTACACTCATACCACACCCGCCGGAGAGCATCCCAGACTACCTTGAACCGAGTGGATTTGACCTCTGTTTCCAAAACTTCTAAAAATAGGTACTTTCTTGGCGAGCTTGGCAAGCCTGTCCTGGCAGCCTGGGTGCTGAAGGAGAGTGTAGTTTCTGCAGAAAAACTCATCACGGGCACCGGGTTGCCAGGACCCGGTGTGCTCACTGTTTGTCCCAGGGTGCTGTCACCTCCTGTGCTTCTCCCAGCGTGGATGTGGAGCGGTGGGTGACATCTGATTGTTTGGAAGGGAGACATTCTCTAACCAGGACGTGCAGTGCTGGGAGCTTCTGTTGCTCGGCAACGGGTAACTTCACCTCTGTTCCACCAAAGGCAGTTCAATGGGCTACCAACACCCATCTGTGTGACAGGATGTAAAGGGGAAGAGTCTGAAAACCTGCCCTGTTAAAACTGTTTCTCCTACAACAGGAAACTAAGAGAGGATTTGGGTCAGGGCTGGCCTCATGGGGCACGCCAGCGGGCACAGTGCCCCTACCTGCCCTGCAGCCTACCAGCTGTGGGTCGCTACTCGTTCTAATGACTCAGGACCCTAACCATGCAGTCTCCAGCTTCAGAGTCTCCTTCAGCGTGTACGCCTGAGGCGTCCCAGTTTTTCTAGCTGTGGCACCCGAGTCTGGAGCCCAGGCCAGCGGATTCCCATCCATCCACCTTCTGGCCCATCCCATGTGAGCAGCTGAGCTCGGAAATGCTTCTTCCCAGGGGCAGGGGGGCAGAGAGGTGCCAAGGCAGCCCAGCCACATGCCTGCAGGCTATGCACTCGCAGAAGCGGGGCTGGTGGGCCCTGCTGCGGGGATCCTGTGAATGTCACAGCCCGCGTTTCTGTAGGACGTGGGTGTCGTAAGAAGTGTGCCTATTCATCATGGCAGCCCTGGTGTCTGAGGCCCCCACGGCATTCCTTCCTCTGTAGAGAAAGTTCTCTTTCTGTTGCTAAAACAACAAACCTTCTCATCTTTGAGCCTGGCCAGTCCTCATAGTGTTGGGAAAAAAAAAAAGAAAAGAAAAGATTAAAAAAAAAAGAAAGCAAAGACCAAAGATGGGACGGAGAGACCAGAGTGTTACAGATCTCATGCCTCAAATTCAGGTTAACTCAGTGAATTTGGGCCAAACTTGGATTTAACATTTTCCTTCAAGGTTAGCTCAAGTAAATTCCCCTCCTATTCCAAATGGCAGCCTCTGGAGTTCAATCCAGATGACCAGTCCCCTTTTGATTGACACCGTCTGACCAGGAGGCCCAGCTAGCTCTCTAGGTTGTTCGCTGTCACAGCCAAGGCCTGCCGACTGCTGGCCCTGAGTGTGCAGATCAGCGAAAGTTTGCTCAGAAAGCAGAGCAGTGGGGCCCTCATGCTCCCACAGGAGGCGCCTGACTTCCACTTCGAGGTGACCTGCCCTGCCCCCCCTCTGATACCAGCTGTTAAGCATGGACACTGTCCCACCGCCAGGCTTCAACGGCTAAGAGCACCAAGCCTCGGAGTTCAGGGTGAGTTTGTCACTTGAAAAGTCCGTCCCTTAGCAAACCAGGGCTTGGAGACTAGAAAATATCTGTTTTGAAGCCAGACTTCACACGTTAGAGACGTGTGTCTGTGTGTGTGTGCACTGCTTACCAATAAAAAGCAGGGCAGGAGAACTAAGCGGTTGCCTCCGAAATGAGAGTCAGTTCAACAGTGAAAACGCGAACGCCCAGCAGTTAAAATGTTTAGTTCCCCATTTGCAGTCCTGCTGCTTTTGGGTTTTGTGGAAAGCATGTCTCAAGACCTGGGACCGAGAAACCTCCCCTTGAATTGATGAAGGGAAGTAAACGAAGGTCTTCCGAGATGCCCGTTCTCGTTTTAACCCCGCCCCCCGCATGCTCACGCTGTCCCGCACGACGCACCCATCGCTGGCCGGCCGTCACCGCCGGGAGGTGACGCTAAGAGTTTGCTAAGTTGGGCATGGCCTGCTGTTTGTTTTCTGGAAACAAATGGTTCGATGTAAGCGAGCGCTGTGGCTGCAGTGGGACCCGGTCGAACACACAGCAGCCATGCTGGAGCGTCACCATGGCAACTGGCGGAAATAATGGACCCCTTTGGGAATAGCGGGATCGTAAATCCTGTTGCAGGCGAGTGCAGTGGCTGTCTGCAGCAGACACGGTTTTCAGTGATTGTTTCTGAGCTTCCTCGTCCACAGGAAATGAACGAGAAGCGGCACTTTCAGATAATAAATGGATTTGCAGACCACTGACGTGATCACCTAAGTCACCGAGGAAGGGATGCCGAGGACAGGAGAAGCCGATGAGGACATACCACGGGTGGGCACTGGGTCTGGGAGCCGCCCAGAGCCCGGTCAGCGGTCCTGCCTCCCGGGAGGCGTCGCTAGGCAGTTGCTGGAGTGTCCTTCATCAGAGGCAGAAATAATGGGGAAGTAAATGCCCTGAGGGCCTGTAGCTCAGTTGTTGGCACAAAGGTAGTGCTCGGTGAACCGCACTTCAGATTCTCAGGACAATATGACAGGGAGAGCCTGGGGCTGGCCCTGGGGACGGTCATGGCATTGAACAAGCACTCGGAAAGGAAGATTTCGCGGCCAGCCACGCTGCAGACACCGTGGGCTGCCTGGTGCCTGCATGCTGGGGCTCCTTCCAAAAGACCGGGACCGTGGGCAGCTGTCTGCACTCCACAGTGATGCCCGCGCCACTACCCACATCCACTGGGACGGGAACTTCTTATACAACCGCCACATTGCCGGGGTGTGCTCAGCCCGTAGAATGTGAAATACAGAAGCTGCCAGAGACTTCCGCTTCATCGCCGGGAGAAGGAGAACTCGGTGAGAACAGGCAGCCACAGGGTGTCAGTTTGGGGGTAACAGACTCGAGCCTCAAACTTGAACGTGCATTTCCCTTTTTATTTTAGGAAGCGCTGTCAAAAAACAAACATAAAAAAAAAGATAATTTTTGATGTGAGATATTCACTCTGCAAAGCAGCATCATGCCAGAAATAGAATTGTTCTTTCTGCAGAGTAGAAAGTGCTAGAATAAAAGAATTTTATCTTTAAACTCCATTTGGGGACAGACACTAATAATAGATGTCCTTCACATTTTTTTTTCAATTAAGTTGCATTTCCATTCAGCTTTGCTTGAAAGCTCCCTTTAGAAAGCAAAATATTAGCAGTCACTCATATTTGAAGATGACACCCAGAGGGTGGGACATTCAGGGTTGGGACTGCCCTTGCAGGTGCCGGGTAGGCTCCCTTCCTGTCTTCCTCCTTCCTGGGTGTGGGGCGCCCAGTTCTGATTGCCCCACCGGGAGGCCGACTGCCGCAGCCAGGCACCCGCGCACCCATCTCCCAGGATTCATGCCTCCTTTCTCACTGATTTATTTGAAACTTAAAGCCTCTCCGCCTCCGCGAATCATAAATTCATTTTCGAGTACGTGTTTCAGCTGGAGAGGAGCGATCTCTCCTATCACTCTCGCCTGCCGGGTGCTGGCTCTGGTGTGCAATGGCATCGCATGAGGACCGACAGCTGCGAGTCTGGAGAGGAGGGTCACCCAGCAAGTGGCCGCGTAAATAATGCATTGCCTTTCACTGCGGTGGCCGACTTGGAAATGTCCGTAGTGTCAGCCAGCGGGCCTCTCGTGCTGTGGACATGAGTTTGAACGAGTCGATCCCCTAGGGCTCCCGGAAAGCGGTTCTCTGTAAGTACCCATGGATGTGGAATGCAGACAGGAAGGGGGCTTTCTGGAATGTTCCTTCTGCCTCTGGTTTAGGTTGTGAGAAAACTGCATTTTCCAACAGCTTTTACAATTGTCTAACACTGCTCCTCCCTGAGAATTTAGGAACGTCATGTCACAGCAGATCGGTTCTTTGTCAAGCCTGCGCATGAGCTCACACTACCGGTTGGCAACATCCATGCGGCAGGTTAGCAGTTTTGTACCAATGGCTGCTGCTGGCTTTATGTCTCCCTAGCCAGTACATTGCTACTTAGGACATTTCTCTTTCACTTAAAGTGCAATGACTAAACGTTCTTTAATCAGAGGGAACATGCTCAAAATTTTGGACATGCCTCTTTCAACTACGCTGAATATTATAAAGGCATTTTAGGAAATATTTGACGTGAAAGCTGACTAAGCAAGCATTTCAAACACCACACCAGCAAATGGAAGGAAGAGATTTTCTCTCCGCATTTCTGTTCTTTCTTCTTTCTTTCCTCAGCGTGCTGCCGCGGTCAAAGGCTGAGTCACGTTGCCCAGCCTGTGTGCTCCCAGAGAATGTGTTTGGTAAATGCTCACGTTGCTCTCCACTGGCCAATGCTGCCATGTGGGTAAACTCAGATTCAACTAACTCACGTATTATTTATTTTGGGGACCGGTGATGAGAAAAATATGAACTTGCATCAGAGAGGAGGCTCACGGAGCCCATGCACCCAGAATGTCCGTCTTTCCCCAGAAAGAGGAGGGGCCCGCAAGCTGCCCACTCCAGGAAGCCACTCATCCCAGCGTTCCCACAGGGTCCCCCCAGCTCACTTGGGTCACTGTCCTCACAGGCTCAATAGGGTCAAAACACCTCCTGGCTCAGGCGGTGACGGTGCCCAAGGATAGGAAGCTGCCGTGCCAGGATGGCTTGTCCTTACTCTGAGCCCAGCTGGAAGGGGCAATGTGCACTGGGCCCCAGAGGACATCCCGAGCCCCGAGTGGGAGCCGGAGCTCACGCTAAGTGTTTTCTCTAAAAGACAACATTCATGTTAGTTAATGGTTTCCTGTTGGGAAGAAAAAACTTCAGTGTATTTTGCCTGTGATGTGAAAGGACTTCCATTGCCTTCCAGATAACTGTGTGCCCCATTGTTCTTTGTTAGAGGGAAGTGTGAGTGTGCTGTGTGTGTGCCCTACTGTATGTGTGTGCTACATGTGTGGGCACTGTGTGTGCTGTATGTGTGCTCTGTGCTGTGTGTTTACTGTGTGCTGGGTATGTACTGTGTGTATCATGTATGCTGTGCATGTACTTGTGCTGTGTGTAGTGTGTATGCTGTGTGCACTGTATTTGTGCTGTGTGTGCTCTGTGTGCTCCGTGTACTGTGCATGTACTGTGTGCTGTATGCTATGTGTGCCTTGTATGTACTGTGTATGTACTGTGTACAGTGTGCTGTGTGTGCCACGTGTGCCCCATGTGTACCATGCATGCACTGTGTGTGGTGTATGTACTGTGTGTGTACTGTGTATGCTGTGTGTGCTGTGCATGTACTGTGTGCTGTATGCTATGTGTGCCCTGTGTGTACTGTGTACGGTATGCTATGTGTGCCATGTGTACCCTATGTTTGACATGTGTGCCCTGTGCTGTGCCCCAGGCCCAATCCTGGTCCCTCTCCCCCGAGGAACTGCTGCCATAACAGAGGCAAACTGAGGCCAGGGCCTCCTGCTTCCTGCCCTGAGGGCCCTCCCAGGAGGGCTGTGAGGCTCCGGGGAGACAGTGCGGGGGATTCTGTAGAACAAGGATGCCCAGGAGGCTGTGTTCCTAGAACAAAATGAGGTAGCTCCATGTTCGTCTGTAACGAGGAGTCAACTTGAGAACAGATTACCACGATTTAAGGGTTGGAGAGATTATGGTCTCTCCTCTTTTCTGCCCCATAAACAATCTCCCACCCTCTTTGCAGAAAGAAGCAGGGTTCCCTCTTGTCTGATATTTGCAGGCTGGGAGGGAGTCCAGCCCGTGCACCCGGCAACCACTGTCCAGCCACTCAGTCCCCCCAACCCCCGCAATGCCGAGCGGGTGTGTCTGCTAAGTGGTAGCAACTGTTCCTGGACTGCCCCCTGCTTGTTTATTTGCGGTGGGACCCCACAGTGTTGTGGGAAAGCTGGGGAGAGAGCCCCTCCCAGGGGCTGGGCCATGACAGTGTCCCCAGGGAGTTTGGGTCAGGCTGGCCACCTGAGAGTTCCCAAGGAAACACTGGGTGAGAGGGCTCTTCAGAAGAAACTGGGATTGGGGATCCCTCTCTAAGTTCTGGGGTACCAGTGATGGGAAGCTGTGCTGCAGGGGATCGCAACAGTGGGCGAGTCGGCAGGTCAGTGCCAGGGGACCCCAAGTATGCAGGGGGCCGTGCCTGCATCTGTGCACCATTGTCCCCCCAGCTCCCTGCACCCTGCACAGCTCATAGCAGGAGCTCACCTCCCTTCCGAATGAGGGGAGTGAGCCAATGGATGACGTGGCATCCATTGGTTTTGTGGTGTGTGCGGACTCTGTCTTATGTGTGGTGGCTTGTCTTATCCACAAGCACGCATGCAGAGCTCCGTGGTTTGAAGCACTGAAACGTGGCAGGGGCTTTGGATCAGACACGGGTCCAAGTCCTGACCTGTCACCTCCTCGCTGTGAGACCTCGGGATGTGACCACATCTCTAAGGCAGGACTTCCCTCCTGGGTCGCGGAGGGGCTGAGATGAGATGCTTTCGTGAAGCCCAGGCCCAGGACAGTGTGGCTTCGTTGTTCTTATGGTTTCCTCCTTTGCGGCCTCCTCGTTCCATGAGTTTCTTTGGGAAACAAACTTACAAAGTCAGCCAGCCTCTGGGAAAACAAATTTCCCGGACATTTTCTGATGCATTAAGAAACATTGGCACTGTCGATGTTCAAGGCGTGCTGGGTGGTTCATGTTTTAGAACTACCCTCTGGTGCACTCAGCCTGATGATAATGTAAAAAAGAAAGCAGTGTGCTAGTGTCGGTGAGCAGCCGTTAGTGCAAAGTCATCTTGCAGAGCTGGAAAATCACACGTACATCGTCCATCTGCTTGTGGCCCGAAGTGCCGGAGGGCCGCCGGCGTCAGATCGGAGGGATGAGACCCAACTTAACTCATCTCTGTGTTGCTGCGCATCTTCTCACGATGAGTGTGCAGTGCACGTTCACCGTGTAACTTAGCACAGTGCAGCCCACAGAGCGTAGGACTGGGCTTTAATCAAATAAATGATTACCTCAAAAGGTGGAGAGGTGTAGACACTGGAAGCCTGCATAGGGGCCCCGCATGCCTGCTAGAACATTCCGTCTATAGCGCCATTTCCAGCACCCCACCATCCCCACGCCAGAGCGTCTGCCTGGTCCACCAGAGGAAGCTATGTCACCAGCCGAGCTGTGTGACTGGCTAGTTACTCAATGTTTCTGTGTCTCAGTTTCCTGATCTGTGCGGTGAGGATGATAGCGGCCCCAACCTCTGGTGGTCATGGGGATCAGATGAGTAGTCAGCAGCAAGTACACGGCGCTGAGTGTGTAGCCTCCAGCCAGTGCCTTTCCTCACCCCACAAGGAACCCCCAAACCCAAGAAGCAGTCAACCCCCATTTCCGCCACCCCCAAGCTCCTAGCAGCCACTAATCTGCTTTCTTGTCTCTGGGGCCTTATGTAGTCTGGATAGTCCATATCCACGAACTCAGACGTCCCGCGGACGTCATCTGGCATCTTTCACCGAGCAGGGTGTTGGAGGGTGATACCGCTGTGGCCCCTGTTGGCCTTTCATTCCTTTCTGCAGCCGAACACCGTCCCACCGTGTGGATAGACCCCCTTCCACGGTTTATCCGTTCACCAGCCGGTGGACATTCCGATGGTTTTCTGCCTTTTGGAGCTTGTGAATAGGGCTGCTGTGAACACCCGTGTACTGGCGTGTGTGTGCACACACGATTTCAGTCCTTTTGGGCACAGACCTAGGAGCGGAACTGCTGGGTGACACAGTGATCGTGTTTGGCTCTTTGAGGAACTGCCACACTTCTCTCTAGCGGCTGCACCGTTTGACGTTCCCACCAGCAGTTCTTCCGCACCCTCCCCAACGATGGTTATTTTCTGTTTTTTAAAAAGTATAGCCCTGGCTGGTGCAGCTCAGTTGGAGTCCCATAAACTGAGGGGTTGCAGGTTCGATTCCTGGTCAGGGCACAGGCCTGAGTTGTGGGTTTGGTCCCTGGTCAGGCGTGTACAGGACGCAACTGGCTGATCTCCCTCCCTCACATCCATGTTTCTCTCTCTCCCTCTAAAATCAATGAGCATGTCCTCAGGTGAGGACTCAAAAAAATTACAGCCATCCTCCTGGGCATGAAGTGGTATGTTATTGTGGTTTGGGTGTGCATTTTTCTAGTGATTAGTGATGTTGAGCATCTTTTCATGTGCCTATTGGCCATTTCTATGGCTTCTTTGGGGAAATGTCTATTCAGGTCCTTTGCCCATTTTAAATGGGTTATTTACCTTTCTGTTGCTGAGTTGTAAGAGTTCTTTATATGTTCTGGGTGCTAGATCCTTATCAGATGTATGATTTCCAAATACTTTTCCCATTCTGTCTGTTGTCTTTTTGCCTTCTTTCTTCTTAATGTTTTATTGAATTTACTGGGGTGATACTGGCTAATAAAACCATACAGGTTTCAGGTGTACCACTCCATAACACATCACCCGCACACTCCATCATGTGTGTGTGCACCACCCAAAGTCAAGTCTCCCTCCACCACCGTGTGTGCCCCGTTATCCTCTTCTACCTCCCCCGCCCCCTTCCCTCTGGTCATCACCTCACTGCTGCCATGTCTATCTGTTCTTTTTCTTCTTAATCTCTTAACCTCTGTCACCTAGCCCCCTTCCCTCTGACAGCCGTCGGTTTGTTCTCTGCATCTACGGATCTGTTTCTAATCTGTTTGTTAGTTTATTTTGTTCATTAGATTCCACATGTGAGTGAGATCGTGTGGCATTTGTCTTTCTCCAGCTGGCTTGTTTCACTCAGCACCATGATCTCCAGGTCCATCCACGCTGTCACAAAGGGTGAAAGTTCCTTCTTTTCTACGACTAGTGTTCCATGGTGTAAACGTACCACAGCTTTTTATCTGCTCATCTATTGGTGGGCATGTGGGCTGCCTCCAGATCTTGGAGATTGTAAATAACACTGCAGTGAACATAGGGCTGCTTATGTTCTTTCGAATTCGTGTTTTGGGTTTCTTCAGATGCATTCCCAGAAGTAGAATTGCTGAGACATAAAACATTTCTATTTTTAACTTTTTGAGGAAATGCCATTCTGTTTCCCACAGTGGCTGAACCAATGTGCATTCCCACCAACGCGGCACAAGGATTGTGTTTTCTCCACATCCTCTCCAACACTTGTTTGTTGATTTCTTCATAATAGCCATTCTGACAGGTGGGAGGTGATATATCTCATTGTGAGTTTTTTTTTAAAGATTTTATTTATTTATTTTAGAGAGAGAAGAAAGGAGGGAGAAAGAGAGAGAAACATCCATGTGTGGTTGCCTCTCACACGGCCCCTACTGGGGACCTGGCTCGCAACCCAGGCATGCGCCCTGACTGGGAATCGAACCAGCAACCATTTGGTTCACAGGCCAGTGCTCAGTCCACTGAGCCACACCAGCCAGGGCTCATTGTGGTTTTAATGAACATCTCTCTGATGATTAGTGATGTTGAGCATCTTTTCGTATGTCTGTTGGCATCTGTATGTCCTGTTTGGAGAAGTGTCTATTCAGGTCCTTTGCCCATTTTTAATTGGGTTGTTTGTTTTCTTGGTGCTGAGTTTGTACAGGTTCTTTACGATTTTGGGTACAATATTCATAAATCAATAAATGTGATACATTACATAAACAAAATGAATGATAAAAATCACACGGTCATATCAATAAATGCAGAAAAAGCATTTGATAAAATCCAGCATCCATTTATGATAAAAACTCAGAGCATAGTGGCAATAGAGGGAAAATACCTCAACATAATAAAGCCACGGGTGACAAGCCCACAGCCAACATCACACTCAATGGGCAAAAACTGAAAGCATTCCCCTTAAGATCAGTAACAAGGCAGGATGCCCACTTTCCCCTCTCTTATTCAATGTGGTGTTGGAAGTCCCGGCCACAGCGATCAGACAAGAAGAAATAAAAGGCATCCAAATTGGAAAGGAGGAAGCAAAACTCATTATTCGCAGATGACATGATACTGTACATACAAAACCCTGAAGACTCCACCAAAAAACCTACTAAACTGATAAATGAATTCAGTAAAATAGCAGGATAAAATTAATATTCATAAATTTGTAGCATTTTTTTATTCCAATAATAAACGATCACAAAGAAAAACTAAGAAATAAAAATAGATAAAGTACCTAGGAATAAATTTAATGAGGATGTAAAAGACCTGTACATGGGAAATTTTGAGACACTGCAGAAAGAAATTGGGGAAGATACAAATAAGTGGAAGCACATACCATGTTCATGGATAAGAAGAATTAACATCATTAAAATGTGCATGCTACTCAAAGCAATCTATAGGTTCAATGCAATTCCTATTAAAATATCAATGACACATTTCACAGAACTAGAACAAATATTCCAAAAATTTACGTGGAACCACAAAAGACCCTGAATAGCCTCAGCAGTCTTCAGTAAGGAGAACGAGGTTTGAGAAATCATTCTACCTGATATCAATCTATACTACAAGGCCATAGTAATCAAAACAGCATGGTACTGGCATAAAAATAGGCATATAGATCAATGGAACAGAACAGAAGTCCCAGAAATGAACCCACACCTTTATGGTCAATTAATATTTGACTAGGGAGGCAAGAACAAACAATGGGCTAAAGACAGTCTATTCAATAAGTGACGTTGGGAAAATTTGACAGATACATGCAAAAAAGACGAAACTAGGCCACCTTCTTACACCACACACAAGAATAAACTCAAAATGTGTCAAAGACTTAAATGTAAGTCACAAAACCGTAAAACTCCCAGAAGAAAACAGGCAGTAAAATCTCAGACATCTCTGGTAGCAATATTTTTTCTGACATATCTCCTCAGACAAGGGAAACAAAAGAAAACAAGAAACAAGCAGGACGACATCAAACTGAAAAGCTTCTTGACAGCAAAGGAAACCATCAACAAAATGAAAAGACAACCCACCGAACTGGAGAGCGTGTTTGCCAGGATCCATCTTCTGCTTTCTTGATGGTGTCCTTTGATGCACAAAAGTCCTTCAGTCTTTGGTGGAAACTGAGCAAAACAATGAAGCGAGAAAGTCCTTTCTTCTTCATTTTTCTCAGTCTATCTCACACTCAGAGAGAGACACTCAGCTTGGATCTAGGGGTGTCCAACCTGTGGCCCATGGGCCACATGCAGCCCAGGATGCCTGTGAATGAGGCCCAACACAAAATAGCAAATTTACTTAAAACATTATGAGATTTTTTTTTTGTAATTATATGTTGCAATGTATTTAATGTGTGGCCCAAGACAACTTTTTTTCCGGTGTGGCACAGAGATGCCACAAAGTTGGACACCCCTGATAAGGTGTCTGTCATCTCTGTACCACTTGCTCATCTACCTTTTTAAGAGAAAGAATGCCGGCTTTAGCCAAGAGCCTTGCATGGGGCCAGTGTTTAGCAAGCATTTCAAAACTCATCTTCTCTGTCTTCTCTGAGTTTATTGTCAACGTCATCCCTCTGGATGGCTAGTGGTGCTGGTTTTCCCAGCTACACTAATGATAAAGAGTTTCCCTTCCAATACGTGTACCTGACCGTTTTGGAAAAATGAGTGACTAGGGTGTGAAAGCTTGTGAAGGTGGCAGGAAAATGCTGGAGTGTAGGGACTGTTGCTGGAGGCCCCTGGGCATCTTCAGTGGGTGACAGATGAGGGGTGTGTGAAGACCACCCATCTGGTGGTGGTGGGTGGGGCAGACGGGACGTGCTGGGCAGGCCAGCCTGTGAGAGCGATCGGGCTGCCATTAGTGGTCCTGGGTGTGTCCCAGGTGTTGTACTGGGCACAGCTCCTTGGGGAAGAGACAGCGTGAGTGAAAGGTGACCGAGAGAAGAATGTGGCAGGACTCGGTGACTGATAGTTGGGCAGACAGGGGACTAGAAGTGTTTGAGCTCGGCATCCGTACTAATTTCCTGTGGCTACTACAAGACATTAACACAAACTTGGTAGCTTAAAACAAGAGGAATTTGTTGTCTCCCCGTGCGGAGCCTGGACGTCTGAAACCCAGGTGTCAGCAGGGCTGCGAGGGCGCTTCCTCACCCTTCCCGGTCTCCAGAGCTCCTGGCCGTCCCCGGCGCTCCGGCGCTGGGGGCTGCACTGCTCCAGTGTCTGCCTCCGCCTTCACTTGGCGTTTCAGAAAAAACTCCAGACCTCCCTTCCTCCTATGTGTCTCCTTTACTTTTCCATAGAACACATCACTTCTGACACTTCTGGTCTCCAGGGGCGTGGGCGTTTTCTCCCACTAAGCAATTCCCTGCAACACCAGCCGGGTGTCCTACACGTTAACTCAATTCTGACAGTGTGTCCCACAAGTTAAGGTCTCAGTCCCACGAGACTGCCCCCCACCCCACTGCAGATGCCAGTCCCAAGTCCAGGTTGTCCCCTGTGCTTCTGGCCAACTGGCTGTAAATCCGAGGCTCCTATGGCCCCTCCTCGGGTTCCATTCATCTGCTCGAGCGGCTCACGCAGCTCAGAGAAGCACTTAGGGTTACCAGCTCAGCAAAGGCTGTGCCAGAGGCTGCGGGTGAACAGCCAGATGAGGAGACATAGAGGGTGAGGCCTGAGAGGGTCCCAAACACAGGAGCTTTTGTCCCTGTGGAGTTGAGGTGTGCCACCCTCCTGGTTCGTGGGTGGGCTCACCTGATCTGGAGGCTCTTCGGACCCCATACTTTGGGGACTTTATGGAGGACTTACCATGTAGTTACAATTGGTCGTAACTGCCGAGAGAGCAGGGGGCCGGGGCTGAGAACCCCAAGCTTCTAATCCTGGGCTGGTCTTCCCGGTGATCCAGGAGTGCACCCAGAGTCACCTCATTGGAACAAAGTGACACTTCTTTCACCCAGCACCTTACAAGGGTTTCAGGGGCCCCGCCTCAGGAGCCAGGGTCAAAGGTCAAATATGGGAACAAAAGCTTCTGGTGCTCTTATCACTCAGGAAATTCCAAGGGTTTTAGGTGTTCCGTGCCAGACATGGGAAGCAGAGCAAATGCATGTTTCTGGTCATAAATCACCGTATCACACACGGCCTTTTTTCCTGTGTCTCTCTGTGCCGTCTCCTCTTTTGGGACACCAGTCCTTAGATTTGGGAACCACCCTAATCCATTTTGACCTTATGTTCACTAACTGCACCTGCAAGGACCCCGTGTGCAGGTAGGTCACCTTCTGAGGTTTCAGGTGGACCTGAGTTTGGGGCAGCAAGGTCCAGCCCAGCATAGCATCTGTCATGGGTTGGCCGTCGGGCCTTTTCCACGGAGGGCCTTGGGGGTAGTAACAATACCCAACACTATTGGGTTGCCTAGGACTACACCTCATCTCTCCACCTTCTCTCTGGAGCTCCGGCCTCAGCAGGGGTCTGCGTCCCCAGGGTCCCTGGTCACAATTCCACAGACCAAGAAGGAAGCTGATTTAAAAGCCAAATCAGAGAATCAGGATTTTACCCATAATTAACTTCTAGGCAGCTCTTAGGAACTTAATGAGCCTTGACTCGAAAATCACAGCTGAACTGCCGTCTGTTTCCTCCCGTGTGAGCCCGGCAGAAACCAGGAGGGTTCTAGTCTTTCGAGCTTCATGTGGTGAGTGCGGACTCACAGCTTCACTGGGAACTTCCCTGCACAGAGTCAGGAGATGCTCAGACTCTGCCAGACTGCGCTGCAGCAGAGAGCAGGTCAGCGGACACGCGGGCGGGTGAGAGGGCGGAGAAGGCCCGCACAGGACAGTGAAGGGGCCTTCCTGGGCCCCGGGCCGGTGCCAGGTGCCGAGAAAGACTCGCCAGCAGAAGGGCTCTCTTCTCTGCTCCCTGCCACCTCCTTAGCCATCCTCCTTGTCATCGGATTTCAAATAAAAGGAGGCTGTTTGCTCAAAGGGACTTCAAAGTCTGACATGATAGCCAGCTTCCCTGTTCTCAAAGGGGTCAGCCCTGAACGCTTCTAAACAAAATCGATAAACTCACGTTCTTACTGCCTGTTTTCTGCATGCTGATTACCTGGCCTTCCAGCAGACGGTCACAGTCATTTCCTTTGAGGTTGCTTTTCTTCCTTCCTTTTTTTTTTTGGTAACAGAACAAGGAATTCTTGAAGGACGTGAGACTCTGCAACTCTGTTTTGGTAAATATTTAAGGAGTCACAGCTTGTGTTCACGGGGACCTTGGCTGGTTGGGGAGACAGAGAGCTCAGCCAGGCTCGTTGTGGCAAAGCCTTTGGCCGCGTCATTCACGCATTGAACAAATATTTATTGAGCACTCGTTTTATGATGCAGGGCGTTTCCCAGGTATAGCCAAATGAAAGAGGTTGTGAAGAGAGAGGTTTGGAATCCCAAACGCACAGAGTGCTAATGCTGGTTAGTGCCAAAACAGTTCGTGGATTTTTTTTTTTTTGGTGGAGGAGGGTAAAGTAAAAATTTTCAGTAAATTTCTAGCACTTACAAAACGTGTGTCCGTTTGTCCTGGAATGACTTGTTTTTTAGTTGAAATCAGGTCCCACAGTCCCCACCTGTGTCCTGATAAAAACCTCACTGAGGTTCAGAGTGATGCCCGGGTCCAACGAGCTTGCGATGGCTGTGGAGACTGGTTTTCTGAGGTGCCTTTATTTCCAGACAGCTCTGGTTGGAATTCAGGCTCTGCCATTGCACCAGCTGTGTGGCCTTGGGCAGGCGACTTAACCTCTCTGATCCTCAAAGCCCTTGGCTATAAGGCAGGCATGAGGAGAGCCTGGTCCTGTCTCAGAGGGCTGCCGTGAGGTTGAGGGTCAAGTGCGTTCACGTTCAAGTGCATGGGGACCCATGTCCACAGCCAAAGCCAGTGTCCTGTCAACGTTCCCATCCCGATCAGCATCATTACCTGTCCCACACCTGCATCGCTCACTGGGCTTTGAGAAGTAAGGGACGTGTTCTGTTTCAAGTACCTGATTTCCCCTGGGCAGACTTCCTGAATCCCAGGGCTGACTTACGGATGGATCTCACAGCCTGCCATCCCCCGCGTTGCTCACGGACTTGTGCGGGGCGGGGTGGGGTGGGGGCAGCCCCCTGGAGAAGAAGGGTTGCCTGCACGGAGGGAAAACTGCTTTGCAGGCTGATGCTTCGAGGCCATCTCTCTAGGCCCTGCTGTGTGTTGGCCTCCGGCTGACCCCCTCTCTCGGTGCCTCTGTAGCCCATTCCCTCTGGAGCTCCTGGAAGGTGAAATGAAGTAGCCAAGATGCAGGACTGTCTCAGAGCCTGAAATCACCTCATTTCAGGAGAGCGAAATGCTAGTGATTCTTAGCAAAGGTTTCAGGATCCTGGGATAATGTCAGTGATGCTGAGGCCTCAAAACCCAGCGCTCCCATCTTTGAATCAAGTTTGACCAATGTCTTTTCTCCCCAGCAGCCTGGGGGTCCTAGGATGGGGGGCAGGGCCTGCAGAGACAGCCAGCCAAGACTAGCAGGATATGGGGTCCCTGCTGTGGCCAGGGCATGGGGAGGGGTCCCACTATCTGGTCTTTCTCAGCTCCTGTGAGCTGAGGTCACAACTTCACAGGACATTCTGCCCTTACCTCTGTCACAGGCCAGCAGTAAGGGGTGTGATAGGGACCCAGGAACAGACAATAGAAGTTTCTGGCTCTTTCTCAGAAGCAGATGAACCACTAAACACTTCCAATGCACAAGCCCCCAGGCCGAGGCTCAGCCTGCCACCGTCCCTGCCCCCAAGGCTGCTCGGGGGTCCAGCCATCGAGCCAGCCGGCACACCCTGTGTGCATTCCATGCAGTGCTGTGCCCCAGGGGTGACAGAGACAGAGGCGAGGCTTCTGGTCTGGCTGGTGTTGGGACACTTCCTGAGTCCTCTGCAGATGTCATCCGAGTGTGCCTTCTCGGTCTGGGACGGCTTAGGAAGTCACTGCTGGAGGCCCAGCTACAGTGTCACCTCCCCTGTGGGGCTCCCCCACTGCAGGATGACAGAAGCATTGCTCCCAACATCCAGGGACATGGTGGTGTCCAGGCCAGGTCTTGGGTGTCCCACAGAGAGCACGGGCTCTGTAAATGCCATTGGTCATGTGGATCTGTGGCCTCTCGCTATCTCAGAACCACCCCTGGTGGTCCTGGGGGTTTATGTCTCTGAGACTGAAAACCGAGGTCTTCCTTGGGGTTCCTCCCTGACTCAGGAGACCAGCCTGTAATAAGCGAAATAAAACCGGTTCTGTTGCTGCTTGTTTGTTTGCCTTTGAGCTGGACGAGTTTTAAAGCGTTGATTCACATTCCAGAGAGGGATGAAGGGCTTCCTTCTTATCTTCGCCAGGGGCTGGGCGAGGCGCCGTTTTGCTCATTTTACAGACTCAGAGAGGGAAAGAACAGGCCCAAAGCCACACAGCTCAGGTTGTCCTGAACAGGTGGCCCAGGCTCTTTCCAGCGTCTATGCTGCCCGGAGAGCAGCTGTGGTTTGAAGGATGCTGGAAAGAATTCAGTAATTGGGTGTTTTCAACAGGCCTGTCCAGTGCCTTCATTGTTTTATTAATTAGATTGAGGGGGGTTTATTCAGCATATTTCTGTTTGCTGAGGTCTCCAACTACAACAACAGGACTTCCCTCTTGTTTGAGAGTGAGGGCCTCCCCTCCCTCTGTCACTGCTAGTTGGGCGGAGTTAGAGCTGGTCACCCAAGCCCTGACAGTGTGGAGGGAGGGAAGGAGAAAGGATGCTGCAGATAATCACGCTGAGCAGCAGGCGTGAACCCGATTGGCCAGGGCCACCAGGGCTCGTGGTCACTCTGCTCACAGCACACGCCTCAGAAGTGAGGGTCGTCCACCACCCACCCCCACCCTCAGTCATTCATTCTGCAGGCAGTCTCAGGGCAGCCCCCCAGTGCCAGACGGGTGGCCCAGCGTCGTATAGCGTTCTGCCCCTCTGGCCTTGCTCATCCGTGGCCTTGTTCGGTCCTCAAACCGGAGATTACTCTCCATTTTGTGGGCGAGGCAACTTGCCTGAGTTCTCACACACAGAAAGTAAAGGAGCTAAGGGACCCCCAAGGTAGATCCTTGCTGATACCCCACCCTGCCTGGCAGAGCACAGATCACAGCTTGGTTTGGGGAACTGACATTTTTCCTTTCAGAAGTAAAACATCAGTTCCCCCTCCCTGGGCAACAGGTGCCACCCCCACATCGGGGAAGGGCTGTGCCGTCCCCACCCCTTCCAGCTCTTCCCCGCCCCCCTGGTCTCTTTTTCTCTCTCCTCTTTCTTTAGCCCCAGCTCAAGCGCCCCAAACGCAACATCACACCCTAGCGGTTGCTGTCGGCTGGTTTATGCAATAACTAATAACTGGCCCATCACGTCGGGGGCGGGCGATAGGCAGTGTGCCCTGGCAGCCTTGTGTCTTCATTAGCTGCGCCTCAGCCCTTGCACACCACGTTATTTGTCCACGCCCAAGTTAGGGTTCCCAGTGTAATGAATTTTTAATCCATGTGGAAGAATTGCAACTGTGGGCACAGTGCCAGCTTTCTGGACGGGAGGTGCTGTTGCATTTCTAACTTCTCTCTCACTTCAGGCCAGAAAAGTCCATTCGCATGTTGAATCTCTTGACTCAGGGAGAGATGGATCCACAGATTAGAAAATAAAATTCCAGGCTGGGAAATGGGCGTGAGAATTCTGATGCATCTTATAATGCTAGTGGCTAGTCTGTGCCTTCAGCATAAAGACTGGAGAGGACAATTGTTAGTAAATATTTGTCCTGGCATGGGTAGGGTCGTTACTGGGCAGGGAGGGGGAAGGTACCAGAAACCCGTCTCTGCAGGGACCCTGGGAACACGCTGGGTGGGTGCGAGCAGGACTTTGGAGGAGGTGGGGTTTAGGGACACTCTGGTTTAGGGTCTGGGAGTCCCAGCAGGTGTTGAGGGGACGGTTCTATGGCTGCCCCGACTGCGCCACCTGCTGGTCCTCTCTGGCATCGTTCCCGGGTTTCCAGCGACTGCGCATGCGTGGAGTCTGGAGCCCGCCCCACCCCGCGTCGTCAGCGTTGCCGATGCTTCCAAATTGGGGTGCAAGTTGAGCCCATAAACCAAAACGTAAAATCATAATACGTCCATCACTTAGAACCCCCTTCTTGGATACTCCGTCCACTCTGGGCTTCCTCTTTTTAACGCCGCGCTTACAATTATGTGTCTGTCTGCTCCACTGGGCTCTGAGCATCCTGGGGTACCCTGCACCCCCACCCCAAGGGTACCGCGGTGGGTTCCCAGACCAAGGAGGGGCTCAGCAACCTTGGGATCATAAAACGTGCCAGTGCATAGCCTGCACCCTGAACATCAGGGACGTGGCCGTTGCTGTCCCCTCCCACCAGTTCAGAGCAGAGCCTGGGCCAGAGGACCCACCTGTGGCCCCATGGATTGATCGCAACAGGGAGGCACTGTGCCTGCAGGTCAGGAGTCTCCTCTGAGAGGCAAGACACTTGCCCCGCAGGTGGAGGGGCCCAGGGGGGAGCCCAGATCCACCTGTCTCTCTCTTCGGGGCTCCTATTGCTATTACAGGACAATAAAATACCCCAAAGGTGGCTCTGAGATCATGGTCACTCAGGACCTCAGGAACCCAAACACTGACGCCTTCTGCCCTCACTTTGCTGAAGACCCTGGTAAAGCTCCTGACCACGGCAGGAAGAGCAGAGACCGGAGCTCAGGAGGGAGGCTCACAGTCAGCTTCCTTCCGATGACCCTGCTGTCAATGTCTGCCTTTCTGCTCCACTCAGGTCGCCATGCTCACCTACTATGTGCTGGACATGGGAAAGGCGTCACTTCCTGCCTGTGGGAGCAGCCCAAAGGCACAGTGGGGTCCCAGTCCCTGTGGAATCTCCAGCACTCAGCACCTGTGTTGAAAGCAAGGCGTGGAGCAAACATTCAAAGGTTTGGCCTCAGCCAGTCCCCACCCCCGCCTTGACCCACTGAAGTCCTTTTCAGGGGTGGGCTGGTCTCCCATCCAAGCAGAAATCTCACGAAGACAGCCACATCCCTGGCAGCTCTTGTTGACTACACGAGCCCCCCGTTCCTGCTCGGTGTCCGGAGTCACTCAGTAAATACTTGTTCAATGAATGAATGAACAAATCTCTATTACTGGCTCCTCTACTAAAGTCAGTATTTTTAAAAAAATGCATGAGCCTCATAATGTTTCCCAGTGTGAGAGCAAACCATTTTATCAAACACACATGAATTTTCTATTAAAGAGAAGAGTGCCTGTTTATTAAGATTCCCAGAGGGTAACTTTTTGGTCTGCTGCTGCGCTGCTGGCGTCACTTTCCAGAACTGGGTGGTGGTGATGGGAGGTTACTGGCAGAGCATCGGTGAAGAAGGCGGTAGCCCTGGGCCGGTGTCATGCCAAGGGCTTAGTCGTACCAGGTAGGAGCTCATGCATCAGCTGGGTCAGCTGTGGCAAAGAGAACATTCCCCCCCCAGGACCGCTGCGAGCACAGGAAATGCGGAGTTGCCCTGCCTGTCTGGCGACTTTTTCCGGTCAAAACAAACACGGGTAGGGTCCCTGTTAGGAAACCTGTTGGGACAATTTAGAAATGGAGGGTGAATCCTACTGGAGTGCTCCTGGGGGCTGGCAGTAGAAAGGACTTAGACAGAAGCCAACGATACGGGGGAGGAGCCTGCTGAGGAAAGCCATCCTATAAACAGAGTCCCACAGAGGTCAGAGAGGTGTGAAGGGGGGTCCCCGAGGGCAGGACTCTGTATTTTGTTCACGGTCATGCAGGAAGTATGCCCATGGAGAGGTGAATGAGTAAGTGAATGAAGCTTTTCCAGACTCACGTGGACCCAAATGTGACCCTGCTTCAGACCAGGACCTCAGAAGGAACCCTGGCCCCCATGCCCCTCCAGGCCGGCAGAGGGTGTGTAGCCACCTTGGGTGGGGGTCCGGGAGGCTCTGAAGCAGCGCTTCGAGTAGTAAAATACGGAGAGTTCTTTTCTTCGCTGCAGTTTGGAGGCAAATTTTCTTCCAAATAATAAGAGGTGCAGCTACGAATAATTCACACTCACTGTTTGGCCCCATTAACATTTTTCAGAAGACGGGCCGTTCATTCCTTCTTGAGGGACAGTGACACACCCCGGTTGGGCTAGCCTGAGCTTCTGCCCTAATTAGATACTTGCACAGGAGACTGGAGCGAGAAGGGTGGGTTTATTTTTAATAAAAGGAGATTAAAACCTGTGTATCTGCAGCACATTGGGGGAGATGGAACCAAATTAAAACCCTCCCCCAGCGGTGGGTTGTGGCGGCCTGGAAAGGAAGTGTTTCACTTGGAATTACTAAAACTTCTTGCTTGGGGTCAGGAACAAAGTCAGCCCTTCCCCAACCCAATTTCAGATTCCCCTGCTGGCGTTGTGAGCAAGGGTGCTAGGGGTAGAGAGCTGCTCTGATCTGAGTCCTGGGCTAAGGGTCTGTCCACCTGGAGAGGGACAGCCCCAGGCCATGTGACGAAGCGGGCAGAAGGGCTGACCAAGCCTGGAACGGGCCAAGTGGGGCCATACGGCAAGCCTGGCTGCCAGGTGAGGAGCCGACCCACAGCCACGTGGGAATGCAGGCTGCACCTGGTGGTCCTGAGAGAAGCCACATCTTCAGACTCTATGTGCCTCTCCCCCTTTTTAAATATTTCAAACTAATTTAAAGAAGTCATAAGCCTACATCTACCTACTCCTCAAACCCAGCCATCCCACGTAGAGGCACTCACTCCTAATAAATGAGAAACACTTGCCCACAAAAAGATTGCTACCCACGTTCAAAGCTGCTTCGCTCACAGTTGCCGAAAAGGAAACAAAAGTGGAAACAGCCCAAATGTGTATCAGAGCAGAGCGGCGGAGCGATCGTGGGTGCCAGCAGGAGAAGGAAGGGACCAGAGGCCACAGCCCCAGGGACGAGCCTCCACACGACAAACTCAACGCCCAGGAGCTTGTTCCTGCGTGGTTCCGAGTACAGGAAGGTCAAGGGCAGGCAAAGCCAACCGTCTCTGGAGACAGAAATCAATAATAGTGCGTGCTTTGGGGGGTGGAGAGGACAAGATTGAAAAGGAAGTTTCTAGAGAAATGTCAGATGCTCACCTTGGGTGGGTGCGAGCGAATTGCGTCTGGCAGACCTCATCAAACCCCAGGCTCGAGGTCTGTGCTTGTGACCGCAGGTGACGGTGTCTTTAAGAAGGCCCTGAGGGCGGGGCCTGGTGCCTCTCACTCGCTGCCCACTTTCCTCTGTAGAGGTTAACGTGCTGTCTTCGGGCATTCTTTTTCTGGACCACAAGCAGCCTGTTCTGTAATGATAATTCTGTTGTGGTGGGACCCAGTGGTGACTTTGGAAGCTCGGGAACCGCTGGCTGTGGGATGCGTGTCGCTCACGGTGTCCGAGGTCAGACAATAAACCTGCGCCCTCACCCTCCACCCTCGGTCCTGCCTGACCCCCACTCGGGAACACGGAGCTACACCTGAGGTCGTCGGGGGTCCCTCCCTTTGTTCTTTCAAGAGGAGAGGGTGGCTTTCTCCAACAGGGAAAAATGTCTCCCATAACGAGGTAGCTGTAGCTTGTTTCTGCCTCGCTTGGCCCTGGCGACGGGCACATGGTTAGGTTCACGTGTCCTCTCATAGGTGGCTGGTTGGCGGGTAGACAATTCGGGGAGGGCTTTGGGGTCGCCGAAAACATGCCTTTGAGCTGCTTCCTTGCGTCTTTAGCTCTTGGTGGTTCTTTATTGCGATGGAGAAAGACTTAATTCTTACAGAAGAAGCTCTTCACTGTTTCTGCATCTTTAAGAGGGTGAGATGCATAATTGGAATTATGCAAAGTAGTGCGTGGTCCTCAGGAATGGAAGTGATTTCTCAACAGACTGGCTGACACACTGGAGTTCTTAGGGGTCCCGGATGGAGTGCCGCCTTGTCCTCGGGAGGACCCCCGCCCGTGCTGCTCCGGCCTGAGCACCTGGCCCTGCTCGGCAGGGCGGGCGGGAAGCCCCGTGCGCACTAGTAAGTACATCAGCGGCCGGCATACACTGGGCATTAAATTTTTCTCGTGTTTTTTAAAATCCTGCGATGCAGTTTCTGTGTATCACCTACGAGTGTGCGCACACGTCTACACCAGGTGCATGTGATAGAGCACCAAAATTAGGCCTCTCGCTCTTAGACGCCATGGGTTTCCCGAATTCTTTGAAGGCACGTTCCTGCTCTCTGTTGTTCTGCCAGCATCAGGGAAAGGGGCCGGCGGAGCGCCTAGTGGGGACTTGGGGCTCGGGACCACTGTCCTTCCCTGTGACGGAGCCTCTCCGAGCTCATCCCCAGACCCTGAGCCTGGCACCAGGGGGGCAGCTGAGGATGCAATGACATTAGATTGGATTGCCCGCTTACAGGTGAGCCCGCTGAGACGCCAAACCCACCACCACCCACTGCTTTCCTGGTCTGGTGACCTGAGTTTCCAGGAGACCGGTCAAATGTCGGCACAGGTTGGACCAGCAGGCCTGGGTCTCCCCCCGGACAGGTGTGTCCTCTTGCCTCCAGAAATCAGCCATTCATCCAGCAAGTGGCTCTCGTTCGTGAATGGAGAGGCGGAACTGTGGAAAGCTATGCTCATGGGAGGGAAGCAATGCGTCAGCTGTGGACGTGGACGTGGGGTGGAAGCCAGATCTCCTGCCCCCGGTCCCGCACGCTCCCTGCAGACCCGCTTCTCCGTGCAGCCTCCATGCCCCCCTTCCACACAGCCCCCCACCTCGTCTCCTTTGACCCCCAAAACTTCATGAACAAAACAGAAGAATCACGTGACACATGGACGAGAGAGAAGGTAAAATTAAAGGTCATGTGTCCACTGCCTCATCACGAGGGACAGTCTACCTGCTTGTTAGGGAAAAAACTGAGTGGATCGACATGCTCAGTCACCATGTCAACTTCTGTTGGCCTTGCCAAGCAGAAGAGACACCTCACTGAGACTCCAGGCAGCCCTCACACCAGGCCGGGTCCGGCAGCCGCTGCGTGGACTGAGCGCAGAGCAGTCTCTGCCCGTGAGGTGCAGACCCGCCCTTTCCTGGAAGGGCAGCCCGTGCCCTCCAAAAATATCGCCGTGGTGTTGAGCTGGCGAGATATACTTCCAGCGCTTTCATGAGCTCATTTTTTGTTTAGTTCCCTGCATTAAGAGGGAGAGTCCTGAGCTTTGCTGAAGAGATGACATTTCCCTAAGAAGTTGATAGTGAATGACCTTAAATTTCTAAAGTGCTGTCCTACCCATCACTCCTTGGCTCTGGCATTGGTGTCCTGGCCCCAGGCTGTGTCCCCTCTGAAGGAGGCCTCCAGAAGGCTTGTCCTGGGGATCTCGGAGACGTAGGAGGGGACCCAGGGGTCCTCGATGAGCTTGGAGAGGAGAGCCTACTAGGTCTGCTTCCAGAACGACCTGTTCATACTGCTCATGCTGAGGAGAAGCCCAATCCCAGACCAGGAGGCCCCTTAGGCTCTGCTTCTGCCTCCGTTTGGCCAGCAGCTCCCTTGCACACAAGCATTCCATCTCCCAGGACAACTGAGCCTGCGGTCACCTGAGGAGAAGCCGCTCACCTATGCCAGGGCTCAACTCACCCATGCCAGGCTCAGCTCACCCATGCCAGGGCTCGGTTCACCCATGCCAGGGCTCAGTTCACCCATGCCAGGCTCAGCTCACCTGTGTCAGGCTCAGCTCACCCATGCCAGGCTCAGCTCACCTGTGCCAGGGCTCAGATGAGGTTGCAGAGCAGCAGAGAGCGTCCGGGGCCCTTTTGGAAACCATTTTTTTCAGGCACTCTCCTTTTAGGCCCACGGAGACTTTGTATGAAATGACACGGTCCTCGTGTCCCTCAGGCCTGTTGTGCTCGGTTATCTACATGTAGCGCGATCAGCTCCACCTTGTGGAAATAGTTTCCGTCCCCTCGTCTCTCCTTTAGGAAGAGCTGTCCCTCGGTGCCCGCAGGACAAGAGAAAGCACGAAGCAGCAGCGCGGCTCTCTGGTCTGGAAAGCTGCCTCCCTTCCCTCGCCCAGTTTCCTCACTGGGGTGGGGGGTGGGGGGGCTGCGTGGGCAGCTCCACCGCCTGACCCCTGCAGAGCCCAGGAGCTGGCTCCAGCCACCCTGAGAGCCGGGGGTAGGGGGTGGGCACCTCACTGGTCTCTGCCCCACCCCCATCTTCTCTGGGCAGCTGTCAGAGGAGGGGACCCTGGAGGACATCATGGGCAGTACAGGCTCCTGCCTGGCAACAGCCAGCCAGGCTGGGGACACGGTCATTTCTCTCGGTCTAGTCTTTGTCCTTTTCCTCTCCTATCCCAGGGACATCTCTGCCAGCCTCCTTGTAATGCTGTTTCAATGGTTATACATCAGACGTGTGCAGTCACCTTTGTCCAAAAGTGATTAAGCTCCAACCTTCAGCAGCTCAGGTCAAAAGCAGGTTCTTCGCATCTTTTCAAGGAGCAAAGCCTTTCCCAAAAAGGCAGGAGGGCTGTGGAGAGGGCTGGGATGTGCTGACTCTGCACCTTTCACTGCTGGAGGGGTTTTCACTGTTGTTATTTCAATCTCTCACCCCCAGGAGCTTATCCACACCTGGAGCTGAGGTGGGGGAGGAGAAGGGAGGGGGGCCTGGGAATCTGGATTTGTTTCTCCTTTGCCGGGAAAACATATGTGCTTTGAGGTCTGTTCTTCCCGAATGGTAAGATGAAAGTCTTGCCCTGTGAGTGATGGTGTCCTGGCGTTATGGGGAAGAGCACAGTGGCATTAGGGCCGACTCCTGGGCAGCAGAGGCCCAGCACCCCTGCTTCCAGTGCTCGGAGGCTGAGAGGGCGATGCCGGGAGCCTGGTGGTAGAGGGATGGACCTGTGTCTTCAGCGATGGTGGCAGGGAGCCAGTGCCGTCCCTCCCAGGCTGTCTCAGGCGAGCGTCTGCCCACGATGGCTGTCTTCTGAGCACTGTCCACTCTTGGCAGCCTGCAGGGTGGAGGGACACCCTGAGCCCTGGAATTCACCCTCAGAGACTCACACCCCACAGATGTCCAGGAGTGTCCCTGGCCTGGGGGACTAGTCAGTAGACAACATGGTTTGGCTCTGCCTCTGGCCAGCACTCTGCCCCCCACCCTGGAGACTCAGGGGTGAGAGGGCTGAGCAGTGTCTGTGTGAGACTGTGGCTGAGGGGGTGGTGGTCGGGGCCTTGTTGGTGGCATGCTGGCAGTCCTGTATTCAAACTCATGTTATTGCAGGGCCACCGATGGGCCTGAAGGGTCCTATAACCTGTTTGAGACCCCTTGAAAGGGGGTGACGCTTGGTCTTTCTCCTCTTGCCTGCCTCCCACTGAAAAGGCCTGGGTGAGAGAGGCCCTAGTTAGGACCAGAGGATCCACTCCCAGCGCCCCCCCCCACCTCCAGAGGAGGCAGAGGACAGGTGTGCAAGGCTGTCAGAGGCCTGCACTTCCGGCAGAAACACAGAGGCCAAGAGGACTGTGCACCCCAGAGCCTCCCCCTTCCACGCAGAGACAGGGCAATGTGGCCTTGGGTGCTGGCTGGGGCCTGGGCACCGCCCCCCCGCACCCCAGAGACCAGGGGCCATGAGCCAGGACACTAACAACTGAACCCTTGGATTCCTGGGAACACTGAGGCCCACTAGCCACCCTGTCATATACATTATTTGCAGAACCTTCCAGAAAGGAAAAGTGGACATTCTTACCACTTTTTCAGACTCAGGGGGAAATGAGGAGTAGTTGCCACCTGCAGGTAAGCGAGTGGGTGTTTCTGTGACAGCAGGTGGCCTCTCTTGTGGACACAAAGGCGGCCACACAGGAATTACCCCCCAACCTCCCCCACCCCCTGCCCAGGCTGCAAGTGGCCCACCCGCCTCTTTCTCCAGCTGCCTCTGAAGGTCACTGTGACCGGCGTTTCCTGGAGAGACTGTGGGAACAGGGTGCGCAGTGTGCTAGGCCCTGCCTCTGCCCCCACACGTGGGCAGGTTGCAGAGTCCACGGAAGAGGCAGTGTGTTCTGCTCCAGGCCCCTGGCACCCGGCACGGCTGAGTGACCCGCTGGAGCTGGGGGCCACAAGGGCAGGGCTCCCACGGCCAGCTTCTGGTCCCTTTGTTCCCAGAGCGGGAGCCCCAAGCCAGGAGGGGAGAGATGTGCTTGGAGAAGAAGCCCCCACCCCAGGGGACCTGGAGACCCTCTGGGATCAGGCCTGGTGCCCCTGCCACCGTCACGCCCTTCCTGCCACACCCAGGCCCTGGCTGCGCCCACACAAGATTTTCCCTTCCTGCCTCCTTGGCCTCTCCCAGCAAGGATGCCCCTCCTGATCCATGCCA
This sequence comes from Macrotus californicus, assembly GCA_007922815.1. NCBI lineage: Eukaryota > Metazoa > Chordata > Mammalia > Chiroptera > Phyllostomidae > Macrotus > Macrotus californicus. The sequence continues at coordinate 244,796 of VMDR010000070.1, forward strand.
AGTAGCTGGCCCCAAAGAGGGGGCTTCCTCCTGCCCTGGTCACAGTGACCCCCTAGGATGTGCTTCTCCCTCTTTGTCCTACATGACCCGTCCTGTGGTCACAGGGCTGTCTGTCTCTTGATGGCAAATTCCGTGGAAGCAGAAATAAGACCAGGCAGCTCGTCCTTGTCCCCTGGGCTACTCACTGAGCCTGGCCAGGTGGCTGTGCGGTGTCCAATTTGAATGTCTCAAGATGCTCCATGCTGAAGCCACCTGGTGACCTGGCGTCTGAGCTGGAGACAGGGCAGCCCCCATGCCACATCCTGAGGATCCCTCGGGACCAGCCTCAGCGGTTCACCGTTGGGGACTCCAAGGAAGCACCACACACCTCTTCAAGCTGGTAGTTTTCTCTGTGGTGCTTGGGGACTGTTCCTGCCAGGCAGCACTGATGGAGCACCTGCAGTGAGCCAGCCCAATGTGGGCGGCCCCACCAAAGATGAGAGGAGCCGCCGGGTCCGTGGGACATTTGGAATCAGGCCACATGGCTACCCCCAGAGTAGCTGCCCTCCAAAGGGTACTGAAAGGCATCAGGTGGAATAAAAAAGCAGTTGTAGTCAGAACGGCAGCTGCCTGGCTTTTGCTGGGAGTAAAGGGAAAGGCCCCATGGCTGGGAATAAACTATGCCGATCATCTCAGTTCTGGAGATCCGACGCATTATCGTTGTGCTGACTCGAATCTGTGCTTGTCGGGCAGCTGATGCGAGCCCTTCGAGGGCGCATGTCCAGTGACGGGCAAGTGGTCATTGGCCTGGCAATGTAATCACTCCAGTCAGGGGACGTGGATAGTGGGATGGGTTTGGAGTCTGCGATGTTTAGCGCCCTCTGCTGGTCACACCAGGCAAATCACGGGGTGTTGGAAGCAGGATGAGGTGACATTTGGCTCAAGGGTCTTGACCTCCTCTAAGATGGGTCGACTTCTGGGGAGGAGCATTTTCAAATTAGTGCGTGTGATGGGAAAAGTGTTTCAACGAGGAATTCTGCGTGTCAGGATCGTATCAGCCCATGAACACTTCCCACCTAGTCCGTTACTCTGTAATGTCCTCAAACATAGAGTATCACAGTCCCAAGTGAGAGCAGGTTTTTTTTAATGCAGTGAGAGGGCTGGGCTGGGCTTTCAAATGAGTAATCGGGCTCTGGAGTGTGGGGAAGGCGGAGGGCCTGGGGCTGCGATGTCAGGGGCCTGTCCGCTCAACTCAGGAGGGAGCCGGCCGAGGCCTGCACTGGGAATAAGGACCGGGGAGGTGGGCCAAGATGAGACCCGGGGACAGCAGAGAAGGACCCTGCACCGATGGGCCGGCCCCCGACACTGTGACCACAGGCTCGCTAACCCAGCTCCTTCCTGAGCCAGCGGTTCTTCCCAGGGGACCGATCCTTCTCTGGGCTGTGGTGACCAGTGTCACAGTGGGCCCAGCCCATGTTCCTCAACTGTCCACAGGTGGTTGTCACATGGAATTGAGAACTGATGGGGACCGCGGGTCTGTGAGGCTGCCCCTCAGAATCCTGGATCTGGCAGTGTTTTTGGAGTTTCTCCTCTTGGGTACCTCCAGGCCCTTGTTTGCCTGCCCCTGCCACCGTCCTGTCCCCTGAACAGGCACACAGGCACAGAGGGAAATTAATCCGAGGGGCTGGGACTTTTAGAGCCTGGGGGTGCTTCCTGGAGTCACGGGCCTGGCGTGCCCTAAGGTGCAGTGCTGGGTGCAGTGCTGGCTGTGCCCACCGCCGTGCAGGGACCCCTCTCCTGCACTCGGAGGGACTGAGCAGCGGTCCCAAGGTGCCCTGCCGCTGCCCCGTGCCTGCCATGCAGTGCGCACCCACCACAGGGGAGGGCGCATCCCCTGAGCCTGTCTTGCCTCTTCCAGGTTAGCCATGGAGCCCTTCTGCCCGCTCCTGCTGGCAGGTTTTAGCTTGCCACTGGCCAAGGCATTCACGGTCAACGAGACCACCCCAGTGGACAGCAACTGGACCTCCACGACCTCAGGTAAGGGCCCACTGCCTCTTCCGGGCTGCCCTCGCCACTCTCACCGTCCCCATCAGCCCACGGGGTCACGGGCCTTCAGGCTGATAGCGTGGCCGAAGGGGCAGCAGAAGGCGTGGTATGCTTGGAACACTGGCGGACTACAAAGACAGCCGGTCGGAAAGCCAGTGGTTCCTGGTTCACTGCGGCAAGCTCCGCACGCAGCAGGCGGAGGCCTCACCCCACACTGAGGGTTGGCCTTGGCCGCAGCGGGAGTGGGAGACCCCACGCGGGAACCCCTCCGACCACCCCAACCATGAGCGCACATTGCAGCCAGCCTGGGACGTTCCAGCGCGGACGGAACAGTTGAGATGAAGAAGCTATCCTTAATATTTTTAGACAAGCTCTTGGTATAGGGGTTAGGTTGGTGCTTTAAAATAAGAGTCCTTACCTTTTAGAGACATGACGCATGAAAGTATTTACAGGTGACATGATAGGATGTCTAGAAGCAACTTGAGACCGAGCGAGTGGAGGCAGGAGGTGGGCGGGGCTGCAGACGAACGTGCTTGGCCTTGTTCCACTAAGAAAGCTGGGTGGCAGGTCCATGCGGTTCAGGGTCTTGTTCTGTCTCTTTTTTTAACAATGGTCAGGATTCTCCAGAAGAACAATGTCAACGAGACACAGAGACAGAGAAGGCGACCCAGTGGCTGCTTCCGCGAGGCCTCACTCGGCGCTGTTCTGGGCGGAGGCGTCAACCAAGGGGCGGTCCCCACCTGCCCACAGCCCTGCCCCCAGTGCCTTCCTGCGCAGATGCGCGGCCTGAGGCAGAGATTTTGAACCCGGTGCCGGCGGGAATTTTTTAAAACACGCAACACCTGACTACTTAGTCAGGGACACTGACTTCTTTCCCCTTAGATTGTCAAATTAAGAAATGACAACAGCCAACACAACAGTAGCCGCCCAGTATGAATGCCCTGTCTTGAACCAGAAATATATAGGTAACATAATTAGAGTTACCTCTTATTGGGCAGTCACGTAATAAGGTCGCACCTGATTGGTTAATTCTCGGTACCAGAAACCCTTATATACGCTTATAGACACCTGATTCTTTAAAAAGTCACTTTGGGACAAAAAGGGTAGGTCATTACTGTTAATATTTTTTGTAAAACAATCAAAATTATACCTTTTTTTGTCAATCAGCAAAAAATATATACAGGGTCCAGCACAAATAATGCCTCTTTTTTATTAGAGAAAAATCTTTTCTTATAAAACCGTAAGCATATAACTCTGTAACATAACGATATCATACCCAAGCACCCCATAGGACATTTTAGGTGAAACATTCAAAATCACTGTCTCTCTCGTGAGAGACATTCCCGTACCCTACCGACCGCAGTGGCATTATTTCTGCTGGACCCTGCATTTTGGTGTGCCACAGAAATTCAGTAATCAGCTTGCGTGTGCCAGGAGATGAAAACGGTTGGAACTCACACCCAAGCCCGTAACTTCAGTTTCCAGGACCAGAATCTATGTAAGCTGTGGGCTTTGCCATGTGTGTGCACAGCATTTGCATGAACATCACACATGCTTGACGTGGCGCGCTCCTGGGGAGAGTCTGGGGAGAAGGCTGTCTGGGCACCCCTCCCCTGCAGGCGGGGCCCCACCAGTGAGAAACGAAACAGAAAGCGACTTCCTGGGGATTTCCTCTCAGATGCCGCCCGACTGTCTCTCTGGAGCATTCAGTGTCCAGGCCACAGCCCAGGCTTCAGAGGTTTTCTCTGGCCCACTTTGTTTTTCAAAATTGTCTTTAGGTTGAATTACTTACCAATAGTTAAAAATCAGATAACTTTACATAAAGACATAGATTCCTTCTTTTGTCAAATTGGGAGAAATGGGCACTCTGGGCCCACCGTCCGCTTGGCCCTGGGGCTGGGGTGGAGAAGCAGCCATCCGCAGACAGGGTGGACACCTGGTTTCCTCACCAGGCCTTCCCCACACCCCTGGCATGCCTGACTGGCTGGCCTCTGCCCTCCAAAACAGAGGTAGCTGCTGGCAAAGGGCAGAAATTCGAGTGGTGGGGACCCATCTGCCCCTGTGATCTGTGGCCCCTGTCATGGGCACAGCCCTGTCTGGGGCCTTGCTTGGTTCACCCAGGCCTGTCCCAGGGTGTATGCTCGGGAATCCCCGCACCTGTGAGTGTGGCCTTCCTGCAGGTGGCCTGAACGGGGAGACTGGACCTCAAAGCCCCCTGACAGAGGCCCCCGTAGTGGGCAGTCTATGGTCTAGGTGCCCCCCTAAAGCTCCCAGGCAGGCCTGCATCCTCAGCCGGTCCCACCCACCCTTGGACCTGAGAACTGGCCAGTCAGACACAGAGCAGGCAGCCTTGCCCTGTGTGATGCAGAAGTGGGCGTGTCCTTAGCAGCGAAAGGAAGGGGCACTCTTCCGGCTCTGTGACCGCAGTGCCGGGCAGAGATGGAGCCCAGTCCTGGGTGCAAAGCAGCCACATCCTCTCCAGGCCTGGGCTGGCCAGCTCCGCCCCTCGGTGTCAGGCTTCTCCCCAGCAGCCTGGGCTGGAGCTGGCTGCAAGGCCCTGGCAGGTGGGGAGGGTGCTCGCAGAGCTGCAGGTGTGGAAGCCTCAGGCCAGGTGGGCTCCCCAGGGGAGCTCTGCCGAAGGCGGGGCCCCAGATGGGCCTAGGCAGGTGCTCTCAGGCCCTGAGCCTGGCACCACCCTGGCCTTGAGTTGCAGCAGGGCCTGAGCATCACTAGCCAGCAGGGGGAGGCATTGGCATGTCCTGGGTGAGGGTGTTGGAGGCAGGCAAGGGTTCCGGTGGCTGGGGCTACCTCCTCAACACAGACCAGCAGTCCTCAGTTGCACTGAGCTGCTACATCTGACAGTCACTCGAGCCGATAGAAATCTGTCATTTATTGGAGACATATGCACTGACCGCTTGCAGGGCGCCAGGGCGTAGAGGGTTGGGTGACCTGCTCCCAGGGTGAGATGCAGGTCATGACCTTTAGGATTCACAGGGAAGGGGTGCAAGGTGAGGGGAGACTGCAGGGCTGGGGAGCCCCAGCCGGGCTCAGGGCCGTGCTTGGTGCTTCTGTGAACTCCAAGTGTGAGCACCCCGGGGCTCCCTTTGAGGGACTCCACGGAAATGCAGGCGACGGCTGTCACCCATGAGGCCTTTCACTACGGGAGATGGGGCCTGTACTTGGAGGCCCCGCTGGCACCACCAGGGGGAAGCTGAGTGGGCTTCCTGGAGGAGGGGGCCTCTGAGGTGTTTCTTGGAAAGCAGGGACATTTTGGTGGGGAGGGGACAACGTGACAGGCCGGGGGGGGGTGGACTAAAGCTGGCAGTCCAGCCACCAGAATCCCTTGAAGTTTGGGGTTATGGGGCAGGTCCTGGCAGCCACAAGGCAGCTACATTGCATCCAGGGATGGGGCACTTCTGGTCGAGGAAGGTCAGCCTGGCTGACACGAAGGGTAGAGACAGGAAGGGAGGGGAGAGGGTGGTGCCTGGAGACCAGGGCTCCTCAGGGCAGGTGGGACCACAGCTCTGGGCTCTGGGAGCCGGGTTCCAGGTGCCGCGGCCTCTGACCGGCCCCAGGGCCAGCCTGCTCCCCTGTACCCTGAGGTCCCCCCAGGGGCCCTGGGAGCTCTCCAGCATGTGCTGCACCCTCATTTTCCTCTACCTCTCCATTAGGGGGAGAGGCAGGTATCGGGAACCCTGTAAAACAAGCCACCTGGGCGTGGGGACCACAGGACTCAGTGTTGTGTAGTCAGTCACTGCTCTCAGCCAGAGGACCTGGGGCGAGTCAGGTCCCTGGTTCCTCAGTGAGAGTTTTCTTCTTGGTGTCAACATGCCACTCGCTAAGTGGGGAGGGGATTGTGGCCATGACAGACAAGGACAGGGGCTGCTTTGCAGGCAGTCAAGCGTGGGCTGTTGTCCAGGAAGAAAGGCTGATGGAGGACAGGCTTTGTACACTGTGAAATGCAGTCCGGGAAGAAGGACTGGTGGGGAAGGACCACTTCGCCCACTGCAGAGTGTGGCTGTGGCGTGGGGGAAGAGGGGCTGGTGGGGGAGGGGAGCCTACTCGGCACAATGGAAAGTGGGCTCCTGGGGCCTGGAAAGAAGGGCTCATGGGGGGCACTTTGCAAACTCTCAAGTGCAGTCTGGTGTTGGGAGCCTCCCTTGCCTAGACCCCCTTCCCCACTGCCCGAGCCCTGGCCTGACTCGGTGGGGTGGTGACGGGGCCCCGCTTCCACCCCCAGGTCCCCCGGCCGCCGGCCCCCAGCCCCTGCTGGCCTGGCTGCTGCTGCCCCTGCTGCTGCTCCTCCTCTTCCTGCTCCTGGCCGCCTACTTCTTCAGGTAGGAGTGTCCTGTGCTGACTTGCCCATCTGCTCGGATGAGGAAATGAGCACCCACGGGCTGTGATGACGGTGGGGCGTGGGGCCTGGTGGCAGAGGGCGGCGGGCCGCGGGGCAGAGGGACGCCGGCGGCAGCGGCTCAGCCATGAGCAGCAGGAACAGCTTCTCCCGGCTCACCTGGTGGGTGCCACCGCCCAGGGCTCCAGGCTCGGGGACCCCCGTGCCAAAACCTAACGTGTCTGCCTCTCAGGTTCAGGAAGCACAGGAAGGCCACGGTCAGCGCCAACGACAAGAAGATGCCCAACGGGATCCTAGAGGAGCAAGGTACGCATACTGGCAGGTCCAGGCGCACTCCCTCCCTGGCCACCACCTCCAGCCCCGCTGCGCCTGCCGAAAGGCCGGCGTGGGCCCCCCTGGATTTCGCCATGTCAAACGCTCCCCCTTTTCCCTCTGGTGTGAAACAGACATTTGAAATGTGTCAGTTTGTGGCTTTCCTGAGACACTGTTCACATCCTGTCGTTTTTGCGGGGGCCGTGGTGTGCATTTTTCAGTGAGTCTGAGAGGAGATGAGACAGGGTTCCGGGTCTAAGTGCCCTCAGGGGCTCCCTGGAAACTCGCTGGTTTAGGGCCCGGCACTGGGGTATTTAACTGGGAGGATCTGGTCTGCTGGGGCCATTTCCAGCCTCCCTGAGGTTCTAAGTGCAGTGACTAGCTGGCGCTGCTCCTTACTTAAAGGTACACCGCTCTCCTCCCCGCACCTTGAGGTGGCTGAGAAAGGTGTGTGAGGCAGATGCTGTAACACTTCGGTCCCTGTCAGTGGTGACAGCGTCCTTCAGTCACCTGGCTTCAGGAGGCTTTATAGTTTTGGCAACAAACGTGCTGTCAGGAGGGTTTCAAAGGCGATGGCTGAGGTGATCCCGAGATAACAGCAGGAAAACCCACAGCTATGGACAGGTGCAAAGGACCTGGCCTGCCTGCGGGAGGCAGCTTGGCGTGTGTGCCTGGGGCCCTGACCCTCAGGTAGATGATAATACAGCCTCCAGGGCCACCTTCGCGCCAGTCCCCAGGGGCAGGGAAGAGGGTGTGCCCGGTGGAGCGGGGGCGCTCATTTGGATGCCTCAGCATGTTGTAGGAATGGGCCCCAGGGGCGGCTCGTGGCTGGGCTTCAGAGCAGTTCCACAGGTAAGGACGGCCCTTAGGCAAGGTCGACCTGGTGAAGCACAGCCCACAGGAGGTGAAGCATGTCACAGGGATGTCTCTCCTTGTCTCACTCCAGATTGGGGGTGCACTTGGTCCGGGAACTCACTTCCAGGCCTGTCACCTCTCTCCTTTTCCATGCATCCTTGCCTCGCCCACCCATCCCTCCAAAACATGAAAACCAAAAACAAGGGTGGTCGTCTCTGGGAGCTCCTGGGGTTTCAGTGACCAGGGCTGTTTGTTACAAACGACACAAGACTGAGGGAGGCTCGCATGTCAGCTGATTGCTGGCCTGTCCCCAGCGCACACTCAGACACCTAGGCGAGTGTCCTGCCTTTCCAACCCAGGAGACGAGCTGCAGTCAGAGGCTGCCTCCGTCTTCCGTGGAGGGATCAGGGGCTGCAGGGGAGGCGGGCTGGCTGAGGCATCTGCGGTGGGGAAGAGCAGGTAACACGGCCATAGGGACCCCCATCCCTCACAGACGATGTGGCTGTGTTGTAGGACACATTTCTTTGCCTTCAGTTGCTCAGGCTATGTGACCAGAGAGCAATGTCACCCCTTCCGGCTGTCATTTCCCCAAGAATGTTGTAGGCCAGTCTGGTTCCTGGACCACCCATGCAGGAGTGCAGCTAAATAGCCCCCACGTTTCTTTGGACCCCACAGAGCAGCAGCGAGTGATGCTCCTGAGCAGGTCCCCGTCTGGGCCCCAGAAGTACTTCCCCATCCCTGTGGGGCAGCTGGAGGAGGAGATCCGAGCCCGGTCGGCCGACGAGTGTAAAAGATTCCGGGAAGAGTTCAATGTGAGTCGGCACGACCCCTCTGCCCTCCTGTCCTGTGGTCGGGCACCGGGGCGTTCGGTGTTACAGAGGTTCATGTCGCAAAGGCTCAGAGCTCCCACTTCTGTTATGACCCCCAAAAATGGTGGTCCAGGGGAGCCGCGTTCCGGCTGTGGTGACCCGCGTTCCGGCTGTGGTGACCCCATGGGTGCTCATTCCTGACTCAGGAGACAAGACAGTGGAGAGACATCCATGAAGTCTCTTTCCAGCGCACGCTCCGAGGGCTATGCCCTGGAACCCCGTGTGACGGAGACAGTGTGGTCTCGGTGACATGGGAGACCAGGCCCGAGGGACCAGTGTGGCAGCTCCTCCCGGAAAGCCATGGAGCTGCCAGAGCTCGGGCATCTCGTTGTGGTAGGAGCTGCATGTCCTCTGGGCCCCCATCCCAAGGTCAAGTCAGCATGGTGGGGGCAACCTCCAGGGACACAGGCTCTGTGCCAACGGCTCTTTGATGTCCATCTGAGTCGGTACAAACTGAGCCCCTGCGGCTGCTGCTTGGATGGCTAACCCCCACGAACTTGGCCCGGGCAGCAGCGAGGGTGGATCTAACCAGCTGGTCCTTATGGTAGCAAAGTGGTGCCGCTAACTCTGCTACAAGTGCAGACGCGTCAAGGACACCCCCCATGCATTGTTAATTTTTAATTTAATGTCCTGTGAGTTGTGAATCAGACAGACAGATAGACAGACAGATGTAGAGATGGGCAGGGACACAGTCACTGGAAAGCGTTGTCCTGGAGTTTGCCCTCCAGTGTCTATCCCTCAGGTTTATGCCCCGCACTTCCCACATTTCCCACGTGGCCCGGTGTGGGGAGCGTGAGCTGGGAGGCATCCCCAGCAGGGTGCTGACTTGCCCGGGCTCCACCTGCCGGGCCCCGGCCCTGGCACATCAGCCAGCAGCTTCCCTCCTGTGTGCGGGGGCTGGGCAGGCGCCTGCCTCAGTGACCTCAGAGCTCCAACCTGAGGCTGAGACTGGGGATGCCGTACATAGCAGTGTTGTGCAACTGTTCCAGCTAAAGATGGCGTGACTCCTGCTGCACACACGTGACTTCACACAGAAGCCACCGGGGGGTACACAGGAACTTGGCAGCACGTTTAAATGTGCTTTGCTTATTTCCTAGTACAGGTCTCATCTGCCTTTATCATGCTTCCTTGTCATTGTTTCCAAATGTGTCCCTTTTTGGAGAAATGAGGTCATAGTGAAAGAAATCTCTGAGCAGTACTGTTTGCAGCCTCTCGGACTGATAAGAGAAGTTGGCTATGCACTCTCGAAATAACTCTCCAAGTTTCTAGTGACGAGGCTTTCCCCCTCCCTTCTTGTCCCATGCCCCCTGGCGCTGTTTGTCCCTGTCCAGGCAGGGGGCAGGGCTCTGAGTCACAGCCTGCCGGCCCCACGGCATCTCCAGGGTGTGTAGCTCCCGAGGCGCAGGGAGCCGTGCCAGGAAGAGGGCCCGGCGGGTGAGGCTCTCGCCCCAGCTGCAGAATTCAAGGAGGCCCCAAAACACTCAGTCGTCAGGATAAATAACATTTCAGTGCAACATTTTAAAATATCCAAATGAACGCAAGCAGTCCGGGCAGGAGGCAGTAACAGGCGTGTGCGCCATGGCGGGGCCGTGCTGGCCGATCTGTCCCACTGCTCCCGGCTCCCGTGTGGCTTGTCTCCACACGCTTGCTGGTCATGCCCTGGCGTCAAAGTGTGATGTTGTGGTCATTATGGATTGGGGGCATTACTTTTGATTTTTTTAAGTGTTGCATTCGCCTGTTATTTTATTTCCAATCCCGAGGCCTTGCAGGGGCCCCCTTTCGATTTTGCTCCCCAGACAGGGGCCTCACTGTCCTGGCCCCTGCCCCGCCCCTGCCCTCGGGCACTGTGGGAGTCCCTCCGTTCAGCCAAGGACAGGTGGAGATATGGCAGAGGGGACCGTGCTGGACCTGAGTCTAGCCGCGTGGAACCTGATCCTGGCTCCAGGGGACCCTGGACAAGCTGCTTATAGGAATACTCTGTGGGCCCCAGCTTGCTGTCTTCTCAAGTGGGGGACAACCGTGACCTGAGCCACATCTGTGCCTCGTCCCTCCACTAAGAGCCATAGAGCCTACAGGACCAGGCCCCTCTTGGGTCCGCGGATGGGCACACTTGGCATGGGCCGTAACCCCAATCCCCCTCTTTTCTCGCCCACTGCCCAGAGCTTTTCTCTCCCAAGAGTTGAGTCTCAAAGGGTGGATCCCAGTGTTTGGACCTGCGTGTGCTGCTGAGCGGAGCAGAGTTGCTCTTGACGAGGGCACAGGGCGCCAGGTCCTGGGGTTCAGTCCGGTGGGTACTGGCGGCAGCCTGCCCGAGCTCCTGCCCCAGTCTGCCTCCCGCCAGCCTGGAGGGCTGGGGCGACTTGCTGAACCTCCGCCTCAGTCTCCTCATCTGGGAAACGAGGGAGCTCCCTGCGCCCAGAGGGTTTCGTAGGGTAACCTGTGAAAGAGGCCAGGTGTGTGCCTGGCTCTGCCCCGTGTGCAGAGGGAGCTGGGGCCACTGTGCTTTTAGGATGGCTTCTGTGACTGCCAGTCTCACCATCTGTGTCCCAAAGTGGGAGAACGCTGCCCTAGCCAAGTCTGTTCAGGCTCCAGATTTGATCTCATAGGTGCATGCCCTCCGGGCCAAGAAAATGCCCTCTCCACCCAGGGTCTTCTGAGAGCCCCTACCCCAGCCGCTGCTGGAGCCCGGCCCAGTGATTAAGGCCACAGAAAGGCACAGGGGAGGCGCCACTGGGAGGGGACCCAGCACAATACAGAAGCCAGAACTGTCCCCTGGGCATGTGGAACAGCCCCCACTGGGCCCCTGGTCTGTTTTCCTCAGTTCGCTGCAGTCTGCCCTGCGCTGGGGACACGTGCTGGCACACAGGCACATTCATGGCAGTGAAATCTCACCTCCGCAAACAAACCAACCCTCTCAGCCAGTTACATAGCTGGACCATGACTCACAGATGTCATAACTGCTGCGTTCACAGCTCACGCTTGGCCCTGTGGGGTGACCCGGCTCGGGCGCAGCCTCCTGAGCTGTCCTGGTTCCCTGCTCCCCCCCGAGCCTGGGTGACAGGAGGCCCAGGCAAGCTGTGGGCAGGACAGAGCGCTGAGCTGCTCCATGCAGCAGGCGGGCGGATAGGCAGCAGGCGTTGACCAGCCTGGAATCTGACACGTGTTAGGTGCCTGGAGCACTTTGTTTCTGTCACCCTGAAGGACGTTCTGTGCCACCCACGGAGCTGGTGTCACTCCATCTCCATCTGGGGCAGATGCCAGGCCAGGCTGCTGCGGGGTCAGAGCCAGGTCCCTCCTCGTCATGGAGGTCCTGCCGCCACCCCCCACCCAGTGCACTGCGGCCGCCATACCTTCAGAGGAAAACAGGCTTCTCAGGGCTCTTTTTCCTTTTTAATTTATTATTTTTAATAGACTATTTTTAGAGCAGTTTTAGGCTCACAGACAGATCGGCCATGAAGTATCGAGTTCGATGATTAACCATTGCATTAGTGACATTAGTTACATTGCATTAGTGTGCTCCATTTGTTACAATTGACCAATAGCGATTTGTCACCGTTGAGGAGGTGACTGGAGCTGGTTGGCATTGCCTTAGCGCTAACTCTGCGTTTTCTTCCAGTCACTGCCATCTGGACACATGCAAGGAACTTTCGAGCAGGCCAATAAAGAAGAAAACAGAGAAAAAAACAGATATCCCAACATCCTTCCCAGTAAGATCTCGCTGTTTTTGCATGGTTGGTGGTGGCGTTTTGACGAAACTCCGAATTCCCTCGCTGCCGTGGGGAGGGACGGTGCCTGTCCGAGCGAGTGGCGGGATCGGAGGCCTGTCCGCACGGCCTTTGCCCTGGCGTCTCGGCGCCCGTCTGCCTCTCAGACACAGGCAGCCTGTGCTGGCCAGGCTCCGACTACCTTGCTTGTGCTTGACGCAGGCCTGGGCTGCCCAGGGGCCCAGCGGGGGCCGCCTGCACTGCACTGCACTGCACCAGGGTGGCTGGTGGCCCTGGGCATCTCCCCCTTGTGGACTCAATGCTCTTGGCCACCTGCAGCAAGTCCCCTGGACCAAGTGCAGAAATGACAAATAAGGAACCTGTAGGCCTTTGGCCATGTTGTGGGAACTTTCTGGTAAGCCCAATTGAAGCCGCAACCGGTAAAGGCTGCTGCGGGCAGGAGAGTGCACACTCAAAGAGGTGCAGGGCCAGGGGGCTGACAGGTCTGGGCCATGGCCTTGGGACGGCGTACATAGCTGGCCTTGCCGCTGAGGCTAACCCCAAGTTGCAAGCAGCCTTTGTGAAAGCTGGCCCAGGAGGCTTGTGCTGTTCTTCATTCAGCCTGGATCCCCTCCCCCCGCCCCACCCCCGTTGGCTTTGCCCGTAGGCTAATGGTATGGCGGCCTCCAGGAGTCCACTGAGGTCAGGTTTGCACCCTGAACCCGAGGCCTCTCTCCTCAGGCGGGCACTCTGTCCGTGGGACTGCAGAGTCTGCCTGGGAGCCAGCTCCAGTGGTGGGCTCTTGGATGGGTTTGCAGGGTTAGAAGTGAGTCCACCTGCCCCACGGGCAGGGAAGCTGCGGTCCACCGGATTCCTGCGGTCTCTGGGTTGTCAGGTCCTGATAGGCAGGACTCATTCCCAATTTGCATGCATCCGATTTGCGTGAGGTTTGAGAGAGCCCACCGGCCCTCTGATCCAGCGGAAACTAGAGCCATTAAGCAAATGTCTCCCATCCCACCCGTGGGTGTAGAGGAGGCCAGGGAGCCCTGGGAAGAGGCGTCAGGTGGCTGCCGTGGCCCTGCAGCCAAGTTGTGCGGGGCGCTGGGACCCGAGTTGGCTCCTAGCCACTTTGCAGACAGCGTCACGCAGCTTTGGTGCCGGGCTGGGCGTGGATCAGAGGAGAGAAGGAGGTGGGGGTCAGGCTACATCAGCTCAAGGAGGGGAGACCCGGAAGGGGGTTGGGGGGTCTTTCGAATAATTGTGTCAAATAAAAACCAGGGTGTTTGGAAATTAGTGACCATTGTCAGTATACTTAGTTTAATTACTTAGTTTAATTCATGTATTGATCTGCAGAATATGTGAATGTGTCAGGGACCTCCTCTGGGCCAAGCACTTTGCTAGGTTCCTGACCCGCATTTCTTAACCAGCAAATGTTTTCTCCTTTAAGAGTAGTTTTGGTGGGTCTTTAGTGGGAGCAGAACAAACAGCCAGGTGTGGGAATTACCAGCACCCCACCCATCCCCCTCCCCCAGGATGGGGCACCCTGTTCCCTGAGGGTCACTAACCAGGAGAAGCAGGGCCTGCTTCCTGCCGTTCACCTCCAAGTTGCATTCTCCAGCTTGTGCTGCGGGAGGAGGACAGCCTTGACTGGGTTTGCAGTAGACGGGGGACAGGACAGGCTCTCCTAACATCCCCCACAAGTCCTCTCTCCCCACTGGGGTGAGGGTCCTGCCTCAGCCCCCCCCCCCAGCCCAGCAGCCCCTCAGCAGAGAAAACCGAGGGTGTTGGCGTTCATCAAGGGCCAGGGGACCGTGCCAGGACGTGACACATTTTACATTGGTGGGACAGTGGGTTGCCGGCATGGTGACGTGGAGACACTTGGATGTGCCCTGGAGCTGGCCTGCTGGGTGGCATCTGGTGCTTGGCATCTGCAAAACACAGGCTCACTGAGAGGGGTGTCTGACTTCTTTGAAGTTGGCCAGAGATGCCCTGGGCTGGCCTGGCTGGGCACCAGGACAGTTGTGAGCTGGGTCAGGGGACGCTGTGCAGCGGATGGAGAGACCCCACTCTGGCTCAGGGTGGGTTTAGGGTCCATAGGCAGGAAGAGGGGCAGGGCCCACCTCCCACCTCCCCGGGCACCTTCCTGGCCTCTCCCAGCCTCCCCCAAACCCAGACTGGCTACAAATTTACTAGATTTACAAGCTTCCCCCCGGGGGTGGGAGCCCAGCCATGGATGTGCCCCCCGACCCCTGAGCTCTGAGGACAGAGGTCAAGACTCCGACTCCGGTGTGTCTGGGGGCGGGACTGCAGAGAGGCAAGAGTACCCTATTTTCAGGGAAAACGCCTACAGCTGGTAAATTTAGGAAATAATGTTTTGAAAGTGAAGTGCGACTTTTTAGAATAAAAAGACAGGAAGCTCTTAGAAGCTGCAAGATTCTAGACCTAATCAGAGGTCTATTTTTCACTTTCTATAGCTGTCCTCCAAGTGTAAATTCTAATTTTAGCCGGCTCTGCACCCATGCTCTGCCTCAGGGTGGCCAGCCCCTGAGCACAGGGCCTCACGATGCAGCCCACACAGGCTGTGGGTATGGGGTTTGATACCCTGACCACCCCGTGTGGGCCATCACTGTCCCTGAGGACTGCACTGGCCTGTCCTCTGTGAGCAGCAGGACAGAGCTGGTCCGGCAATAGGATGCCCAGACCACGGGTGTCTGAGGCCACCAGCCACCTTCCGGGTGGACGAGAGGCAACAGCCATGGCCCGGGAGCTCTGCCCAGACCCCTACCTCATATGCACCCCTCAGTGAGCTCCAGTCCTATACCCATAAGGAGGGACTGAGCAGGGACGGAGATGTGGAACCACTCACTAATCAAGGCTGCAGACGCACACAAAGCACCCACTGTGTGCCCAGCCCCAAGCCAGCGAGGCAGTGACCCCGCCAGGCAGCTTCCATCGGCCCCTCGGGACGCCTACTCCTGGGGACGCCAGCCACTGCACGCCACCCAGACCCAGGCCAGCAGGCGGCTCTGTCAGGGGCCGCGTGAGATGCCCAGTCTCTCCCGGAATCAGAAATCTCTCTCCCTGACACACGCGGTTGTCAGGTAGCCTGGCTGACGACCCTCCACACTCACTGCTCACACAGCTGCGGCAAGTTTGGTGTTCTTTGTGAGGAGTGAGGCCCCGAAGGCAGAGGTGACAAAGACCCACTGACGCCTTAACGGGGCTGGTGGAGGAAACCTCCCTCGCATGTGCGTGCATACACTCAGACCCCAAAAACACACACGCACATTACACACACCTCGCACACTCACGCACAGCACCTCTCACTCTGGGGAGCTGCTTGTCCCCCAGGCCGGAATCTCCCAGGCAGGTGGCCCATCAAGCCCAGGACTCAGTGTGTCCTGTGTACCTTCCTCTCTGAGGCAGACCTGAGGGGTGAGAACTGGGGTCTGCAGCCCCGAACCCCAGGCCCCAATGCCCGCTTGTGCCACACTCGTCCCTGCACCCCTGGAGAGCCTGGGAGAGTGGCCCCAGCAGCTCACCTGAGCGCAGCTGCACTCGTCAGCACTGGGTGCTGTGTGAGCTCGTGTCCAGGTGGCAGTGGGCAGCCCCCACTGGACGCCGAGCTCCTCACCTCTGCCGATGTCCCTCTGGGCCCGCCAGGGCAGACGCAGCTACGCCCTTGGCTGAGTTTAGTGCTGTAGGTGGAAGTGTGTGGTGGCTGTGACGATCCGCTGACCCTGATGCTCTGCTGTTCTTTCCAGATGACCACACCAGGGTGGTTTTGAGCCAAGTGGACGGAGCACCCTTCTCAGACTACATTAATGCCTCCTACGTAGACGTAAGTCCCCCGTCACCCTGTCCCCGGCCCAGCGCGCCAGGACTGTCTGAGGGCTGAGTGCGAATCGTGGCTCTTGGGCAGTCACTCGTCTGGGTCCAGGAATGGGAACCGTCACACCCGCGCTGGGCAGTTGGGCCACAGCGCAGATGGCACGGCGGCACCCACGCCTTTCCCATTCGTGTCTGCGTCCTGGGGTTCACTTTCTAGAAACAGAAGCCCCCGAAATGCTCGCTGCGGCTTTGTTTATTTTACTGATGACACAGCAGGAGGGGCCAGCTCAGTAAGTGTGGTAAAGCCACACACGATGGGTTGGTGCGAGTCCATTTTAACCGAACCTTCGATGATCATTTAATGTGAATTATTAAATTATTACAGCAATACAATGTAGGAGAATTTGCGCATGTGAACCAATTAAAAACGCAGGAATGTCTGTGTCTGCCCGTGGGTGCGTCTCAGAAGGCATTCACAGAAAGGGAGACTGGAGAAAGACGTACAAAAATAAATAGGTTTTGTTATTCCTGAAGTTCCTGGCAAATTCTGTTTTTACCTTTTTTGTGTGAGTTTTCCAAACGTCGCAACATGAATATGTATGGCTTTCCTCACAACAGTAAAAAGGTCTTTTTCAGCAGAGATCATTCTGAAAAGTTATAGACCTGATTTTATTTTTCTAGGGTTACAAGGAGAAGAATAAATTCATAGCAGCTCAAGGTAAGCTCCCCGATGTTACTTTAATCCCTCACACTCGCCCACACTCACATTCACACTCACACACACCCATTTTGGGTCAGCTTCTGGAGTGGGGGGCTGACACTCTGAGACCCACCGACACAGAGTGGCCACAGACCCCTCGGACACGCAGCTGCCGACCCCGTTCTTATGTTAGTGCCTGTTGCTGCCTGTGAATTAACCTGTCTGGGTCCAGTGGCTTAGCTCCCTGTGGACTGCCTAGCTCCGGGGGACAGCAGGGAGCGTGGGGTGACTGGCGGGTCCTTCCCAGCCCACTGGCTCTGGAATTCTGTGGGGTGTGAACAGGATCCACTGGCCCTTTTGTGCCTTAGCGCTCGGGGGTGGGAGGGAACCGCCGCCCAGGGCCCGAAGACCAGGGCGGGGGGGGGGGGGCTGGAACGCTGGGGACTTCTCTCTGTGCCTGACGCTGGGACCCTCCTGCACTCACAGGCCCTAAGCAGGAAACAGTGAATGACTTTTGGCGGATGATCTGGGAACAGAAGGCTGCCACCATCATCATGTTGACAAACCTGAAAGAGAGGAAAGAGGTGAGCCGGGGACCCAAGGGTGCTTCTTGCTGCTGCGGCTGCTGGAGGTGTGGGCGTGTGTGCGTGCGTGGAGGGGTGTCGCCACTTTCTTTTCTATTTCCCTCCCTTCTTATCACTGCAGAAGGAAAAAACCGCCCCTGACTCAACAGCATTTTTATCTTGAAATAATTCTGTGTTCCAAGTAGCTGTCGACACAAGACATGCCCACAGCCGTAGAGCATTTTTGTGAGTTTGAGCCAAACTAGCCACGTTGCCGGGAAGCAAAGCCTCAGTGCACTGAGAAATCGCTCCCGAGAACAACGGTTTTGCAGCTCATTTTAGAGTCAAAGGAGGGGACATAAAACCCGCTCCTGGTGGGTTAGGCAGGCGGGGACAGCACAGCGGGGGGGGTCTCCAGGACGGCGTAAACAGTGCAGCCGGGAAACGCACCCGCTGGTGGGTACAGCCGTATTGGCAATTAACGTCACAGCTCAGAGAGGTGTTGGGGGCACAAGGTAACGATGAGGGTTCCCTGGTCTCGTGCCCCGACGGGAGAGGGTGCCCTGGGGGGTCTGGAGAAAGGGGAGATGACTCTGACATTCCAGGGGTCTGTTATCTAGACCCCAAAAGACAATAGACAGCCTGACTTACGGTAAAGAGGGGTTGGTCACAGTTAGGAATTTTTATGTTCATCCCATCTGGTCACTTTTGGTCTCAAGCTTTTTGGGTCCACTCTGCCGGCCTCCCCGGATCTCATCAGGGTTGGGATGCGGCCCCCCTTTCGTGCACAGAGCTCGCTGTCATGGGCGACGATGTGAGGGCGGGAGGGTTTTCTTTTCCAGCCCACGGTCGTCCCTGGCCAGCTGGGCCTCAGCATTTCTGATGTTTACTGTGTTGAGCATGTGATGTGTGGGGCCTCAGACCGTAAATAAGAGTGATTTCCTGCTTATTATCTAGACTAGACAAATGCATATGGAAAATAAGGTATGTTGAACGAACGCTGACTTATCATTCTGATGTATTTAATTAGCTGTTTCTAATTCAAAAAGTAACGATTGTTTTAAGAACTTGAAA
Source organism: Macrotus californicus (assembly GCA_007922815.1). Lineage (NCBI taxonomy): Eukaryota > Metazoa > Chordata > Mammalia > Chiroptera > Phyllostomidae > Macrotus > Macrotus californicus. Next base: position 263,083 of record VMDR010000070.1, read on the forward strand.
CCTCCTGAGAGAAACAAGGTAAGCATTCATCTCCTACGCTGGCAAACCCTTGCCGGTGCTTCCTGGGCTGGCCCTGGCCTGGTCAGGGCCACCCGCCTCCTACGATTTACAATCCACTGGGGGGGACTGGCATCGAACCGAAAGGGAGCAAGCGTCAGCAGATGACAAGAAAAGTAATGGAGAGGGACGGGACCGTGGTGCTCCGTCCTGAGGGCTGAGCCGGCCAGGCGGAGGGCATGGCCAGGCGGGGGCTCCTTCATGGCTGCGAGTCTTCACTTCGGGCGAAGGGACACAGGCCCTGTAGAGCCACCTGGCTTTATCAGGTTCCTGCAGCGGGGAGGAGGGGAGGGCAGAGGTGGACAGCCCCGGGGGCGTGGCCCGGGAGCCAGCTGTGGTGCTCACTTAGGGGGGATGCTGGCGCTGGGCCCTAAAGACCGGAAGGAATCTTACTAAATCCAGCCCGAGAGAAGCATGAGGGGCAGGGGGTTGGGCGTCCTTGTGCACTCCCTGCCCCGGGTGCCCACACCAGGGCCGGTCAGCTAGAAATGCACCAGGGAACTGGGCCAGGGACTCAAGGGGCTGGCTGAGGCAATGGGAGCAGGGGAGCCCCCTGGGGGCTGTCTTTTATGAAGTGAGCCCGTTCTCCAGAAGGAAGGCAGAATTGGGAGCTGCAGGGAGGCTTGTGAGAGGTGGGGAGACTATTCTAGAACGTTCTAGCCTGAGGGCCCAGGCCCCAGTGGTGGGAGAAGGCTGAGAGGAAGGCCCAGCTTGGTGGGAGACATCGGGCCGGACACAAGGCCCCAGAGGTGCTGATCTCACCTCTGTCACTCCCTGGCAGAGGGGCAAGCTGGCCTGTCCCCAACCCAGCCCAGGCAGCTTGGCTGAGGCTCAGGGGAAGGGCGGCCCTCTGACACAGCCGTAACCATCCCTGAAATGCTCAGCTCAGTGGCATTTGGGGTAGGAGGCCAGGCCCCCAGTCAGGGGTGGGGGGTGCAACCGAGAGGCTCTGAGGTGGCCCCAGAGCCATTGTCACTGCTGTGCAGGAAGTAGCCTCCAACCACGGTTCTTCCAGTTGGGGAGATGGTACTTGTGTTTTATTGTTGAAGGAGTCAGGACAGAGCTGGGTAGGGTCCTGCCCAGGCCGTCCTCTCCCTGGAGGAGGCTGGGGATTCCTGGGAACAATTGGCTGGAGGGTCCCCACACTCTGGACAGATGGGGTGGCAGGGCCACCGTGTACCCCGCCCCCCCGCCCCAGCCAGGCTGGGCCCACCCCCACCACCCCTGGCCCCACACGGGGGCTGTCGCGTGGGATTTTCTGTGTGATGTCACTTGGAAGCCTTCCCACTGGATTTTTCCACTCCTGTGACTCAGAGCAGGCTTCTGCACCCCTTGTTCACTGTTTCACATTAAATCATTTCTCAATAGAGTTCCCTTTTTCTTCACTGCCCACACTTCTGTTGTGGTCGCCCTGCTGAGTGTTGTAAAATGCGGCTGCTCTGTCGTCTCATGGCCCCAGTGGGCGGCGGGGTGGGGAGGTACAGCGTCCGCTGTGGGGGCAGGAGGCCCAGGGCACGTACACATCACACTCTGAGCCCGAGGTGGGGGCCGGGCGGGGCACACACACCGCCTGGGCCGCAGGGAGGCCCTTTCAAGGCGAGAAGCTGAGGAGGGCCTGGGGAGGCCCCAGGAGGCTGAGAGTGGCCCATACCAGTGGCTTTGGGGGTTTGCTTCTCCGGGGGCCACTTCAGAGACACCCAGGGCCTGGGCATAGGGTGTAGGGAGGGGACGTTGTCCCATGGGTGTCATCCACAAGCACTGGGCTCCAGTATACACTGAGACACCTTCTGGGTTGAGGGATTATTAACCCTCGTGACCTGCCCCTTAGCTGTACCCCCGTGGGCCGTTTCCAGGATACACTGTCTGATGTTTAGGAAGCTGCTGCCTCCCAGAGACTGGTGTTGAGCAGAACTTCTGCCATTGTGGGTCCCCATGCTCAGGAGGGCTGACTGCTGGTTAGGTGCCGGGGTGCCTGGGCTGTACCCCGAGAGCTGGGGGGCCCCTTTGTAGCTAGGAGGGCGGGAAGGGACAGGAAGCGGGCTCTCTGCAGCCGCATGCCAGGCCTGCCGTGCCCGCACGAGCTCCGTCCTCACTGGAGAAATGAGGGGCTTTGTCGCCCTCAATGGCAGAGCGGCATGGTGCCCCTTAGGTCTGAACTTAGGATCCGAGCCAGACGGGGCCACCTGCCAGACTCACAGAGTAGTGCTTGGGGATACACGGTCCCAGGTGCTAGGTGCGTGCCCCACGGCCTGGGGGCCACGTTTGGTCAGTTCCTGGCCCAGCAGGGCATGTGGGCTCAGCCAGAGGGTACAGTCAACCTGTGGGCTCGGTGACAGTTGAAGACAGGAGACGTCTGGGCATCAGAGTCAGAAAGGCCCAGTTAGAGGCACAGGGCCGCCCTGAAGTGGCTGTGTGGCCTCAGTTTCCCCATCTACAAGCAGCCACTTGCCTGCGCTGTCCCCCAGCCCAGAGCCACGTTTGGTCGGAACCCGGCGTGTGGGAGGCCTGCCTGTGGTAACGGCAGGGGACGGTCGTGGGGCGACGAGAGGCACCCACCGGCCCCGTTCTGTCCGATTGCCCCGTGCAGGAGAAGTGCTGCCAGTACTGGCCGGACCAGGGCTGCTGGACCTATGGGCACATCCGGGTGTGCGTGGAGGACTGCACGGTGCTGGTGGACTACACCATCCGCAAGTTCTGCGTCCAGTCGGTGAGCGCTCAGCGGTCCTAGCTCTGGGAAGGGGTGCTCCATGGGGGCCGTCTAGGGAGTGAGCCCAGGGCACGATTCATAATGTGGAGAGCTACACCCCACATCCAGCACCACCGCCCCCCGCCCCGTATTGCCGCCCAGCACTGCCTCCTGCCCCCAGCTTTGTCCCCCATTCCTCAGCCCTGCAGTGGCTTTTGCTGAGTGGGGGCTGAGGCCAGAGGATGTGCCAAATGAGGACAGGGGCGAGCAGGGGCCGGGGTGGGTGTCAGCAGTCCGAGCATGTGAGTCTACAGTGGAGGTGCCCACGCGTCCTCACGCAGTGCCGGATGCTCCTGGCTCCTGGGGGCTCCTGGCTCCCGGGGGCATTCTGGGTGGAGGAAGCGAGTCAGCGGGCGGGGTGGGGTGCGGGGCCCCCCTGGTCACAGTGCCATTTTACACACTGGAATCACGAGGCGGGATTTTTTTCTAACAGTTTCAAAATTACATCTGAAACTTCCTCATTCTTTCCTGCTAGTTATCCCCCAAAGGGTTTAAGGCAGTGTTCAGCAAAGACGCCTGTATGTATACTAGGCAGATAAAGTAGAGGCTTCACATTAAAAACAGAAATGGGAGGTCATGTCCCCAGGAATGACAGGTAGATGAAGGGCATCGTTAGACGGCAAAATATGAGTCCGAGGGTTCTAGAAGCCACAGCAAAAAAAAGGGAAGGTGGGCTTTGCCATTCTATCTGTCCTGTACGTGCCTGCCTCCCGGATGCTTGCCTGCACGCATGCTACACACGGACCCACACACATAGACACACATAACACATGCATGCATGCAGGCATGGGTGCACACAGACACACAGATAAAACATGTGCGCACATGCAGGTGTGCACACATACGAGACACACATGCACTCACACCCACAGATCCACTGTGGTCTGGGGCACACTCGTGGGCTCTGGGGAACAACCTCCGAGCGGCTCTGAGGAGGGTCCAGGGCGTCTCCTGCAGGTGGGCCAACAGTATCACCTTTCCCCTCATTCAGACACTGGGGAATGGAAGGGGTGCTGTGGGTAATGACAGAGGACCCCAGGCAAAGAGGGTGGCCGCCCTGCATCCCCGTGAGGCCCCTGAGTCCTGGGCGGGCTTTCGGGATATGGTGGGCAGCCTGGGACCGGTGCTGGTGGGCTCTGTGTCTCTGCCCTTGTGCACAGCCAGAGCTGGCTGCAGGCACTGGGCCCCCCTGGTCAGGGCCTCCTGTCACCACGGACTGGGCCCTCCCTGCCCATGGGCCCATGGCTGCCATGGCTGGGGGGGCCAGGGTGGGGGTGCCTGTGCCCCGCACATCTCCGTGTCCCTCCCCGCAGCAGCTCCCCGACGGCTGCAAAGCCCCGCGCCTCGTGTGCCAACTTCACTTCACCAGCTGGCCTGACTTTGGGGTGCCTTTCACCCCCATTGGGATGCTCAAGTTCCTGAAGAAAGTGAGGACACTCAACCCCGCACACGCCGGGCCCATTGTGGTGCACTGCAGGTACATCCAGGCCCCGGGCCGGCCATGTGGGAGGATTCGGACCCTGGTGCGCCGACTGGCGTGGGCAGAGGGGCAGGCGGGGGATTGAGTGCACCAGCCTGCAGGCACTGGGCACAGCCCAGAGAACCCACACCCTGGGCATTCCATGGGAACAACGCCCTTTCTTTAAAGACATGTGAGGGGGACCCCAGTATCTAAAACAGACACGAGCCCAGGGGCCTGGTTGATGGTGGGAAGGGCACTGGCAGCTGGCCTCCCCTTCCTGGCCCCCAGGGTCCCCCAAGTCACCCCAGGAGCAGGGGTGGAGACCACACTTCCCAAGGAGCCCCCCAAGCCTTGCTGGAGGAGTTCAGGAAGCTCGTGAGGGCACAGCGAGCAAACAGTGGCCAGGAGAGCCGGCCGGTGTGCTGGGACCTGAGTCTGCTCTCAGTTTCCTTGGTCCCCTGGTCAGGAATGGGAAGGACAGCCTGGAAGGGGCCTGGGCCTTGCATCTGGGAAAGCCGTTTCCCCAGGTGAGCGGCGGCGGCTGCTGGGGTCACTCCTTCGGCTGTGCAGAAGCAGTTTCACACGGCCCCCAGGGAAGACTCCTGGCCCTGGACTTTTCCCTGGAGCTCCTGCACGGCCCCCTCCTCCCCCACCCAGCACCTTCTTGCACCTCCCCTGTGAGCCCCAGGCCACAAACGGTCTGTAAGCACCATGTGACCCCTCTCAGCCTTCCGGTGGGTGCTTGTGCGCCCCCTTCACATACCTGTTGGGCAGGCGTCTTTACCTGGCTCTGCACCTGCCGGGTTTCTTACTTTGTAAAGATAAGACTCCCAGGGCCTCTCCTGTCTCATCTGCTGTCTGCATGGGGTGGGGGACCCCAACTGAGGGTGTCTTCACTGTCCCAGCACCATATTGGAGATGGGCTGGAAAGAGGGACACCATCCTCCCCCCGGAGGAAAGTGGCTTCGTTCACGAAGTTGTGAGCCTTTTGTTAAAAAGATCACTTTCCTGCCCCAGCCAGTGTGGCTCGGTGGGTAGGAGCATCGTCCCATGCACCAAAAGGTTGCAGGTTCGATTCCTGGTCAGGGCACATCCCTAGGGTACGGGTTCAGTCCTCAGTCCAGGCACATGCTCTCCTCAGTCTGGGTGCGTACGGGAGGCCACCATCGACGCTTCTCTCTTGCACCCATGGTTCTCTCTCTCCCTTCTCTCTCTAAAAAAACAGTGGAACAAATGTCCTCAGGTGAGGCTTTAAAAAAAAAGATCGCTTTCCTATAGTCAAAGCCACGGACCAGTCTGCGGGGACTGGAGGGGAGCCGGGTTCAGCCACGGGCAGTTCTAGTCAGTGCTGCACCGAGTCCGGGCCACCAGGGTCTATCCGTGCAGGAAACGCGTGCCGCACGCGCATCGGCATATAGGCTGAGACGGGAAAGTCGGGGCGGGGCCAGCAGCACCGTGTTGGGAGGGAAGGCAGTCTGAACCTGGAATCAGGCCAGGGCAGCCTCCTGAAGCAGGAAATTGCACAGCAGACACCCTGAGCTAAAATGTCCCAGCCACAGTGCCTGAGAGCGGCGGGCACCTACCTCCCTTTGGCGTGACCCGGCTGGTGGGGCCTCTTAAGAAGAAGCTGGAAAAGCCATCTTTGCTGTGACGGTTTTCTTTAAAAAGCTGATCACACAAGTCGTAACGAGCAGGCAACACTGGGTCATAGAGGAAAAATGATCTGTGCAGCCTCATGCCAGGCTTACCACTGCCGCTGTCTCTGATGCGCCTTCTGGCAGTTTCTAGATCATTTTGCTAAGGTTGTGGCACCCTCTGGTGGCCTCACCATGGACTTGCTCTTTAGTAACCCAAGCAAGGTCACGTTTAGTGACCAGTTGTCAGCCTCCTAGTTAAGGGCAGGTGTGCCCCACCCTCTGTCCTGACATGCAGGCACCTTCTGAGGGCCTGTCATTTGCTTCAGGAGCTGGGGCGGGGGGGTGGAGAGGTGGATGTGGCTGATGTGTGGCATCTTTCTTTGTCCCCGAAGCGCGGGCGTGGGCCGCACGGGCACCTTCATTGTCATCGACGCCATGATGGACATGATGCACGCGGAGCAGAAGGTGGACGTCTTCGAGTTTGTGGCGAGAATCCGCAACCAGCGCCCACAGATGGTTCAGACGGATGTGAGTCCCCCGTCCCTGGCCCAGCCCCTTGGCCTGGCCTGAGCCTCACAAAGCCACCCAGAGGCCTTTGCAGCCTGACGTCAGCTGTCCCCCGACGGTGCATGGGGCACAGCGCCTGGTGGAGGCCGTCCTCAGTCACGCGGTGCCATGTGGTCTTCATGCAAGGCCATCAACGGTCACTGTAAATGGCCATCAGTGTCACTTTTGCCCCCGACCCCCTCCTGTCCCCGGAGCTGCGAGCCCCGCGTGGCCGCCTGCTGTGTCTCCTGCTGAGGGCCGCCTGCTGTGTCTCTGCAGGCGCAGTACACGTTCATCTACCAGGCCTTACTGGAGCACTACCTCTACGGGGACACTGAGCTGGACGTGTCCTCCCTGGAGAAGCACCTGCAGACGCTGCAGGGCACCGCCAGCCGCTTCAGCAAGGCCGGGCTGGACGAGGAGTTCCGGGTGAGTGTCCCCGCCTCCCCAGGAGGCCCCTTCTCACGCTGCCCTGCTGACGGACCCAAGAAGGCTGCAGAGCTGGCCCTCCGAGACTTGCCGGGGAGGGAGGGCACGGGCTCTCGGAGCTCAGCAGCACCCCGGGCTGGGCGGGGGTGGGGGTGTGCACCCTTTTTATTTCCCAAGACCCAGGAGAAGTCTGAGGAAGATATAGGTACCCGGCATTGGGAAGCTGGGGACGTGCCCAGGAGCATCAGCATCTCAACTGTGTGCCTGTGTCCTTCTCTGACTGCAGAAGCTGACGAATGTCCGGATCATGAAGGAGAACATGAGGACAGGCAACCTGCCAGCGAACATGAAGAAGGCCAGAGTCATCCAGATCATCCCGTGTAAGTCAGCCCGGGCCTCAGGCAGGCAGGGTGGTTCCCCGCCACTTCAGTCCCCGGGAAGTCGCTCACCTCCCACCTCTGTAAACTAGGCCCAAGGGCTGGGCACCCCCAGGGCCAAGTGCTCCTGGGGGTCCATCAAGTGCTGGTGACAGAACACCCCCCAGTAAAGCAGCGAGTGACCCTGGCAGTCGTGTGTGCCAGGCAGGCAGCTCGTGACGGGCTCAGCAGTGGGTGGGGGACCCCCAAGCCTGGGTGGAGGGCGGCACCCCCTCTACGGAGAGCAGCAGTCCTGGCTGAACCCTTGCAGCCGAGACATCCCAGGAAAAGGCCTGGGGGTGGACCAGGTCTGGGCAGGGCTGGAGCTGGTACGCCGGCCTGCCCAAGGCCTTGGGTGAAGGAGGGCCAACGGATGGGCCACGTGGTCAGAGAAGCAATGCAGGGAGGAGCCTGTGGTGAGAAGTGAGGGTGCCTCAGTGCAGATAGCCCCACCCCGAGGATCCCAGCCCGTGGTGCCAGCAGGGCTGCACACAGACTTGCCCTGGAAGCCACACTGTGCCCAGAAACGAGCGGGGACTGTCTGTGCGAAGATGGAGTCACGGCCAAGAGAACCCGTTACTCCGGGTGGCCTCCCTGGCCACTTCCCTTCCCCTAAAACTCAGCATCCGTAACGCTCTTGTGTGAGAAGGCATCGTCTCAACTCAGGAGGCGCAAAGGCTGTGCCCGCGTTACTTGCAGGGCCTCCCTGGCCTGCGCCGCTTTGACTCACCTGTTTTACAAAGCGAGCCTTCCGCAGAGCTGACCTCGCCAAGCGATTCCCTCAATAGGTTCTGTATCTCAGAGGCTTACAAGTTCAGGTTTGAGGGGCAGGCCGGTGTGTCGCTAACTGCAGGGCCATGCTCCCTTGCAGACGACTTCAACCGCGTGATCCTGTCCATGAAGCGGGGCCAGGAGCACACGGACTACATCAACGCATCCTTCATCGACGTAAGTCCTGTGCGTCTGGCCGCACTGTACGGGGCAGGCCCCTCCACGCAGACCCTCCATCAGCTCGCCCTCACCACCAGAAAGGCTGGGCATGCCCGCAGAGACCCAAACTATTTCATTAGAATTACTTGCTTAAAAAAAGGAATAATGGACTTTGGGAATACAGGAGAGAGAGACACAGCAGCAAGTGATTTGCTATTTTTTCATTCCGCCTTTAGTATGTAGCAGTTTTTCTTTTACGTCTGTTAGCACTGGTTACATATCGGTGCTTCCTCCCTCTCTCTCTCTTCCCCCCACCTCGGTGTCTGACACGTGCCTGCAGAACAATGTGATGGATGGAGGGAAGGTCGCAAGCACATCCGCGTCAGGGGTTCTGTTTGCAGATGAGAAATTGTGCCAAAGGTCTCTGGGCCGGGAGGAGGAGCCGGGCTTTCAACCGCTCCCTCCAAATCCACCCCCAGGGCATTTGGCACAACCGTGATGCTAACTTACTCAGAACACCTGGAAATGTGTTGGTGACTAAGAGTGAGGGGTCAGTTTTCAGAGAAGGCGGGCATCCTGACTGGCTCCCTGAGCGGGTGCCCGTGGGCAGGGCCTGCTGGGGCGTGGGCCGGGCCGTGGAAGCCTGGAGTCGGCCTGTGACTTCTGCTCCCACTTGCAGGGCTACCGACAGAAGGACTATTTCATCGCCACGCAGGGGCCCCTGGCACACACGGTGGAGGACTTCTGGAGGATGGTCTGGGAGTGGAAGTGCCACACGGTTGTGATGCTGACCGAGGTCCAGGAGAGAGAGCAGGTCAGGGGCCACCCAGCCTGGGCCTCTGGGGTGGTGTGTGCACACCTGAGGTCCCACACGCCCCGTGTGGCAGGCGCCTTGCTGCGAGAGGCCTACCTTTCAGTCTCGTGTGTTTGCTCAGGAAGGGACGTTAATTCCATTGTCGCCTGACGTTGTAGTCTACAGTGTCACAAGTGCGTAGCTCCTTTGGGGTCTTAGCTGTTAAACCTTCTGTTCCCTGAGTGAAGAGATACTTTCTGCTTCGAAGGCTTTCACAGTTTTGTTTTTGACGTAATTCTTAACCTGTCTGGGTTCATTTCTGTTAGGGGCCCAGGCAGCCCCGTAGGGTCATGCAGGGTGTCCACCGCCCGGCTCCAGGAGGGCTGGGCATTCGCCTCAGCCCGTGTTGGGGTCCAGCGTCACGGAGAAGCAGGTTTTCAAGCTCCCTGTATGGAATAATCTCTCCTCTCTGCCACTCCCTTCTGTCCCGTATGAACATTCCAAACGCACACGTCTGCCTTCGCGGGCATTCATTCTCGTTCCATGTCCTCTTCTCGGTCAGAAGAAATAGGTTAGACGGTCCAAGAGCTATTCCGCGCCGTGCAGCTAAAACTGCTGGTGGGAAAGTGGATACGAGACTTAACTCTTCTTTCCCCCCAAGGACAAGTGCTGCCAGTATTGGCCAACAGAGGGCTCAGTGACTCACGGAGACATAACGATTGAAATAAAGAGTGATACCCTCTCGGAAGCCATCAGTGTGCGCGACTTCCTGGTCACCTGCCGCCAGGTATTGCTGCCACAGTGACTGGAACTGTGGCCAGAGCGCGCTGCAGCCTCCCCTCAGGCCTGGCTCATCTCCGCTCCTCAGGCCCTTTCCGGAGCCCCATGCTGGCATCAGAGCTCAGTGTGGTGATGAGGGGCAGATCGCTTACACAATTCAGACCTCCAAGGTCACCTGCCTCCTTGCTGGGGGACAAGAATGTGGGAAAGGGCACAGTGGGTGACTCCAAGAGGCATCCCATTCCCCACTCAGGAGCAGTGATGGTGACCAGGGGTAGGAGGAATAAAGGGGACAGACGATGAAGCCCAGAGGCCATGCCAGCACTCTGGCAGGTGCCTTTTCAGAGCCCCCAGCCCCACAGGGTCCTGGGCTCTGCTCCTAGAACGGAAATTGGTCGGGGGAGGTCAGTGGTAAGGGAGTCTATGGGACGTGGGGCTGAGCTCAAGGCAGCCAGCACAGCAGAGTCCCGGCTTGCCTGAATGCTGGTTCCCTCCACGCTGGTCACAGAATGACCCGGGAGCTAGAGTGGCACACTGCTCGTCTCCAGGCTTGGCGGCTCACACGGGCCCAGCTCCTGAAGAAAGAGACAGCCTTGGTCTCTCAAGCAAAGCTGCCAGGGATATCATAAACGGGGCTCTGGGGGATGTCTTCTGGATGTCCTGTTCTCCACTCAGAAGGAAATCCTGCCAGCCCCTCCTTTGGGGGACCTTAGAGAAGTCTACAACAGCCTGGCCAGGACCCTCCGGCGGCCAGGTGGTACCAAAGGCCCCGCAGAGCTCTAAGTGTTGTCTTGAGCCTCCCGGCTGCAGGCAGAGAGGGGCAGGTGACCCAGCACCACTAAGCTGCCCTTTCCTCCGGCAGCCCCAGGCCCGCCAGGAGGAGCAGACGCGCATGGTTCGCCAGTTCCACTTCCACGGCTGGCCCGAGATCGGGATCCCCGCTGAGGGCAAAGGCATGATCGACCTCATCGCGGCCGTGCAGAGGCAGCAGCAGCAGACAGGCAACCATCCCATCACCGTGCACTGCAGGTGAGACCTGGTCCTGGCGCACTGCGGGTGCGCGCCCCCTGCTGGGGCCCGCGCAGGCCACACCCAGTTCATGGCTCCGGCGACGGAATTTCCCTAGACTGTATTTTCACCTTCTCTTGCACGCATGCGCACTTAACTTACATATATGCCCTCTTATCATAGATGCAGAATGCATTTAGTGGGAGGAGCTAGGAAATGATTCGAACACACATTTCCTTGTGCTTTTTAAGCTGTCAAATCCGCAGCACAGCTCGGACGGGCCCACTCCTGAACTTGAAGGCATTCGTCTCCGTTGTGAAAGGCCGTTCTGGCTCAGGGTGAGGCTCCGCTCCGCGTCCTTTCCCCGGGGCGCTGGAAAAGGAGCCGGGTACCTGGGCTCACTTGTGGCCTGGCCAGCAGGTGGCGCACACGCCTCCGTTTTCAGTCCCCGGCACCTCTGTAGAGGTCACTTAGAATCAACTAGAAAAGACTTCCTTCGGGTTCCGTTCTGCCTCCCAAAACCCACAGCGAGTTTAGAACAAGTCAGGCACCTGAGATACAAAGGCGAAGAGTTCTCAGGGCAGACGCGCAGGGGGCAGGAGCCTTGCAGTCAGCCCTCCTTACCTCTCCTTGGACCTGAACAGGGAGGCTTTGCATTTCTAACGAGCGCCCCGTGTGCAGTGCTGGCCGGTGGTTACTGCAGCTCCCACGCTGCGCCTGGGCGGGGCCCCGCTCACCGGACGCCGGTCTGGTCCGCTGCCGTTGGGCGGTGTTCTAGGAGCTCTGCGATGCTGCCTCCCGGTGAAAACCTAAGCTGCGGGTAAACGCTCCTTAGAAGTGCACACTCACATCCGTTTCCCGACGAGCCTCAGTGCTGACGGGTGGGACTGGTGCGGTCCTGCCGTCACTTGCATCAAGCACTTCCCACCCACAGTGCGGGCGCCGGGCGAACGGGTACATTCATCGCGCTCAGCAACATCCTGGAGCGCGTGAAGGCGGAGGGACTGCTGGACGTGTTCCAGGCCGTGAAGAGTTTACGACTGCAGAGGCCGCATATGGTGCAGACCTTGGTAAGGACCTCGGGGGTCTAGGATGTTTCCGGAAAAATGCGCCAAGTTGAAACTAACCGTGGGCTTTATCTATGTGGGAAAACAGATCCATTTGGAAATTCTCATGTGCCTGCAAACTAAATTATGTAGCAGAGGCTGATATGCATAAGGGTATACAGTATTTTAGTAAATAGTCAGAATCCCTTATGTCTTCTTTTCGAATGCTTCCCCTAATGAAATTATTCATATAATTTTAAAATATCATTTTAACATACTCTTGTTTTTCTTTTTCAGGAACAGTATGAATTCTGCTACAAAGTGGTACAAGATTTTATTGATATATTTTCTGATTATGCTAATTTTAAATGAAAATTCCTGCCTTAAAATATTTTTTAATTTAATGGTCAGTATATTTTGTAAAAATCGTGTTAATTTATTTCATAGTTGACATTAATATCCTTTCTAATTTCTTTGTATATATTTTGTTATGCTTTAAGGCCACCTGCTATAAAGGCATTTCATCTTAAAACCCCCCCCCCCCCTTCAAAAACTGGAATAATGTATTAAGGTCAAATAATATCCATAAAATATATATTTCTGCTAATGTCAGTAAATATTTTAATTTCTCATTAGATTCATATCACTTAATTTCTCACACTCAGGACCTCTAAGTGATAGAGATCTCACTGTGCCAAATGTGCTTATGCAGAATACTAAACACCACATCCACTAGGAAACAGCCAGGGACTCGGAAATCGGCTTAAAACCCACTGAACACGGGTCTCCGCGGCCCTGAGCAGCAGCTTTTGTTCTAAAGGCAAACAGCTCCAGAGGGTAGGGGTTTCCCTTTCCATTTGAGAGATCAAAGACTCTGCAACCTGAATCCAGGCCTAAAACACATCAGAGTAGTTGGAGACTACAGAGTGATACTTAAATATGCATTTATCCGAGGCTGTGCCCTGCCACCCGTGGCTGGGTGACAGGAGACGCCCGCGGCCCTGTCCGCCCAAAGCTTTGGGTGCGGCTAAAGCAGTCATCGGAGCGGCACGCGCACAGCGCCACCTGCTGTCCGTCCGTCTGGATGTGTGACTCAGGTAGAACCCATTGAGATTCAAACCAACTGCGTCTCTCACTCCCCTCCCATTGGCCACAGCTGCCCAGCGCCGTTTGGGAGGTGTCCCAGGGCTCGACCTCAGACCACTTCCCATCCCAAATGTTCAGAAAAAAGCCCAGAGTCCGACACCCACAGAAGCAAGGAGCACATGCTTGGTAGAAAACAGGACCACAGGCAATGATGCTATCAACTTTCCCAGAGGCATTTTGGTACTTTAAAACCTCTTGTAAAAGCTAAAACTGTTTGTACGAAAAGAAGTCTTCAAATCTAGATTTATACGTTTTTTTAAAAGTCCCGCTCCTCAATATTTAATTAAAGAAAAGAAAGATAATTCCTTAATCTAAAGGCTAACTTATTTTTGGATGGAAATACTACTGAGACCTTGCACACTGGATACTAACAATCGGACTGCCATATAGGATTGGCTTGTGGGGTGAAAAACGGGGCGGGAGGGAGGGGAGCGAATGCAGAAAAGCTTAATTTAGTAGCAGTGATCTTTCTATGGCTGTTCAGTACCTAGATGAGCACAATGTAAAAAAGAAGACACCTGGTCTACTGAAAGCATTTCACGTGTGCATTTTTGGTGCATTACTTGCTTTTGAAAAGACATACAAAGGCCTTATTTGACATTTCCACTGAAAACAGATTGCACTGTTTCTCCTGTGCTCATTGCCCAAGAGCACCGTGCGCCCCGGGCTAGGCTGGGTTCTAGGGATAGACTCCCAGGTAATCTGGCTTCTGCCTCTCCCCTGAGCCCCACCCAAGGGCCAGAGCAGGCGCCCAGGTGGAAAGACAAAAGCACAACTTTGGGCCGCAGCCCTGGGCCAGCCAGGCACTCCTGGCTGGCTGAGTGCGATCCCTCCTCCTTCTCTGTGTTCACACCTGGGTCAGAGAGGAAACTGCAGGGAGCTCTCTGAGACATGCCCATTGACCTCATTTGTTTTTGTTGTTAAAATCCCAAACCCTGAGCCTTTCTTTGACTAAAGGGGAAGAGACACAGCGGGGCTTTCGTTCAGTATCAGTCCTAGAAACAGAACTGGCCGGTTGTGATGAAGGCGACTAGTTATTTATTTGAGGGGTCATGGTCAAAGTCGAAGAGCACAGATTTGGGTCCAAATGTACCAGCCTTCATCAGAATCCCCCACACCCTGTCATGGTCTCCCTGGCCTCCCTTGGGTGGAGATGAAGACCTTCTCGGGGCACCCTCAGGAAAGTGCCCCACTGGTACATTCTCTGGCCCCATTGAGCCGTCCCCAGTGTCCACAGCAAATGTCCTGGCGCCCCGTGTGGCCCTCCCAGTTCCAGAGTTAAAGCAGAGGCTGCCATCCCTCGGGCACTCGCTCCTATCCCCCGGAGGGGACAGCCCTTGCCTTTTGGGGAGGCCCTGTAACTGCAGCCTCGTGGCCCCTGCCAATGCTCACCCGCAGTCTGGGTGAGTGCGCCGGACCGCAGCCCATCTGTGCAGCCCAGATGCTGAGTTCTTGTCCTTTTCGGTCAAAGTCCACTGTGCACGAGACAGCGCCACGCCGTCTTCAGTCCCTCTCGCGACCGTCCACGTCACATGCAGTTGTATTCCGACGCCAAACAGTGATCGGGAGAATGCCGTTCCGATCTGTGTGCTTTATCGGTCACCATGTGACTCCTTTACTCTTTCCATGTGCTAATGAAGAATGCATACCCACGTTTTAAGAGGTATTTTTATGTGTTTTTAAAAACTTAAAAATGAGCCCGACATCCATTTCAGCATTTGGAGACATGCCCACATTGTGTTTTTTTTCTTAAGTGTCTGACTACTGATACTTTTGTTTGCCTGTTGTGTTTAATTTAGGTAAGATCTTCATATGTATGTTCTCAGTTTCAGCTGTTGTGCTTTCTTTTACTACATTTATAATTTGATCTTGCTCAGATTAAAATGCCAGTGAATGTTGTTGAATTCTTTGTATATGCAAATGGCTAGGTCTGCCATCCCCATGCCACGATAAATCTTTACTCTGGCTTCCAGCCTGTGCCTCTCTCTTGGAGGAAACCTCCTTTCATTCCTGTGCCTTACGCCCTTCTGGACAAGACGTTTATTAGGAAGGAAACGCTGATTTATAGAGAGAATTAATTTTAGGACTTCTATAGTTTGGCTCAGAGAGGGCATAGGAACAGCCCCCCTGCGTGGGTAGGCACGGTGCACAGGACTCGGCCTCAGGCCTGAGTGTGCAGGCAGGTAGCACCGAGCCTAACCCGCCTCTCGGGCAGGAATCTGAGCTCTGAGCAGGGGGTGTCTCACAGCCAGGTGCACTCAGAAGGTCCTTGCACAGTGCTTTCCCCCCCGAAAACCCAACAGCCCATCAGCGTATGGCTCTGGCTCCCCTAGGTCACTCCACAGCATCCGCCTGCACTTCCCTCCTGACCCCACACCAGCTTCCTTTCGGATATCCCAGACCTACTAAGGGATGGAAACATGCGCTTTTATTTGCTGTACTCAATAAATTTTATGAGCTTTGTTATGTTTGCTAAAATGATTGCAAACCTTTTATTCCCCTCTCCAAAACAAGGAAAAGTACCCACAATGAAATGCCAATTGCTCCTGGGCCCGAGTTACAGGGTTTTCCTCGTGTCTGCCTGTCCCTGAGATAAGTGGTCCCTTCTGCTCTAGGTGTGGCAGGCTCTGTCCAGCTGGAGAAGCAGAGGCATACACACCCTGAGGTGGTGGACAGGGAAGGAGGGGCCTTGAGGGCACAAAGGGACATCAGTCAATCAGGGACCAGCTGACTCAACCAACCTGAGTGAGTGGCAGCCTCAGGAAAGTCTGAGTTGTATACATGCATGTATGTGTGTGCATGTATATACGTGCATACATGTGAGTATATTAGTGTGTGTTGGGGGTGCCTAGGGCAGGAAGGAGTGGGCTGCCACTTAGAGTGGAGACTGTGCCAGACAGATCATAGGAAATTTGAACACAAAAAAGGAGTTCCATGTCCTGAACACTGCCCACGGAGGGAAGTTCCTCACCTGGACGGAGGCTCAGGGCCGTCAGCCAGCCCCACAGCGACAGGCGTTCATTTCTTGCCGCCTGTTCTCACCCAGGCAGCCCAAATGAAGGATGTGCCTGTCCCGTGGGGTTCTTTCCCAGTGCCCTGTGGCCCCTGAATGGGCTCTAATCCAGGCCCAGAAACCCGACTGCGCTCTGGAAGTACCGTGCTGGCTGAGGTGAAAGGGGACTCACACGTTCCAGTGGGACTTCCGGTTAGCAGTGAACCTGAAGGTTTCATCAATGAGCATTTCCGTTCTGCAGGCGTTCAGCGAACGGAAACTTCTCCGTGTGCAGGCTTCGTGATTACACCTGAGTCTGCACAACTCAGTCTCAGGAAGCCCATTGTCACTTTCCTTGAGCTTGGCCCACCTGAATGACGCATTTGTGACTCACTTTCAAATCGAGTGCCTTTCTGATGAGGCCACTCAGCTTCTTGGCCCAGTTCGACTGACATGCCGCCTGCCCCGGCCTTCCCTCAACCTGTCACACTCCCTTAGGACTGAGATGGCAGCGGCAGCCCCAGAAACCACAGCCAAGGGGGGACACCTGCCCCGCCCCCCTTGGTGTTTCTGTGCTCCGGCAGAGACCCACTCGTCATCAGCCTGCGCCACCCTTTTTCCGCCCAGTTGTAGATAAAAGCCCAGACCCGACCCCTGCGGGGCACTCAGAATTTGGAGACTGTCTCCTCTGAGCCTGCGCGCATGAGTCAAGGTTAACTCCGCTTCCCAAGCAGTGTGTGTCCGTTTTTCCCCAACATTTTGGTTCCCTGACCGGGAAGCAACTCACACTAGCGGGCTGCTTGCCTCCGGTGCGGCTGGCCGGGGGTCGGTGGGGTGAGCCCAGCAACCAGAGGGAAGCATGTGCCCCGGTGATTTCGGGTCCTGAGGAGCTGGGCTCCCCCGGGCCGTAGCCTTGGACCGACCACGACCCGGGCATTCAGGGAGAGGACAAGAGCTGACCAGGAGGCGCCGGATCAGTAAGTGCCCCGGGGACCAGCCCGAGATCAGGCCCACCCTTAAGGCGGAAGGGGAGGGTGATCGCCTCTTAGGCCTTTGGCCTCAGTTTCGGTTTGAACCAGGTATTCCCTGCTCGGGAGGGAAGTATAGACTCGGGAATGAATGTTGTTTCTGCGTGAATGCGTTTATGTAGCTCCACGGGCGCAAGTCTACGGAGTCTGCTTGGGCCCCAACCTGCGGTTCCTCGGTCCGTCATACGGCATAACGGCTGGGAGCTTAACCCGGACTCTACACGGGCAGCCTTCGCTAAGACGGACCCAAGTTCCTCGCGAGAGGAGAGGCCAGACGGGCGGCTGAGTGTTTTTTCCCCCTCCCCGTGTTTGTCAGCGTCGGCAAGGGAGGCAGGATGGGAGGAGGACCATCCACTGGTTTAGATTGCATGCTAGGAAACTTTGATCGGTTTCGGGGTCAGGATCCAACTATGATCCGGGACCAACTTGAAACTTTCTGTTCACACGAGTGGCCCACGTTCAGGGTGGCCTCCCGAGGGAACCCTCAATCTGTCCACCATCAGGGCAGTCCACTTAGTTGTTACAGGGAATCCCAGGCACCCAGATCAGTTTGTCTACATAGACAGATGGCAGGAGTTAGCGCAGGACATGCCACGATGGTTGTAACAATGTATCAGGCGGAATTCCCAGCGAAAGGGAGTTGCTGGAGGCAATTCTACAGCTGGACAATGTAGCCGCGGGTTGGCCCCCCTGCCTACGAGCCAGTGGCTGCCGCGGTCACCCTGCTGCAAGAAGCAGACAAATTGACTCTGGGACAAGAGGTTACCCTTTATGTTCCCCACGGCATCCATAGCCTTTTAACAGGACAAGGATACTGGTGGCTGTCAAACCCCCAGTTGACACAGTATCAGGGCATCCTGCAGGAGAACCCTCGAGTCCAAACCTGGATGGTGAAATGGGTGAATCCAGCCACCTTCCTCCCCGCCAAGTTGGGGGATCCGGACCACTGCTGCCTGGAAGTCACGGAGGAGGTCTATGCCAGCTGGCCTGACCTGTGGGACCAACCGATGCATCGCCCAGACATTATCTACTTCACAGATGGTAGTAGCTACATCCGAGAAGGGGACCGAGTGGCTGGATATGCGGTAGTAACCCTCGAGCCTACAGTTGAGGCAAAGGCTCTGCCCTCCGGCTGGTCAGCCCAAAGAGGTGGCCATCATACACTGCAGGGGCCACTCCAAGGAAGACACCATACCAGCGCGAGGAAACCGGATGGCAGACACCGCAGCGAGGGCAGCGGCCGTGGGCTGAGAAAAAGTGGAGATCCAACACCCCCTGCTGGGACCACTACTAGAAAGCCCAACAAGTCTATCAGAATATAAGCAAGAAGAGGACGACTAGGCTAAACGGGCAGGAGGACACAAAACACCTGCAGGGGTCTGGAGATTGCCTGACGGACGCCTCTACATCCCCCAGGGCCAAGCCAGTAACCTGGTAAGAAGCTGCCACCACCTGACCCACCTGGGGAAGACTTCCCTAGAAAAGCTATTAAAAAGATACTTCTACTTCCCCAACCTGCCGACCCTGTGCTCCACCGCAGTTACTCACGTATAACACGTGCCAAGAACAATGGGGCCCGCACCAGGGGGGGCCACCGGGAATTGAGCACAAAGGGACGCAGCCCTTTGAGGACCTCCAAGTTGATTTTACAGAAGTCAAACCTAGCCGGGGGTATAGGTATCTGCTTGTTCTGGTCTGCACCTTCTCAGGATGGGTAGAGGCCTACCCCACTAGAACTGAAAAGGCCTGAGAAGTAACTAAGGTCCTTCTCAGGGAAATTATCCCCAGATACAGATTGCCACTCTCCCTCGGCAGCAACAACAGGCCAGCCTTTGTGGCCCAGGTGGTACGAGGCCTTGCCCGACTCTTGCATATCACTTGGAAGTTGCACACGGCCTACCGACCCCAGAGCTCGGGTAAGGTAGAACGGATGAACCGGACCCTCAAGGAGACCTTAGCAAAGTTCCACCAAGAGACTGGCCTACCCTGGACTGACCTGCTGCCACTAGCACTGCTGAGAGTCTGGAACGCCCTGAACCCCTCAGGCTATATCCCGTACGAGCTAGTCTTTGGAAAGCCTCCCCATTTAGTTAGAATAGGGGAACCACAAGACCTTAGGCAGAGGGGAGAGTTAGGGCAGACCCAGTACCTAGAGTGGCTGGGGAAGACCCTAGACGTCATCCACCAGGCTGGATTAAGCCAGGAGCCCCAGCCCCGAGGAAGGCCAGCGCACCCCTTCAGGCCAGGACAGTATGTCTGGGTAAAAGACTGGAAAAAGGAACCACTCCAGCCTCCATGGACGGGCCCCCATTTAGTCTTACTAACCACCCCAACACCCTTAAGGTTACAGGCATCACCCCGTGGGCCCATCACACAAGGGCCAAGGCGGCTGCAGAACCAGGAGGCGGCACCACAGCGAAGGTCCCCACTCTGCGACTGCGACGGCAGCGACCAGGGGACAGGAATCCGGACACCTGGAAGATAGAGCCCACCCTAGCTAGAGGGGAGCACCCACCATGCAACTTATCTTACTGACACTTGCAACCTTCTCAGGACCTGCTGCAGCCAGTCCACCACTCCGGAACCCCTATGTCTGGAAGTTCTTCGCCTGAGAAACCTACAAGATGTCAGGGCCCGGCTCCAGAGTCGGGATGGCAACTGGGCACCAGCCCCGTGGTGGCGGTCCACTGTTTACTCCATCTTAGCCCCCATTGCAGGGCCCCTATTCATTCTCTTCCTGCTCATTTCAGTAGGTCCGTGCCTGCTTCGTACCACCATCCAACAACTCGAGTGTCGTGACTCAGTGCACCACTCACTGCAAAGATGCTGTCGCTGCAGAGACACTGATGCCAGAAGCTGCCCTCCCAGATTGGAGGCGCTAAGACTGAAGGTTCAGTCTAGCACCAAAGGGGGAAATGAGACGGCAACGGCAGCCCCAGAAACCGCATCCGAGGCGTGCGGGGGGGACACCTGCCCCGCTCCCTTGGTGTTTCTGCACTGCGGCAGAGACCCGCTCATCATCAGCCCGCGCCACCCTTTTTCCGCCCAGCTGTAGATAAAAGCCCCGACCCAACCCCTGTGGGGTGCTCAGAATTTGGAGACTATCTCCTCTGAGCCCACGTGCATGAATAAAGGTTAACTCCGCTCCCTGAGCAGTGTGTGTCCATTTTTCTGCAACAGGACCTTAGGACACGGTCCAGAGCAGCACTGTGGCAGCCCAGGTACCAAAAGCAACGACTGATACAGACCCGGCCCAATTCATTCTCAAACGTTTATTTTCATGTGAACCTTATTCCATGCACTGGACACAGGGGACAAGAGGGCACAGATGGGGGACGGCCACCTTCTCTTCTTCGTGCTCGCCTCAGCCTGGCAAGGCAGGTGAACGGGGAGGGGTCCAGACAGGTGACTGGACAGAAGGTGTGCTATTTCCTGACCGAGGAGACAGAGGGACAGGACACAGTGGAACATAAAAAGAGAGACACCCAACAGGAGTGCGTCTAGGCCTGAGACAAGAAAGAAGTCTGGGCTTAAAACGCGGCTGGGAGGTGTGGGCTGGCGAGGGAGCGCGCGGGCCTCCGGGATAGGGCCTCGTGCCCAGCGCTGAGAAAGGCCCTGCGTTAGGACGGCTGTGTAGCCAGGCGCCCACCAGGCCGACAGGTGCAGTAGGAAAGCACAGGTGGGACAGGGCCAGTGGGACGCTCGGAAAGGTGAATGACACCAAAGCAGAGAAGCCAAGGCGGGTGTCAGTTACAGCTTGGAACCGAGCGGCACCCTGGCCGGTGGGTAGGGTCCCTCTCAGGTGAGATCAGTCCTAGTTTAGGCAAATACTCATCAAGTGAAAAAGGCAAGCCACCATTAGCCCTCAACTGCAGGGACCCCTGTAACCTGAAGGTGGGGTCACAAGCCATCCTCCAAGTCACTCGTATTCCCTTAAATGGAAGTCCCCAAGGATGGGACTGTTCTGTGCAGAGACCCAACAGCCCTAGAGCAAGGGCCACACGCCTCCACCCCTCCCAGCGTGTTATCTCAAGTCACCACAAGCCTGTTCACTGATCCATTCCCAGTGTTTCCGAGGGCCTGCTGCCCAGTGGGGGGGACAGGAGCCCCTGCCTTTGGGGTTCTGAGGGGGACACAGACAAACACAGAAGCATTTACAATGCAAGTGCTAAGGCCCAGGTAGGGGGCGGACTGCAGGGACCCGCCCCAGGGCTGCGTGGGGCCAAGTTGAAGGCCAGGCGTGTCCCAAACCCCGCCCCCACCCGTCTTCGGGTTTTTCATTTCAGCAGACCCAGAGTCTCCTCCACAACCTCCACGGCGGGGCCTGAATAGACCTTGCAGAGCCAGAAATTTTTAAAAGCTTTCTTCCCTTAAACACCTGAAAAACATTATTTACACAATTCACTTTTAAATTCACAGCACACGTTGTACAAGGACTTCTCGGGAAAATAAACGCGCTGCTTCTTCTCCCTCTTATACTTCTCGGCTAATGTCCTCACTGGCCCCGACGACTTCTGGTCCTCATTTTCTTGACGCGCTCGTCACTCTCCTGTTTGGGGAGAAAGGGACAACTCGAGTCATTTAAAACGACCATTTTTGTGGCCAACTCTGACCTGCCCAACCCCCCTGGGGTGAGGCTGCCCGTGAACATGACTTTGGGTCCTTAAACTGCTTTGACGATTTGGTTTTATTAACTTAAATATGTGGCCCTTTAGTAAAAAATTTGCGAACTGTTTTTAAGTTAATACACAATAAAAAAAATACACAGAGTTGTACTTAAAAAATACCACTCAGCAAAAGTAAAATCAAACGTATGTCAGGGTGACATCTTCCGTGTCCCGTAAGCAGGACCCTCCCTCCCCGTCCTGCTGTGTGTGAAGGGGACAGTCACTCAGCTCAGCACTACTAATGTGACCCCGGCCACCTGCCGTGTGAACACTTAGGAGAAGGAGGCTCACCCTAAAATCTAACAACGAAAGATGACTGCCTTTGCAGAGCAGCGCCCCGAAGCCCGGTGTCCGCGCTGTGCTTCCAGGCAAGCGGCCAGGTGTCTGGGCTTCCCCAACCCGACAGCCCGTCAGAGACAGCGTGCCGTGAGGTGGGGCAAGCACTTCCCACCGAGAACTTTATCAAGTGATCTTTAAGGCGGGGGTGGGCTGGGGGGGTGTCAGAAAAACAAAAGGCAAGAACTAAAAAAATCTAGGGAGTTTTTCCAGTGACCAGAAACACTTGCACACAGACTCACAGTGTCCCCTCACCACAGTGTACCCAAATGCTCGGCACACGTGCGAGCCCTCGGCCAGATGGGGCCCCACGTTCTCCCCGAACGTGAAGTGGGAGATGGTGTTAGAGACGGCGGGGAGCGGCGGACACACAGGCAGGCGCTGCCCCGTCTTCGCTGGCCCGTCAACAGCTGTCCCGGTCCCTCATGACTCTAGCGGGGCAGGGACTTGAAAGCCACTCTGGACGTGGGTGGACCTTGTCTGGGCCTCGGTGGCTGGCAGTGCGCCACATGGCTGTCACGCAGTCCGATCACCACGGGGGTTACAGTGTCTCTACCTGTGCCCTGGGACGCATGGGACACATCTGTCCCTCTTTTTCTTCTAAACTGGCTGAGCCGAGTGCTCTCGAGAGGGACACTGACCGAATACCACTGGGCTTTGTGGACTTACTCAAATGACAGGTAGCCCGTGGGACACTGAATTTGACATGACATTTGTGGCACTTACTGTCCTTTAACTTAGACGGCATCTGACTCGGGAGGGTGACAGGACACAGCACTTCTGACTGACCTGAGACTCCTAGGAGCAGAGGTGCCTCAGGGACCCACCCAGCTTGGATTCGCCCTAGCTTTCCACAGGAACCCCAGAAGACCCAGACGGGCCCTCCTGGCAGCCCCCGCCACCTCGGCGGAGCTAACGGGAGGCTGCGGGCCTCTGCCTGTGACACTGACAGCAGGTGGTGCCAGGACACGCAGCCGAAGCGCCGGCCGCGTCACGTCCCCGTGGTCCCTGACCAATAACGTCATAACGTGAGTTTGCTGTTGAAGTGGGAACCCCACAGCGGTGTCACTGAACGTGGCTGCAGAGACAAACACGTGCTCGGGCTCCCTGCCCCCCAGGAGCCCCCCAGGAGCCCCCCGGCCGTCTAACCGGGAGCGTTTCTGTGAGCAGTCTGCTCGTTCGCTCTTGCAACACGAGGCAGAAGCACCCGGAAGCATCCCCTGCCGACTGAAGAGCGCACCAGTAAACCACTTGCCTTGCTTGCCTCTTCCATAGGTCTCCTGGCACTCCGAGTCACTCTCTGTTTGGACTGACTCTCCAAAGTGTCCCCTGTGGGAGGGACTGTCACCTTTCTGGGTCGCAAGCAGACGAAACCCGGAGGCGGAGTTCTTTCTCTCTCCTCCGGAGCCTTCCGGCGGGTCTCCACGCTGCTCGCCCTCGCCGCCTCCTCGGCTCCACGGGGCACGGGCACCTTACGCCACCTCCCAGGTCTCGGGGACATTGTCCTCTCCTGCACTTTGTCCCCAGGGGCAGAATTCCGGGCCCCACCTTCCGGGTTCTGAATCTCCACCTCTTGGGAGGGTTTCACAGGCTTCTTCCCGTTCCGCTGTCTCTGAACCTTCCCCGCGGCCGTGAGAAGCTCAGGCCTTTGCTCTGCTCCGTCGGTTTCATTTGGGAGACTGGGGCGCAGGGACACTCCCTGAAAAATACGAAAGACACCCACAAAGTGCCATTCCTGAGTAAAGCAAATCCGAAAATCCAACGTGGAGGAAAACACCAAACGCGAACTTCAAAGGGGAACTCACTCGAACACTTTACGTGGCTTAATTCTCTAGGGCACCAGTAACCGGAGACACTCACTTTGTCCCTGGGAGAAGCCCTAAACAAGGACGCTGGTGTGCGCCTGAGTCCCAGAGTCGCACGTGTTAGACCTGGTCATGAGAAGCTCCGGGGGGCACCGCAGACAAACGCCCCAGTTCAGGCAGTAAACGAGCCCCTGCGGCCGTGACGAGGGCCACCGCAGAGCAGGAGGTTCTGTTTCTGGGGGTCTGCAAGCCTCTCCCCACACGGTTGGAACCAACTGCTCTATGGACAATCTCGACAGGTGACGGGCCTGTTCTCAGGACGCCCCTGCCCCGGCAGCAGGCTAAGTGGCCGTGGTGTTCACACTGAGGCCGGCCTATCACCACCCACCCGGTTCCTGAGAAAGGCTTGTCAAAATCTGCAGTGACCATTTTGGCCAGTTATTTTCCCAAATTAGCCCAGTGTCTCCATGAATCCCCCCAGGATTCTTCACTGGGGTCTGTGGTGACCCAGCATGGACGGCAGACCCCTTCCGGAAGGGACACCCACAAATACATGTGGGTCCCATACAACCTACACCAAATAGCAAACGGAAATGGGGGACACGTCCATCCAAAAAGACAGACAATAACCACATAACAGCCACCATCACCTTGTCTGGGGAGGTCACGTCTCTTTTTCGGCCCTTATTTTTCGTTTTCCCACTCGTGCTAGGCAGGTCGTCCACGGGTTCAATGCCTTCTCTCAAAACTCTCCGCCCCTTCTTCTGGACGGAGGGTTCCGGGGCTGCGCACGGCCCTCTGGGAGCTGTCCGCTGTCTCTTCTGTGGCGGCTTCTCCTCTGCAGTGTCCTGGGGACAAGTCCTGGAGCGCAGCCTCCTTGGGCCTGCGCAGCTTCCATCATCACGCTTCCTCTTGGGGGACAGGGTGACGCTGCTCTCACTTTGGGACTTTACAGAGTCCCTGCTGTCCACCAGCTCTTCTGTGGGCTTTATGTTCAGGGCCCTGAGGGCTCTTCTGGACCTTATTACAGGTTTGCTTTGGTCTGGTGTTTGTGTTGAAGTTCTCGTAACGCCCGCAGCGTCTGTGCCCAGTTCCTTGTCTTGAGCTCGGCTTTGGAGGAGCCGTTTGCCGTCAGCCGGGCTCTGCGGGGCCTGGGCCTTTCCCTTCCTCGATCTTAGCAGGCGTCCGCTGCCCACAGCGTTTCCCACAGGGCCTGGTTCCTGCCTCGGAAGTCCCTCACACACTTTGATGTCTTTGGCACCGTCCACAGGTTCTCTGTGCGATCGAGTAGTTTTCCTTGTGGGCCTCCTGAGGGCTGAGGGCTCTTCCTGCACCGCCGCTGTCCCCGGAGGTGCCTTGAGCTGCCTCCTCGTCCTTGCTGGCATGACGACCACTTCTGCCTGTGGGGATCTGGAGGGCACTTCAGTGGTGTTGGCAACAGTCACTGGGCCCTCTGTGTGATTTGGAATTTGCACGACCTCTTTAAGGCTGGCCGGGTCTGCTAGAAACTGGGCCTTTTCCTTACGTGTTCTTAGCTTCCTCTTGCTTCCGGTTACATTTTCTGCAGGGTCCAGTTTCTGTTCTGGAGATTCCTTACACAATTTCATATCCTTGTCCCCTCCCTCCGGGTCTCTGTGCGATCGAGTAGTTTTCCTTGTGGGCCTCCTGAGGGCTGAGGGTTCATCTTTGATGGCTACTTCCCCTGGAGGTGCCTTGAGCCGCCTGTTTCTGCCAGTTGGCATGACAGCTGGTTTTGCTTGTGCAGATTTGCAGGGCATTTTCGTGGCTTTCTCCTCAATCATTAACTCAGCTGTGTGGTTTGGTGTTTGGAAAAGCTCTTTGAATCCAGCCAGGTCTTCTATGGGTTGATTCACTCCTGTGGGTGTTCTTGACCACCTTCTGCGTCCAGTTACATGCTCTGCTGAGTCCCGTTTCTGTTCTGGAGTTCCCTTCAAAGCTCTGATATCTTCATCATCACCTTCTGGTTCTCCAGGAGATTGTGTGGTTTCCCCTGGTGTTGGCATAGACTTCCTGAGGGCCGAGAGCTCTTCCTTCATGTCCACTTTCCCCAGAGGTGTCCTGAACTGTCTCTTTGTGCTGGTGGGTGTCCTGACTGGTTCCAGTTTTGGAGATTTGCCGGGTATCTTGGTAGTTTTGTCATCAGTTGCTGTTTCCATGTGACTGGGTGTTTGGAAGAGCTCTTTGAAGCTGATCAGATCTTCCATGGGTTCAACCTCCCTCTTGGGTGTTCTTGATCTCCTTCTGCTTCCAGTTACATGCTCTGCTGAGTCTAGTTGTTGTTCTGAGTTCTCCTGAAATGCTTTGATATCTTCATAATCACCTACTGGGTCTCTGGCTGAGCATGTAATTTTCCCTGATGTTTGTGTGGGCTTCCTAGGGCCTGAATACTCTTCCTCCATGTCCACTTTCCCCAGAGGTGTCCTGAGTCGTCTCTTTGTGCTGGTGGGTGTGCTGAGTGGTTCTGGTTTTGGAGATTTGCTGGATATTTTCATGATTTTGTCATCAGTCACTGTTTCCACGATGTGATTAGGTGTCTGGAAGAGCTCTTTCAAGCCAGCCAGGTCTTCTATGGATTGGCTCTTCTTCTTGGGTGTTCTTGATCTCCTTCTGCTTGCAGTTACATGCTCTGCTGAGTCCCGTTTCTGTTCTGGAGTTCCTTTCAATGCTCTGACATCTTCATCACCACCTTCTGGTTCTCCAGGAGAGTGTACAGTTTCCCCTGGTGTTGGCGTAGACTTCCTGAGGGCCGAGAGCTCTTCCTCCACGTCCACTTTCCCCACAGGTGTCCTGAGATGTCTCTTTGTGCTGGTAGGTGTATTGACTGGCTCTAGTTTTGGGGATTTGCTGGATATTTTCATGATTTTGTCATCAGTCACTGTTTCCACGATGTGATTAGGTGTTTGGAAGAGCTCTTTCAAGCCAGCCAGGTCTTCTATGGATTGGCTCTTCTTCTTGGGTGTTCTTGATCTCCTTCTGCTTGCAGTTACATGCTCTGCTGAGTCCCGTTGCTGTTCTGGAGTTTTCTTTGATGCTTTCATGCTTTCGTCACCACCTACTGGTTCTTTGTGTGTGTGCTTGGTATCCCCTGGGGTTTGTGTGGGCTTCCTGAGAACGGAGAGAGCCTGTGCACTCACACTCTGGGAAGGCGTCTTGATCTGCACGTTCATCTTGGTCAGTGTGCTGACTGGTTCTGGTTTTGGAGATTTGCAGGGTATCTTGGTAGTTTTGTCATCAGTTGCTGTTTCCACGATGTGACTGGGGGTTTGGAAGAGCTCTTTGAAGCCGATCAGGTCTTCTATGGGTCCAACCTTCCTCTTGGGTGTTCTTGACCTCCTTCTGCATCCAGTTACGTGCTCTGCTGAGTCCCGTTTCTGTTCTGGAGTTCCCTTCAATGCTCTGACATCTTCATCATCACCTTCTGGTTCTCCAGGAGAGTGTGAGGTTTCCTCTGGTGTTGGTGTAGACTTCCCGAGGGCCGAGAGCTCTTCCTCCATGTCCACTTTCCCCAGAGGTGTCTTAAGACGTCTCTTTGTGCTGGTGGGTGTGCTGAGTGGTTCTGGTTTTGGGGATTTGCAAGGTATCTTGGTAGTTTTGTCATCAGTTGCTGTTTCCATGATGTGACTGGGTGTTTGGAAGAGCTCTTTGAAGCCGATCAGGTCTTCTATGGGTCCAACCTTCCTCTTGGGTGTTCTTGACCTCGTTCTGCATCCAGTTACATGCTCTGCTGAGTCCTGTTTCTGTTCTGGAGTTCCCTTCAATGCTCTGATATCTTCATCATCACCTTCTGGTTCTCCAGGAGATTGTGTGGTTTCCCCTGGTGTTGGTGTAGACTTCCTGAGGGCCGAGAGCTCTTCCTCCACGTCCACTTTCCCCACAGGTGTCCTGAGACGTCTCTTTGTGCTGGTGGGTATGTTGACTGGTTCTCGTTTTGGGGATTTGCTGGATATTTTCATGATTTTGTCATCAGTCACTGTTTCCACGATGTGATTAGGTGTTTGGAAGAGCTCTTTCAAGCCAGCCAGGTCTTCTATGGATTGGCTCTTCTTCTTGGGTGTTCTTGATCTCCTTCTGCTTGCAGTTACATGCTCTGCTGAGTCCTGTTGCTGTTCTGGAGTTTTCTGTGATGCTTTCATGCTTTCATCACCACCTACTGGTTCTTTGTGTGTGTGCTTGGTATCCCCTGGGGTTTGTGTGGGCTTCCTGAGAACGGAGAGAGCCTGTGCACTCACACTCTGGGAAGGCGTCTTGATCCGTCCATTCATCTTGGCTGGCGGGCTGACTGGTTCTGGTTTCGGAGATCTGCAGCACATCATTGTGGCTTTGTTCTCCAGATCCACCGGTGCCTCGGCATGACCCGGGGTTTGGGGAAAACAGTAGATGCCCACCAGGTCTTCCTTGGATTCTATCTCTTGCAATCTCTTTGTGGTGATTCCATCTGCTCTTGGTGCACATTTCAGCTCTGAAGATCTTCTTGATCTCCTCATAACCATCCTGTCAGAATTTTCTTTCGATTCCATGTTTCTCGTACACGTCACAAAGGCTCTTTCCCTTTCCTTCATCTCTCCCTCTACGAGTTGTGCCCGTACTGGCGATTTCCTCAGACATCTTCCCAAGATGCTCTCAACAGTGTCAACCTCTGTGTCTTCTTTTTCACACTCTGTACATGGCACCTGGGTATTTCTGAGCCCCACGGACCTCCTGGATTTGTTCGCACTGGATGCCGCCTTCAGAGGCTCTGTCTCAGATGGTGGAGTTTTCATATTTTTATTTACAGTCATATACTGTCTTCTCAGGATTGGGCTTGCAGACTCTTCATCCGATGGCTCTTCTAGTGCATTCTGAGCACGGGGGAACACATTCTCTCCTATAAGAAGTAAAAGCATACACAATAAGAATATTCTCTTCACTCGTTGTTCTAATTTGGCATTTTATCCTCATGAAATATTGTGTAACAGGTAACAATTCACCCTCCTGATCACCTTTCTAACAATATGAGTCTGCAGATGTGCTATAAATCTGTCTGACCAGTGAACCACGCACACTGAAGAACAATGTTCCTTGGTGTTAGAGAGTGGGATCAGGGACAGGTGGCTAGAATCCACAGGACTTAGACAATGGACAAAGTTCCTAAACAAGGGTCCCCTGAAGGCTACCCTGCCATGTCTCAGTGACCTGCACACAGACATGTTTCTTCTTCAAACATGAGAAAGAGCTGTTCCTTCTTTTGAACCACTGATGCCATCAAGTGGCTTGTACGTCGACTGCGTAGTGTGACTGTCACACTGGAAACGTCTACTTTTTGGCTGTAGGGCGCATCTTCAGTGTAGCCGGGTGTTCACTCTCCAGTACAAACTTGGTTCCAAAGGAGAGAGCAGGACGGACTCGGCTCCCACCTCACACTCACCCTGGAGCACCCTCCCACCCAGAAGAGGAGCAGGGAGAGCGGCACAGTGTCCACACTCCTGTCTTTCTCCTTGGTAATCTGCAGTCGGGTTGAGGTTGAATAGTGTACTTAGAAGTATGATGAGGGATCATTACATTTTTTGGCTTATCACCTCTTTATAGTAAATAAAGAGGCAAAAGTGTACACAGCCCTGGCCAGGTAGCTCAGTTGATTAGAGCGTCGTCCCCATATGCCAAGGCTGCCGGCTCGATCCCTGCTCAGGGCACACACAAGAAGCAACCAATGAACGCATCAGTAAGTGGAACAACACATCGATGTTTCTCTCTCTCTCTCTCTCAAATCATTGTTTTTTAAAGTGTACAGAGGTAGTTTGATCGTTAAAGGAATATTCCTTTTTACTCAAGTCACTAAATACCAGTGCTAGTTCAACTGCTGACAGGACCTCCCCCTGAAAGCAACAGAGCAGAGAAGCTGAAAGTGTCATTTTATCGGAGTGTCTGTCGTAGAGAAAGAAGACAATGCCTGTCACTGAAACCACAGCAACGCCACCGTCCGGAGTCCCAGCGAAGACACCAAAGCACTAGAAAACCAAGAAAACCAACCAAGCTTCGCCAGGGCGCCGAGCGGAGGTTTGTCTTCTGACTTAGGCACTTGAAACTGTTTTCCGAGCAAATCCTCTGAATTTGAAAAAGTGGTGGCACGTGAGCTCGTCCTCTTTGGCTTCTCTTTCGCCGGGGTCTTGAACATCTCGGTTAGCCCTGTCACAGGGACGGAGGAAAAGCAGTGAACACACGGCCCCTCTGCGCAAACAGCCATGCCAGCCCCCACGTACCACCTGACGTGCACTCCCTGGGATTCCAGGGGACGGGGTCTCGGAGGGGAGGGTGATGTATTAATAATAAACCCATTTTGTGCAAAGAGGGCAATGAACGGGGGGTTAGAACCTGCATGTCCTCTTTGCCTTTTCCTTTGGAAACAAACAAAGGAGGTTGTCTCAGTCTCCCAGTGTCATGCCCAGCGGTGAGCTCTGGCTGGAGGACACTGGCAGCCCCCATGCCTGCCCTCTGGCCAGGTGTCCAAAGACCTGGTGGCCTTCTGCTGCCTTCCAAAAGTCCAAAGTTACACGGCTCTGAACTTTATGTACAAATGAAATGTCCCCAAATTTTAAAAATGACATAAGACTGCCCATTTTTAATACTGCCAGGTCATAATACCAGCATTTTTTCATTTTAACACCAAATAGTAGTGTTAATATAATCTCAGGAAAAACAAAACATACAGTCCTTTCAATGGAAGATCTAACTTTCTGAAGAATTCATATTATCCCATGTTGTCCTTACTTTTCTCATTCTGCCACTGATGGGCCGAAGCACTGCCCAGTGCCCGTCAGCAAGCTCTGTTTGAGCGGCCTATTTGGAAGGCCCCAGACCGGCCAAGAGCCAGCTCAGAGCGGTCTGCCTGCCACTGCTCAGGCCTCACCTAGAACACCCAGAACTTGGGCTGCAGCGCACGCGGGTGTTTTCTCAGAGAGGGTGCACCAGAGGGTGCGCACTGGTGACTCTCTAGGAGAGCATCTTGATGGAAGGCTGAGCGAACCCACCGTCCTGAGAGCTGAGTGCATAAATTCGTTTACTTTTTCTTAAGCGTGTGCGTGAAGTTTGTTGTCGGTGCTTCGTAAGATACATCAGGACACACACGTGCACCTGGTCCAGGCACTACACAGACGCATACTCTGCACGTGGGTGGTGTAGGCTCAGCACTTCTTACTCAAGGAGCTTGGTGCTGAAACTGTGGTTTCCACCCTTCTCCATTGTTGGGTGTTTTTTCTAACAGCCAAATACCCTGGCAGTGCGACTCTAATTGGAGGGTACACTAGAGAGCTCACGCAGAGAACACACCTTCTCTGTGTTAAAATTTGCCCTGAAATAAATATAAGATTCCACCGAGCAAACTCAAGTGGCCTCCACAAGTGTCCAAAGTGGGAGCCACCGGCCTAGCTCAGTGGCCTGAAACCCTGACCCTGGGTCTTGCCGTGGCTCGAGTCCACTGCAGCCATCCACGTCCTTCCAGTGAGCATGGCGGCAATGGCTCGTTAATTAAACTTAAAAATTAACGTTATTAATGCTTAAAGGGAACCTCTTCATAGATTCTGATTCATGAAAAAGTTGAGCAACAGGGAAGAGAAGGAAATCTTGAAGCAAAATGCAGCTCACACCAGTTGCCCCACCTCTGGGGCAATCACAAGGACAAGCCTGCTTCCTTCCCACAGAGTAGCTCCTGGTTTCCCACACCAGTGCTGCCCTCCAAGGTCAAGGTGTGTATCTGCCTGCTTCATGCAGGACACGTGATCCTCACCGTGCCGGGGGCCTGTCCCTGCTCTCCAAGGAAGCTTTCCCTCCCTGGGCCATCATGGCCCCAGGAAGGTGACTGGATCGTCTCGCCTCCAGGCCCCTCACAGCAGATAAACGCCCTGCCACATCCCCACGCATCCAAGGACTCCGGTTTACAGGAGCCAAGGTCATGCTTTCACCTGAAAGGTCTTCGCTGAAGTCGATTTTCTTGTTGAACACAAAGTTGTTCAGCATTCTGTAGGGCCGAGCGGGCACGGTCACCTTCTCGACATGCGCCTTCCCTATTACAATGGTGCAGGGAGAGTTGGCGTGGCCGGTACTGAACTCACTGTGCACACGGCCCGTGGGCTTCTGGGAAAGAGACGGGAGAGCACAGACCGTCAGAGCGCAGATCCACACCTACAGCCACTTTAACTAACATCACGTGTATCCGAGCGATTCACGTGGAACACGAACCTTTGGGGTATTGACCCTCCTCGGCCTCTTGCTCGGCAGCCTCGGAGGGCCGTGTTTCACGACTTTAGTCTGTGTCTGTTTGGCACTGAGTTTCACGATGTCTGCCCACGACTTCGCCACTGTCAAAAGGAAAAGGTGTTGAAATTTCCCAAAATGGGTGTCAGGGAGGAAATTCATCTGAAAACATCCCTGTGAACGCAACACTAACCGATCAAATTGGCTTCCGAGGCTCCGCTCCTTCTTCGGGAGTGAATCACCTGCAGGAGCTCGTGCTGGCTCCGACCCACGGAAGCCCTCTTAGAAGGCAGGCCGCTGCTCCTCCTTCCGCCCCTCTTAGGGACATCTGTCTGGTGTGGAGATTGGCTGCCACTCAAGGCGGGTGGCTTGGATGACCTCCGGCGACTCTCATTTGCCACCGAAGACGATGTTGTAGGATGGCAAGCTGGGGAGCTCAGAGACATGTTTTGTGCGGTCACTTCCAAGCAGATTTCTGAAGAATCTTCCTTTCCTGGCTCCTGAGGCTGTTCCTGACGAGATGGAAATGTTCCTGAGGACGCTCACCACTAACATCACACCTCTGAAGTGACTGTGAACGCCCCACGAGAAACCCACGACAAACCCCAAACTTAAACTCCTGTCTAGGGTGTCCAGTGGTCACCGTGCAGGGTTCTGTACTGCTCCCAAATGCTCAAAAATTTTAATGGATTTGAACCACGCAAAGGATTTTAGCTGTTTGCGTCTTGAAGCAGGAAACCATTCCAACCACCGTCCGTCAAGGGCAAGGCAGAGGTGGGCATCTGTGCCCGTCATTTAAGGAAAGAAAGGAAAAAGCAGCCAGCAAGCCTGAACTGAGGTATCCCAGGTGGACAGGTGGAGGAAACCGCCTATGGAGAAGCGAGGGCTCTGGCTGGAACCCACACAAACTCATCGGTGGGTGTGTGACCACCTTCGACCTGTGTGCAGGAAGGATGGGCCGCTCCCTTCCGGGAGTCAGTACGAGAGGGAAGGAGGCCAGACACAGCTCACCTGCCTTTAGGTGCGAAAAGCAACCGAAGCCAGCCTGGCCTCTGCCGAAGGTGAGCTGCAGGGCCACACCTTTCTCCAGATCTAACACCAGGAGAGCAAGCCTAGGGGGGAGCAAGCCTAGGGGAGCTGATTAAAATCCTCAACAGCTGATGGGGAAGGGTGTAGGTGCATTGCCACCCAAGATTTCCCTTCTACCTCCTATTTCTAAAAGAGAAACAACCGCCTTATGGTCATGAGTCATGAGGTCTCCAGACTCTAACCAACTGGTGGTTTTTGCTGTGACCCCAGAGTGGTCCTCTGGCCCTGGAAGTGTGGGCAGGCGGCCTGGGGACTCACCTGGACTCGCCCGCCTTGCAGCAGTGGTTCGAAACCCAGGCGTTCCTTTTCTGAGCCCAGGGGAATGAGCCCATTCAGACCTTTTACTGTTTCTTTTTACACTAGGAAGGGACAGTCTTGTTGGACTTTCACTCCTGTGAGGAGCTTGGCAGAACACACCCGGATGTGGGCCTTCGGGTGGGACGGAGGACCCCAGCAGTGGCACATACCTTGATGATTTTCTTGAGGACAACTGGAGTGTGAGTCACAAGAGACCTCCTCTTCACTGGTGTTTCTCCTCTCTTGAGAGGCGTATTAGGAGGTAAGTTCTCATCAAATAATTCAGGTCTCAGGTGGCCCCCAAAGGAGACCCGCCTTGTCTTCAAGGGCACCCCTTCCATGTTATCTGAAGTAGTGGACACAAACGGAAAGGGGATGGAGAACCAGGGGAGCCCGTAGGGCGTGTCTGATTATTATTAAAGACAAACCGACGTCCGGGTCACTGGCCCTGGACACCGACCCCACACCCTCCTCCGGTGATGCTGAGGAAGCGAAAGCTGCTTCCAGAGCTCATGGAGGATCGGGGTCAAACCACCGACACTCCCTCCCCGATCCACAGCACAGAGATGGCCTCGAAAGTGCTGGCACGTCCTGTGCGGACGCAGACCCTGAAGGGCTCGACCTGACGCGGAGGCTCCACTGCGGGGCCGGGGGCCACGGAGATGGAGGCTTTAGTGGCGACCCGAGAAAACTTTCCCCAAAGCCACACACCTGGGCTTCACCTAGACCTGCCCGGGAGCAGAATGGGCATGGAAAGCTCTGCAGGGGGTTCTCACAGGCCTTGTCTGCGATGACACCCCCATGACACATCTATACAGACCACTGGCCCACACCAATCCCTGTGCAAGTGACATGCCCGTCATGACACGCAGAGACCCCAGGACTGACTGTGCAGTTCTCATGACAGAGAGCCACACAGTGCCCATGCTGCGCCCTGGCAGAGCAGAGCCCAGACGACGATTAGCGGGCCGCATCCACACCTGAGACCCCGGCAAAGGGCAGGCACCCAGGAGCCACCGTGCCTGCCACTCGCTGCGGGGCATTAGGGTGCCAGCCTCCGCATCTGCAAAATGGAGATGACACTGCCTGTCCCATGAGCACTCAAGTGTGGCTGTCTGTGAAGTGCACAGAATGGCACCCAACATGCACACCCGTGGGGACGGCGCTATTTCCTCCGGAACCACTTGTAGGAGACCTGAGGACAGTGTAAATACCCGAGGGCCGCCCTGTACTGAGAGATTTCCAAGGGACTCCCCGGACTTAGAAGGTCTGACTCACAGGGCGCTGATGCTTGGCAGTGCACAATTCAGCCTCCCGGGCAAAGCGATTGTGCTTGCTCTTTCTGTGTTGCTGTGGCCGGAATGGGACAATCAAATAAAAATGTTTGCAGCACCCTCGAAACCCCCGCTGTACCCGTCCTTCTCTAACCTCCTGCCCCTGCTGCCACTCCCTGCAGTGACCCCCAGGTCTCAGGACAAAGCTCTCCACGTGGACAGTGAATGCCGCTGTCTTGTACCCTCAGTCCTGGCTTCTCTGCCCCGGAGCGCATCGTTATTTTAAGAAAGGAGGTCTCGTAAGAG
Source organism: Macrotus californicus (assembly GCA_007922815.1). Taxonomy (NCBI): domain Eukaryota; kingdom Metazoa; phylum Chordata; class Mammalia; order Chiroptera; family Phyllostomidae; genus Macrotus; species Macrotus californicus. Next base: position 298,120 of record VMDR010000070.1, read on the forward strand.
TTTCATAGACAGAGGTGCGTGGCACCTTTTGGGGGAAAATGAACTTGAAGTAAACTTACGAATGGACTCGTCCAAGTTGCTGACGTCTACAGAACGGAGGCCAGGGGAGCCGGCCGCGGCGCCCAGTGGCTGGGGCGGCCAGAGCGAACTACCCGGAACCTTCCTCTCCACGTGGACCCGCAGTGGGGTGAGCACTGCCGGCTTTGGAATTTCTGTTTCTGTAGCAAGGACGTCGACCTTTGGCGGGAGGCCGCTTCGCCTCTTTCTGGAAAAGGCTTTCTCTGGGGTGTTTCCGGGGCCGTCAGCCCTCTCACCTTTGGTGGGTGTTCCGTGTCCAGGGAAGAGCTTCTTTGGAGTAAACGCTGTGCTGTCTGCCTGGGAGCCTGCATCCTGCTCCAGGTTCATGGGCTCACTCCCTCGGATACCACTCTGGCCTCTGCTCCGGCGTTTCCGTGAGGAATTTTGGTGTGAGCATTGGACAGGGGTGTTGCCTTTTGTCGTCTCCATCAGGGGGATGCTGGGACTCACGGTGGCCGCGAGAGTAGGACCAGCTCTTTGCTCCTCCTCTCGCTGTCCCGGAGGAGGGACAGCCTTTGTCTGGGAGCCCCTCCCGGACCCCCGCCGGGACTTGGGGGAGCCCCGTGGTGGAGTCTGGCCCCACGAGCCACCAGCACTTTCAGTGTTGGCTGCGCGATGCCCACGGGACCCCGATGCTCTACAATCCTGCAGAACATTCTCTTTTTCTGATTTGACATCTAACTCTTCCTTCATAGACTCATAAAGCTTCCTGAAGGGAGACTCATTCTCTCCACCCTTCTCTAGACACCAGGTAGAGGGAAAAGCCTCCGGGCCTCCATTCCTGCTCACTGAGGTCCCACGGGAACCCTCTCCAAGGCCCCCGGCAGGGGAACCTGCTGCATTTCTGCGGTTCTCTCTGAGGGGTTCTGAGCGGTGCCCATCAGGGGGGATCCTGGTAGCAGGGCCTCCAGAGCTGCGTGAGATGGCGCGGGCCACCCCGCCACCCTCCATGTGTGCCGGGGGCCCTCCTGAGACACCTTCTTCACAGAGTTGTGAGCGGGCACCACCGCGGCCTTCAACTTCGCCATCTTGGCAGTGAGTTAGGAAATAAGAAACAAGTTCAAGGCTTTCTCAGTGATTAATATGCGCAGTATTGAAAACTTAAAACTGTTTGAAACTGTCTCACAACTGAGCTTTTCACTTAGCCTCCGAGTTCCTGAATGCCCTCAATGTGTAATAAACCGTTTTCTGATACTAGTATTATGATCCAAATAAGCCAATCGCATTAGTCTCTGTAAGCAATCGGAGATACCAAATCTATTCATCTCCTCAGAATCAGGCAGACGACCGAGCCAGACGGTGTGTGCGTGCGCTCTCCAATGAGCACGGGGCGCCGCACGTCACTTAAGCAGGACCTTACTCGGGGCCTGCTCACGTTTGTCTACTTCTGTGAGCCTGGACCTAAACACTTGTGATCCTGTTGCCCACCTCCACCCCGTCACAGTGCCCCCCCAAGAACTGACCATGCAGGACTGAAATAAAAGGAAACACTACTAACCAGGGTCGGAAGAGAAGCTAGACCTGGACACCCGGCGCGGAGTGGCCTGTGAATTGGCGAAGAACAAACAGTGATTTAGTGCCTTTTCCGGAACGGATGGTCCAGTTTACTAACATGTTCTACCTACTGGCGACCTTCTGCGCCCAGCTGTCCTTGTGCAACTTTTACTGACCTTGAGAAATAAGCCCCAGACAGGCAGGGGCCAGGGCTCTGAACGTGAACACAGTGATGGATCGGGACCAAGCTCGAAGCTGAAAATTGTTCGCACTGAACCTCAATGAGTTGTTATAACTTCCTCAAACTCCTTTCTCTTCATCCTCGAAGGATGTTAAAGTGAACCCTCACCTAAACGCTGTGCCTGTGAGCCTCCCAAAGGCACCGAGTTACTGACGTCAGACTCGGTTTCATCAGGAACCGGCTGCGGGACCTGTGGGGGAATCCGGGCGCCACTCCATGTTTGTGCTCTTGGCTGGCAGACTCCTGGTGTGTCAGGGCCCAGATGTCACTGCAGACACTGAGGGCACCGAGGCGCTGCCTGCGGAGGCAGCGCTGCCCCAGTCTGTCACAAGGAACGTGTCAGGGGCCGAGGAACGACACACAGTAGCACGTATTTAAGATAGAAAAGTCCAGTGTTGTTTCCCAAAAGGGAAAATATAGCACCTGAATAATTCGGGTGGTGGATCCACAAAATACATCCAAAGGCATATAATTTAACTTTTGAAACCAATTGCCAGTTTCTTGGTATCGAACACCTTGCTTCTCAAATGTCACATGTGAAGCATCAGTTTCTAATTTCCAACCAGAAGCTGAGACAGGACTAATCAATAAAAAACAAGTGATACTTTAAAATATGTACAAACTGCTACAGTATGTTCTAAATATTCAATTTTAGTCCTCTGTCCCACCCAAATAATAGAGTTCATAGACCACTGAGCACTCTTATCTAACGCCCAGCCCAGGCCTCTGATTGGGTGGCTCCCTTCCACCTACTAACAAGTCAGAATGAGGGCAGGTGGGTGGGTTATCTCAAAACCTAGCCTTCCCCCCAAAGCTGATGAGCCGTGGAGTCAATGCTAAGGTCACTCCTCCAGGACAGACACAGCGCTTGGCAGGAGCAGACGCCCTCCTTGAAGTGCCTATCGCTAATTTCAGGGGCATCTATAACAAGACCCCAACAACCCATCCTGACCCCAGACTAGCGTGGGTAGCTTCGTAAAAAGAGAGAAATTCTCAGGATGTGCCTGACACCTTTTAGGTCCCACTAAGTCTCCAAGGACGGGCCCAGAATGGTGTTTTAATAAGCTGCACCACCTGGAACACGTTTCCTGCACTGTGGACACAAGTAATAAGATTCTGCCACATGGCCCCGGGCGGTAATTCCCTTCCACTGTCATGGGTCACCTGCCCACCAACACTGGGAATGAGCTGTGGGACTCACAACCCTGATGGGATTGCCCTGGAGGGACAGGGTGGAGGCTGATGATTGGCCCCCGTGAGCCCCCCCGTCCCCGAATTGCTCTCTGAACTGGGTTTGTCCTGGCCACAGGTTTGCGAGTCAGATCCTGAGCAGCTCCGGAGCCTTTTGGGCCAAGTGCGGAAGACTGGCTCAGAACTCTCGCTTGGAGTCCAAAAGGAAGTATAGTTTCAGTCTAAGCTCGAATTGATTCACTGCCTCGGTCACACTGCCCCACGCTAACTGCTAAGTCGCACGTTCCCTTGTAAAGAACTGTTCATCAATTGATGTGCATAGCAATGATCTCCTATCTTCACACCAAAGAACCAGAGCCCAAGGTGTGGGGAGACCGCCATCACCTGTCCATGCCTTTGTCCTGGAAATTCAGCCGCTGTGCTTCCACTCTGTTGATTGTCGTCTTCGTACCTGAGGTGCACAGAACGCAAACACCTGTTCAGATTACTGATCTGTAACTGATGGCAAAGCCTGCGTATCTGAGCGATAGCCAAGGGGCAAGCAACGAACTTTGTGTTTCGTTCAAGATGTTACCTTATTCCTGCCCTGGCTGGTGGGGCTCAGTGGACTGAGTGCCAGCCTGGGAACCGAAGGGTTGCCGGTTCGATTCCTGATCAGGGCACATGCCTGGGTTGTGGGCCAGGTCCCCAGTAGGGAGCGTGTGAAAAGCAACTGATTGATGTATCGCTCACAGATCAATGTTTCTCTCCCTCTCTTTCTTCTCCCTTGCCCCCCTTTAAATATAAGTAAATAGAATCTCTCTAAAAAAAAAAAAAGTTGTTATCTTATCCCTGGAAATAAATTTAGAGCTAGGAAAGTGCTTTTTGCTAAAAAAGACTATGACAAGACCCCTCAGGTTTCTCTCAGAACACCTGTGTCCGGGGCTGGGGGCCCAGACCAATTTCTTAACACTGAGCAGCCTGCAGGCGCCCCACTCCCCAGGCACCCCCTCTGTGCATGCCTACTGCAGTGAGAACAGAAGCGCGGGCTGGTTTACTTTCATGGAAACCAACTGCCGGGTTGGGTTGGTGGCCAACCAGGAAGCCCCAGGCGTCAGAGGCCTGAGCCCCCCCCCCGCCTCACTTCCTGCAGAGACCGCAGAGCTGTGCTCTAACTGAAGCAGAGCTGTGCTCTAACTTAAGACCACTGTGGTCCCTTCAGCTCCCCATGCAGCCCTCCTGCATGTGAACTCAGATGGGCGCAGTTTATGAAGACCAGAAGTCCTGAGCAAGACGCACAGTCGTTCCCACAGACCCTGAGCACCAGTGAGCAGATCAGCCCTTTAAAATGCAGACAGAACCCGGGCACACTGTGAAATGGCCTGATTTAAATTTATTTTTATTTTTCTAAGATTTTACTTATTTTTAGAGAGGGGGGGAAGGGAGGGAGAAAGAGAGGAAGAGAAGCATCAATGCGTGGTTGCTTCTCACATGCCCTCTACTGGGGACCTGGTCTGCAACGCAGGTGTATGCCCTGACCAGGAATCGAACCGGTGGCCCTTTGCTTCGCAGTCAGAGCTCAATCCACTGAGCCACACCAGCCAGGGTTGGTTTGAATTTAGAAGCCACTGAAGCAGGTAGGCGTCTGGGATTGGGCTCACGGGGCAGAGTTCTAGATTAAATCTCTGTTCTTAAGACCCATTTCCTGTTCATTGTTGGAGGCGTTCAATCATCTTCATTAACCTGCACTTGAACAGCATCCCATCTTGAAGAAGTAGTTCTTGTCTCCTTCCACATCAAATACTGCCTACCTATAGCTTCCTATTCAATAAAAACACCTTTTAAAAATGAAGCAAATCCATGGAAAGCCCAGTGAAAGAAATGATTTGGATATTCAGAGGGCACAGCAGAAATTACTTCCTGAAGGCCGTAATGAAGGCAGAGCTCCGCTCAGCAAAACGGATGCAAAGATGATCCGACTACGTCTCTGCGAGAGACACAAGTTAGATTCAAAGACACAAATAGGATGACAATAAAAGCGTGGAAAAGGTATACCTGCGAACAGCAACCAGGAGAGGGCTGGAGAGGCCACCCTAGCATCAGACAGGAGAGACAGATACTGTTCTCAGAGACCAAGCACATTGTATAATAACCAAAAGTCCTTCTGGCAAGAAAGAAACGAACCATAAACAAAAAGTGCACTAACAGCTGGTTCCACAGGACACCCTAAACCTTAAGGATTACAAACCTTATAAAACGTTGAAAGGATGTGATAGAAAAAATTACACATGAAATCCTCATCAAAAGCATTATTAAAGGCATAGAACGTGTCAAAAGGACAAATGATAGAGCTTCATCCACCAGATAATCCTGAATTTAAGCACACAGTCGAGTCTCCCGTATAGAAAGAAAACTAACAGCTAAAGAACCAAAACCAAACCAAAAAACCCTCAATGCAGGATTGTAACGTACCTGGTGGAGGAAGAATCAGGGCCGAACGACTGTGATTCTGGTGTGGGAAATTTGAACCTAACGGTCACGGACAGAACACAGCACCCAAGAGCTGTAGAAGGCACCTTGTTCTCAAACACACAGGTCAGTAAAAACCATATCTGACCAGGAGGCAAATTCAGGAACTGGAAGCCACTCAACTGTCCATGCAGAGAGAACCAACTGCATGCGGCTGTGCACCTAACTGACTATATCACGCAGGGAAGAGGCTGTCCACGTGAGCCTCCCCACCACGGGGGCAGGGGCCGGTTACAAACACCCAGCTACCACAAACTGACGGAGTCTAACAGGCAAAACTGCGGTGGTCAGGGATGCAGGCGTAGGCAGTAACCCCCCGAAGACTCTCATGCGATCAGACAGCCACGCTCGTGCTTCACGTGGTGAGAGAACGTAGTGATCTTAGAAAACACATAAAAGAAGCTCCCTGGAAACGTTCCAGTTATGCCTCGGTGGTGGATTAGTTTGCTAGGGCTTCCATACCAAAATACCACACACTGGGCAGCTGAAGCAACTTATTTTCTCACAGTTCTGGAGGCTGGAAGTCCAAGGTCAAGGTGTTGGCAGGGTTGGTTTCCTCTGGGCCTTGCTTCTCACTTTGCTATGGTTTCCCTTTGCCACCTGTACACCGGGTTGTCCCTCTGAGGGCCTGCGCCCCTGGTCCTCTCTCTGGGTCCTCATCTCTTCACATAAGGACGCCAGTCAGATGGGATTTGGGCCTCATTTTAACCGAATCCTCTCTTTAAAGGCCCTGTCTCTAAACATAGTCATTCTGAGGTCCTGGGGGTTAGGACTTCAACCCATGTATTTGCAGGGGGGTGGAGGGGGGCGGGGAGCAGGGCACCCCATTCAGCCCACAACATCACAGGGCTGTTCACCTCATTTCGTTTTGTGCCCTTCTTTACCAGTATATTTCAGTTTAAAATAATAAACTGAAAAACATGTGCAGTTTCTCAACACAACAAACTAAAACTCCTGTGGGACCGGGCCTCCCTCTCGGACTCTACTGTGTGGATGCGAACCCTTGACCGGGATCACCTAAGCCCCCATGTGTCTGTTCCATCTCGGGTTAGGAGCTGGTGTGGAGAATGACAGTCTCAGACCCTCTGACATTCACCCATGGATGGCCTGCCTGCAAGGCCGGTTTTGGTGAGTCAGGAGGCCTGTTGTTCCTACTGACCTGAAGGAGCGGTCAACGATGGTGATCATGTCCCCGTGCTTCAGCAGTACGGGTCCGTCGACGGCAGACCCATTCACCTGCGTTGGATTTGCGGAGCTGAAATTAAACAAGACTGCCTGCAAGTAGAAAAACAGGGGGAAATAGGCAATACATAGGTGATGAGTGAAGTGAATACTTTTTAAAAAACAGTCTTCCAAAATCCCACTAACCTTCTGCTCATTGATTTCAATTTTGCAATGCTGTTTGGACACAACAGGAAGCTGGATGCGAATGTCACATTCGATGCCCCTTCATCGGAAAGAAGGAAGATTTTTTTAGGTTGTTGCATTAAAAAAATACATCAATATTTCAAAATAAAACAGCACAGCACTTGACTGCACATTGGATCTATAAGCATCACGACATAGTAAATAATTGGGTGATATCAATGAGTTCTGAATTTTGCAAATAATTTTTACAAGTATTGTATAAGCAAGTACTTTAAATCTTTAAAACTCAGAGCACTTAAAAATAATTACATTACTACATAAAATTGACTTGCCTTTTACTAAAATACCTAGGCTTATAACACTCAACTAAAGGAATATTTTACATCAGTTTGCAGAATGAGAATTACTATTAATACTCTGCTGTTTTTCGACAGAAAGGTTTATGGAGGTTCATTTGTAATGTTATGTATAGTTTTAAGGTTTTTAAAAGTTTTTTTTTAAAGATTTTATTTTTTAGGGAGATGGAGAGAGGAAGACAGGGAGAGAAACATCAATGTGTGGTTGCCTCTCACGCGCCCCCTGCTGGGGACCTGGCCTGCAACCCAGGCATGTGCCCTGACGGGGAACTAAACCAGCGACCCTTTGGTTCTCAAGCCGGTGTTCAGTCCACTGACCCACACCAGCCAGGGCTAAGGTTTAATTTATGTGATGCCAGCACCTCTCTCTCTCTCTGTGCCCCAGTTTCTTTAAATACAAAAAGAGAATTACATTAGCACCTATATCATGGTGCTCTTCAAAAGATTGAGTGAGTTATGCACGTCTGTCATTTGCCTGAAAAAAACGGTAAATACTATGACTTGTGAGCTTTTTATTGTTTTAAAACTATACTCCACTAGCCCTGGCTGGTGTGGCTCAATGGATTGAGCACGGGCTGCAAAACAAAGGGTCACCAGTTCGATTCCAAGGCAGGCACCTGCCTGGGCTGTGGGCCAGGTCCCCAGTAGGGACACATGAGAGGCAACCACACAGTGATGTTTCTCTCCCTCCCTTCTCCTCTGCCTAAAAATAAATAAATAAACTATACTCCATTAACGGATAGATTCACAAGTCTATCCCTAAAAATACTAATCTACAAGTAACAAATAAAAAAAAAATATCTAGATCCAGCTTGTCTTTTCACAAAACAGCTAAGCCCAGCTGGGACTGCAGGAAGGGGGACTTCCCAAACCCACCAGTGGGCCTCGGGGCAGTCCCCTGGCTGTTCCCATTGGCACCCTGTGGCTCTGAGTTGGGGCAATGCTGCACCCTCATCTCCAATCTCAGTAGGCACCTCTGGAGTCCAAGGTCTTTCTCCCCACCCCCATCCTGCGACCAAACACTTATTAATGGGTCTCTAAATTACATTCCTGTGTAATCACACCCAATCACTGCTGTGATATAACCATAAATACTGCCATTTGCTACCAACGTGTTTTTATACATTTTTTTCTTTAGAAAAGAAGCTATGGAAAGTGAACGGCTACTTTAAGTCAAAGAAGAGAGTGTGATTTTTAGGTAGAACATTCCAGTAAGAGAGAGACTGTGTCATTAGAACTGAGAAATTGAGTGCTGGTCACCTCGGCCACATGGATGTTTACAGAAGGGACTGTCCTCTACTTTGCAGGACGAGTAGCAGCGTCCCTGATCTCTGCTCAGGGAGGCCAGGGGCACGAGCCTCCCACCATGGGACACGGAAATGCCTCCCCAGGGCCCAACGGCCCCCAGCTGAGAGCCACGGCTGCACTGATTCCGGTGCTCCAGCTCCAGCGCTGGACACTGAGCGCACACGCCGGGCCCCACCACACACGGAGGACGTAATTGTGAACCAGGAGTCCCGTCCTGGGGGGGCTGGGCAGTGGGACGGACGAGCCGGAGATGTCGCAGGTGGGGGGACGCGGTAGCGCCCAGTGTGGGTTGAAGGCGGGTCGAGGGGGCACTGCGCGGGGGTCCCCGGGGACAGAGTGATCTATCATTGTCTAAAAGGACGCATGTTGGAACCTAACTCGGGGGCGATTGGTAACATTGCCTGTCGTAGGGGACCACAGTGATCGCCGCCGCCGCCACCACCACCACCGGAAGGCATCGAGAGAGGAGAAGTTCTCAAAACACTAGCAGGACGTGGTCCCCTCCCGTTTTCATTCCCCCAGAGAGGCCACCGAGCCCCGCAGGCGCCTCCCTCCTTCCTCTGCTCCGCAGCACGTCCCCGGTCCGGGTCCAGGTTTCGGGCGCGAGCGGCCTTCTCCAGGCGGCCTGGCCTGGAACCGGAGGCGGTGCCGTCTGCTCTGCTCTCCGATGTTGATCGCACCGGTTTTAGCGCTCGTGCCTGGCAAGGGCGCCACTCGGCGCAGAAAACTGCTCTGCTCTCCGCCTGACCATGCTGATCGCACCGGTTTTAGCGCTCGTGCCTGGCCAGGGCGCCACTCGGCGCAGACGCGCCGTTTTCGAGGCTGTTTCGCAGCGAGCGCCGCGGACGGCCCCGAGCGAGGGCGCTGCTGCTGCTGCGCTACCAGGGGGCCTGTTGCTCCGGGACGAGGGTGCTCCAGTCCTCTAGGCCGAGCTGCCGCGCGCAGGGCTCACCTCCCAAACAAGCAGGTGCTCAGGCTCAGTGGGAAGTGGGGGCCGTCCACCCCGCTCCTTTTGATGGTCACGAGGCGCCCCGCAGGACCCATGTTCTAAACAGGGCTGCGAGCACAGTCCGCACAGGACAGCCAGGCAGAGGCGACTCTTGCACCGCGGGGACACGCACTGAATAAAATGACAAAAAGGGAAAACGCGGCGTGGGGGGGTGGGGGTGGGGCGTGTTACTCTGAAAGCAAAGAGCCCAGAAGTCACTTGTGAGTGGCCGGCTGGGGCTGCTGGCACAAGCCACCAAGGCCGCTGTCGCCCCGCCCGCCACCCCAGCTGACAGCGGGGCAGCCCCAGCCGGCCCTGCGCCGCCCCCCGAGCACCCTCCAGTTCGCAGCGCCCCCGGGATCGTCCTGTCGCCCGGGAGCTCCCACCGAGACCCCGGAGCCGGAGCCCGAGCCCGGAAGGAGCCGGGCCCGGCCGCGCTCCCGGCGCCAGTGCCCGCAGAGCCCCGAGGGGTGGCCGCGGCCCCCGCCCCCCGGTGCCCCCACTCACCCAGGACGAGTGTCCCGCACAGCCACCCGGGCGTCCACCGCTTGTCTGGGCGCTGCCCGGCTCCGCGCGGTGAGGAGCCCGCAACGTGTCCACTTGTGTCCACTTGCGTCCACCGCCCGCCCCGCGCTCCAGAGTCGGGCGCGCAGCCCGCCGGCCCGCGTCCACCTCCGCCGCAGCCGCAGTCCCCGCTTCCCCCGCTGTCGCCCTCCCACTGACCGGGTGGCCCACCCAGCTAGGTCCCTGAGGTGCGCTGCGTTGGCGGCGCAGGCGCAGAAAGCCGCCCGCCTCCTCCTCCCGATTCAAACGAAAACAGCGATTCAAATTTGGCGCAAAGCACTGCGATTGGGCGCCACCAGGCAGCGTTCAGCCAATGGGAAGGGGCGAAGGGACGAGGGCGGGACGGGAGCAGCAGTCCTGGCGGGCTCCGCGGGGGAGGCGGGCTCCAGGTGCACCCGCGAAAGACGCGGGCTCCGGGTCCTCACCCGGGACCGCGCCAAACGGGAGGGAACCGCTCTTGCCGCCTCTTCTGGAAGGACCGGATGCGGTGGTGCAAGGAACACCTGCCTCGTTGCTGGACGGCTTAAACGTTTTTAAAGTTTTGTACCTCCCCGAAGATAACCGACTACGACACGCAATTTCTGCGCCTTCTCCCACCCACCCGGGTGTTGCTTTCTCTGCCCACCCTCCCCGGCTGCCGCGGGCACCGGCTTCCGACGGCCCGCGCAGAAACGGCTCTCCAGACCGAGCGCGCTGTGCTTGGCCGAGCGCTTGCCTTGGAGAGAACCGCAGGGCCCTCCCCGGAGCCGCCTGCCTGGTGGGGAGGGGCGTGCGTGGGTCGGCGCGGGGCTCGGGCAGTCGCCCGCCGCGCCCCCGGGGCCGGGTCCTCTCTGGCCGGGACTCTCGGCCCGGTCCGCGTACGCCCTCGGGGGGCGCGGGAGCGCAGAGCCCCGTTTGGAAGGTCCCCGCGCGCTCTTTGCCCCTCGAGTGCGGGCAGGGCCGTCCCAGAGGCAGAAGCAGGCGCGGGAATCCAGCCGCCAAAGCGGGGCTTACGGGGGTTACACGAGCTCAGCGTAGCGCTGCTCGTCGCTGCTTTAAAACGGACAAATAGAGTGTTAAGTTATTCGGTTAATAACCTGCCTGAACAACACCTCTTAGTGGTCCTCAGTGATTTTTGAGACGGTGCTAAGGGGCCCTGAGACCAGAAAGGTTGAGCCTTTTCCCCCGAGTGACGGCTCAGAGGCGGACTGCCCACGGGGGTCCGGAAGCGCGCCCCGGGACGGCTGAGAACCTGCAGGGCTTCCCACCCGAGGAGTCTGGGACGAGGCTGGCGGGGCCGATCCAAGTGCCCGGGCGCTATCAGCCTTCTTCCAGGGCTTCGTGTCCACGGCCTCCGGCTCCCCACCCACAAACAGAGCTCGCCCCGACCGACCCCGCAAGACGCCCCTTTCGTCGCTCCGACACTGCCTGTCGTCAGCGACGGTTCCCCGACCCTCCTCGGGCAGCCCAGTTCGAGCCGGTGGGTGCTGGACTCCCTGAGGGACCATCTCACGAACTCTGTCCCTGCGACGCTGCGGGAAGGAGTGCGGGCCGGCCCGGGCAGCCCTGACTCGCCCCCTCCCCAGCCAGCCTTCCGATCGGGAGGCCAGCGCCTTAGAGGGGGGTCCGGGGGTGGGAAAGGCGGCCGGGCTGGGACTGGTGTCCTCTTGAGATGGATTCCCTGCGCGCCTCCGGCCTGGACTGAGACCCTGAGACCCTGGGACCCTGGACGTCAGGGAGCCGTCTGCTCCAGCCCCTGCTCCCAGGCGCGGCCGGGGAACAGAGCGACTGCGGGCTCCAACCACCAGCCCCAAAGTGTGGGACTCGCTTCCTGGGGCCCCAAGCCCCTGCGGGCCGCACCTGCCCTTCCTTCTGGGTTCCCTGAGCAGGATCCCAACGGCCTTTCACCCAGGTGAGAAGCCGGAGTTCTCCTCTACCCTTCCATAGCCGGGGGACCAGGTGATCTGTGGGGTGGCCCCTTCCTGACTTCACAGCCTCTGCCCCTCACTTGGTTTCCTTGGCTTTCCCCCCAGCACACATGGGACCAGCCTCTTCCCCTGACTCCATTCTGTCCCCACTCCCTAAGTCCTTACTCTGAAGATGGTGTGACATAACTCCACTGACCTCTGCGACCCCAACTCAGGACCCTCTCTTGGGTGATCACAGTAGTCAGAGTGAGCTGCAGCAAATTAACTCCAGATCCTGTGACTTCCTGGCTGACACTGCTCTTCAGAGGCTGCTAATGACTTCCAGAAAAGACCCCGCCTCCTTCCAGGACCTGCCAGGCCATAGGAGGCCTTCGAGACCTCAACCCCCTCAGCCCTTCAACCCTCTCGCTCCCTGTGCTCCTGCCACCTGACCCTGTCTTCCCCAAGGGTGCCAGATCCTTCCAGCCTCAGCTCCCCCACCCCCCGAACTCTTCACTGGGGAGGGGCAGGAGGTGAGCTTTGCAGGCCGGATGGACCTCTCTCAGAGCCAGCCTGGAAAGCGTCAGCCTGGATGCCCTGCCCAGGGAAGACCTGCTCCAGCCAAGGGGCATCTGCATCAGCCCCGCACGCTGAGCTAGACTTAGCCTGGAGAAAAGGGAGGGATGTCTACAGTCTCCGTTTAGAAAATAAAGAAACTGGGGCTAAACGTGACCCTGAAAAACAGGAACAAAATTTTGAAAACTTTTTTTTTTAATGTAAAAACCTAATATATATTTTCATTAACGAATATTTGGAAAACATACAAATGCAGAAAGAAGAAAAAGCCACCTGAACACACACAACAAATACAATCATGTTTTTGTCTGTGTAATCTTTATTTTCCATGTCTGCACACAAACACTCACCACTTTATTAGCGTCACAACGAGTAGTTTCACTTTCACTTTTGGTGAATAACACGTTGAGAACCCCATTTCCCTGTCTTAGAACATTTGAGCCTTCCCCCTAGTGTTTTAGTACTGCAGACGATGGTGTGATGAGCACACCGAGCAAAATCCTTGTTTTGGTACAGCAGCTTATGTCCTTAGTTTGCATCTCCCCAAATCTAGTTGCCGGGTCAGGTAATCTGTGTCTCACACCATCTAACTGCTTGCTTTTCAGGAGGGTTGTAACAACGTATCTATTCAGTGCATGCTTGAGGATGAATGCCTGTTTTACTAGAGGCTCTGTGCACACGCGTGTTCAACTTCCCACTGCTTTGATAAGCCCAACATGGGATATTATTTCAGTGAATTTTGAAATTACTACACTTTTGAAATAATTACACTTTTCCTCACCTGTTTGAACATCACATCTTTTCGACAATAATTTTTTTGTGTCATTTTCTTTTTATCAGTTAATGTATTAGAGTTTTCCTTATCAATTTATTTTAAAAATATACAAATTCTTGTTCTGTAGAGTTAGTAGAATTTTAAAAGTATATTATAATGCCAAAGAATATCGAAAAGCCACAGGTTGGATTTCTTGGATAAGCATGTGTAAAGAATAAAACTCCAGCCCTGCTGAGAAAATTTTGTGTGTGGCTGACATCCCTGGTAGGGACAGGAATAGATGGGATTTAAAAACAAGCCATCTTCAAAGATAACCCCAAAAACCCACAGTGACACTCCCAGAGTGGGGTCACTTGAGTATAAAATGGGAAAAACGAAAGCAAAATAAGGCCAGAGAGGACTTCGGGTACACTTTGATCCTTGTCTAGGAATAGCGTCACTTCAAGTGGGGGACAATGGCATAGCCACGGGCAAAGGACAGACAGCACAGATCTCTGACAGCTTGAATAGACACTCAGAAGACAACAAATAAAGGTTTCCAAGGGCAGCTGGCATAGAAGCATACAAGTTTCTGCGGGATGTTGTAACCTTTAGATCTACATGCTGGTGTGCAGTTGAACTAGACATAGGTAACTGACAATCAAATATAAAAGTTCGTTCTCTCTGGGGCCACCTGTTTGAGTAGCTAACAATTGGGACCACCAGGGCCTGAGCTGAGGGTTGCCCTGGGGAGCAGCTTACAAACCCTCCTTCCTTAAGGTGAGGGGTGTCTCTTTATGAAACTTCTGGGAAGGAGATTTCACAAACAACTGTTTAATATCTGGTTCTTACAGAATAAAGGGAAAGAGCTATGAGTTTAGGGTTAGATATTTGAATTGCTTAAGAACAGAGTAATAATGATCAATATTGTAATTACTTCAGAAAAGTTTCTACCCTCTAGTAATTAATTTTTCCTTTAACAAAATCCTTAGGGGTGATCAGTGATTACTTATCTGTACTTGTAGGAAGAGTATAGGATTCTAAGTATACACTATATCTGTCATCGATGAAGCCTCATTATAGTCTTCACTAAAATTTTGCCTTTGGAACCCTGGAAACTTTTGAGTAAGGAAAGGTCATTTTCCTTAAGAATGAGTTCTCTTTTGCCAGTTTAAAAAAATATTGTCCTTCACATATGTCCACTTGCAAAGCACCTTTGTTCTGTGATGTACTGAAAAGTTTGTGACTAGCAAGGCTTGCAAATCTGCTTTACAAATACAGCTCTCTGACAAGTAAGTCCGGTTTCCGAGTTCAATGGCTCCCCCTGGGGGAGAGAATCCAAACCGAGCAGGACAGGGACACTAGCAGCAAAGGTCAGAGAGGGTCCCTATGTAAATCAGGGCATCAGGCAACCCCAAGAAAGTGCAATAGTTCGGGCCTATTTTGAACACGTGTTGCTAAGAATAGAACTGGGACCCTGAGAACTCTGAAGCTAGATACTCTGAACTCCGAAGCTGGGTGTCCTGCCCTAACCACCCACCCTAACACTATAGGAAAAACCCTCTCACCTAGTGATAGAGAACATATTAGGGTGGAGGGCCCAGCACATTTATTGTAACGGAAGAGAAAATAGTGAAGAGAATGACCTTCCTAGGGAGCAACAGAAACAAGACAGGTCTACCAAGAGACCTCCGAGTAGCAAGGCTGCAGGAAAATTGTCTGGAACTCCAAAGAGCTCAGTGACCACGGCTCCTCATCCTTACTGAGAGCAATCGCTGCAGATGGAGCTTCAAAGAACCAGAACGAAGGAAGGAAGGCACGTTTAATGAGTTTCAGTGTCGAAAGTTAAGTATGAACGTGAGTGCAGAGCTACGACTCAGGGGGGGCTTTTAAGGAAGAGACCGTGTTCCGGAGAGGGGGTGCTCTGATTGTGAGACAGGGACCACAGCAGTCGGGGGTGGGGGGGTGCAGGGGGGGAGAGGACGAGAGCACACGGAAAAGAAACGAGCTCCCAACTGCCTTTGGGCGTGAACTGGGAGTAACGAAATGTTACTTCAAAGTAAATGTGGCGTCAGAGAAGATCGTAGCTGATTTCCAACAATGCTAATAATGTGAAGGGACCGACAGACTCAGACGGATGGGACTAAGGTGTCCTGTAAAGGCCTTAGTGTGACTGTGATCGTTAGACCAGAACTGCAAACACGTTAACTATCAAAGCACAGAAGAGAGAGTAAAAGACTCTAGAACTGTATCTATGTATCTTCAAAAGTACAACAGAACTGGTATCAAACATATCAATTGATTAAAAATGTTTCCGTATCCTCAATTAAGCCATTAAAACAAAAAGATTTTAACACTTCTGTACAGTGCTATGGAGCGGTTGGCTCCAAATATTACCAAATGCAATAGGTAAGGTCACATGCTCTCCTTACCCCAGAAATGGGCTGGTGAACGTCTCTGTGTGTTTGTCCTTATCAAAAGAAACGATGGGAAGCTAGGATGCAGAACGCAAACACGGGGCAGTGGGCACAGGGAGGGAAGCTAGATTTTTCTGAGCCTACCTCGGTGATAGATTTGGCTTTTGAATTGTATTGCTATTTACATAAACATAAAACGAATTAAATCAAAGAAGGAAAAATAGAAAACCCTAAAAGCAGACATTACATTGAAACTAACTGTTTACCAGGCAGCGATGCAGCCGGAGAGAGAACAGGAATTTAAAAAGAGCTGAGACGCGGTAGTTTCACGGCGCTTCCCTCGATAATCACTCCCTAACTGCGTTGGTGGAAGTGTTGGTGCCGTGATTCTGAACATATACAATAGAATATAGCAAATAAGCAACAATGTGCACATAAGGGAGACAGTTTTTCAGTGTAAGACAAGGGACATGAATATGAATTCAAAGGGTGAGGTGCTCGGTGGCTACCTTGTCAAAGCAGGAAGGACCCTCACCCCACATTTGGTTTGGGTGTAGAGACTGATGATGCCCCCCACACCCCCAGAAGGCACGAAAATCTGTGACTAACGGAATTGAGGTCCCTGGGCAGCAGGGCAGGCCTCTCGCACAGGTCTGATGTGACTTGAGAAGACACAAAGGAGACTGGCTGAGGTTTCCTTGCGATCAGGGGAGGGGACGGCTGCAGAGGCAGCGGGTGGTGGGGCTTGGTGGTTGGTGGGAGGGAGTGCCCGGCTTTCTCATCAGCTCCTCTGGATGTCAGGCAGAGGGCAGGGACAAGGGTGAAGCTAAGACACTATCAGAAGTCAAACATTGACAAACAGGGTCTGACTCCTTCCTTCAGCAAGTAAATTTTGAATTGGAAATGCCAGTATGAATGCATGGTGTATGGACTCAAAATTTAAAAGGAAAGCCTTATTTTCTGATATATTCCCTGAAAAGACTTGAACTTACCCCAAAAGACCTAACTTACCCAACAGTCACGAGTGTCCTCACCTCCTAGATTATGGCCTCTCAGTGTCATTTCCCTGCAAAGGGGACCCAGCTTCCCTGTAGAAATGCTGGATGCCACACCAGAGGCACGCACTGTGCAGACGAGTTTACATTTGGTCACACCAAAGAGCAAGGACTACATCCAAAGGACCCAGGGGTTTCTGGAAACAGGCCCCTGGGTGCAAAGGGGGGCAACTCCGATCTTCAGTAAAAATAACTACTGCAGTGAACTGAAACACAGAATAAAGTGATTCCCTCACGTTCACAACGATTCCTTAAACAGAGAAAGAAAAGAAATGCGTGGAACACTTTCCAACGGGCTCATTCTGGGGAAGAAGATGGAGTTTCCGTGTGCCTTTCCTGTGCGAACTGAGCCTTGGCGCAATCACACAGCTGATTTGGGAAGTTTCTCTTTAAAGATGCATCTGGCAAACAGGCGCCCTGACTTCTGCAGGGGAGCAGAGAGGTGAGACCAAGGGGGAAACAGGAGACCTCACTGTTTGGAGGGGCGGAGACTGGACTCTGGGGCCGCTGGGAAAAGAAACTTGTGGGGGGCAATGCCCTAAGAAGGAAGGGAGAGCAGGCAGAGACCGGTGTGGGGGCTGCAGGGGTCCTGGCCCAGGGGCTGCACTTATCAAGGCCAAAGCGAGACTTTCTGGCAGGAAACAGCTACCGGTAAAAAGCCTTCCCGCCTCGATTTTTAAACCCAAGGGAAAGATCCTGTTAAAATAAGGGCGAGATAGAGGCGTTTTTTTTTTCAGATAAATCGGAGAGGACTAGAACTCACTCCCTAAACACCAGGGCAATGTTACACACCCACCGGAAGAGCTACAGTGGGAAAGACAGAGCAGCAAGCGCTGGCTGGGCGCAAGGGCAGCAGGTGGAACCCTCCGGTGCTGCTGGTGGGGATGGGAAAGGTGACCCCGACACTGAACTCATAGGGAGCTCCTTATAAAATTCATGGCTCATCTTCACTGTCTTCAGCAAGCTCACCCCTCCCCATCTGCCAAAGAGAAATGAAAGCATGTTGCCACAAAAAGGCTTGCAGGCTCAGCTCATTGGTTACATCCGCAAACCTGGAAACAATCCTCTTAGCCATCAATGGGATGCTTCCGCTTCCTAACAGGTTAGTTACAGGGTAAACTGTTACATCCACCTGGTGAAATACTACCAAGGAGCAAAAACGAACGAAGTATTGGTATATGCGACATTGTGGCTGAATCTCAAACGCTTTAGCATGTTGGGTGAAGGAAGTTAGACACCGACGAGCACGCGGTGTTTTCCATTCATGTAAATTTCTCTGACCGCAGCCAGGTCGGCGGCTTCCTGCGCAGGCGCAGGCGCGGTTGGTGCGCAGACTCACGCAGCTGGAGGGAATTCCCAGGGCTGACGAACCCTTCCACGTGGCGATGGAAGTACTGGAAACAGCTGCTGTTAACACTTCCGAGGGGCAGTGGGAGAAACTGGGACACGGACCGCATATCTGTGATGCCAAGGAAATAGTTTTGGTGCGAGCATTAGTGTGACAACCATAATATTACGTTGAAGAGTCCTTATCGTTAGGGACACACCCTGGAATGTTCATGGAGAAGAGATACAATGTCTGGGATTTGTTTCGGAACAACCCAGTGGGATGCGAGGCACCCACAGAAGTGACCTGGGCTTAGACGGCGGTGACTGTCAACAGCTGACAGCCACATGGGGCTCATCAGGTTACTACTCTTGCCACCTCCGGGTACGGTTTGACTTTTCTTTGAGAGAAAGTTTTAGAAAGCAAGCGTTTCCAACAGTCAGAACACTAGGGAGCACCCCCTGGGTGGGGATGGGTTCTTTAGGGGGTGCAGTTGCACAGGGAGATGGTAGAGATCCTGAGGGGCCAGCAATTCGGGCTCTGGGCGACGCCTGGCTCAGCAGCCTCAGTCCTGGGGCGTACCCTCACCCCCACAAGTCAGGTCCCTGATCACCCCTTAGAAAAGGGTGTCGCGGGAAGAAACGTCCAAACCTGTAGAGAAGTTTTATAAGCCTGTAGTGGAGCCAAACTGGCGATATGTACAGGGGGGCAAGATCGCCAATGCTCTGGGAACAGCGTTGCCCTTTCTTTTGCGCATTTGAAAGTAGGGAGCGGTTGTAGTAGGAAGACTGGGGAAGGAAGGCAAGGCAGGCTTGGGCTGCGGCACAGCTAAGGGGAGTGGAGCGCTCTGGAAGGCGGTTCGGGCTTGCTTCCAAGGTGTGCCAATTTAGGTGCAGAGAAACGGGGCAGGGTGGGCTTAAGGCAAAGATAAACGTTTTCCTAAAAAGTCACTGCCCACCGTGACCCGCCCTGCGAGGTGGCTTTCCGCAGAATCTTACCACGCCCCGCCCTCCTTCACAAATGGTTTCTCCTAAAAAATGTAAAGGATGACCATTCCTAGATTTCCAAACGAAAATTCGGCTTTCCGCCTCTGTTGGAAGCAAAAGATCAGGACACCTTCATCAGCCTTGCCTCCATCGGCGTGGCGGGAGCCCCGGGTGGCAGCCCTAGGCGCCGGCGTCTCTGTCCGGGGCCCGGTCCCGGTCCCCATCCCCGCTCCGCCCCGCCCCGCCCCGCTGCCTCGCAGCTCAGCCTCCGCGGGCCTGGTCCTCAGAGCCCACGCGACTCTGGGCGCGATGGCTGAGGCTGCAGCGCCATCTGGCGACGGAGCAGGGGACTGGCCGCTCCTTCGGTGTGAGCGCAAGTCAGAGCAGTTTGCATAGACGGAGGCGGGTGCTGCGACCTTGAAACTGTGCTAACGACCCTGTCGTACACACCAAGTCGTGCGTGTTTATGCGACCTGAGGAAAAGGACAGTGCCATGTTTCCACCTAGCGTTTGCGCCTGAGGTCACTGCACTTTCAGACACGTGCGGACCCAAGGGGCTGAGGACAGGGCAGCTGGCACCAACGCAGGGATCCCGCTCTCCCTCCTGCACCGCAAACAAAACCCAGACCAGGCGCTGCCAGAGCCCCACCGCTGGGGGTATAAACCTCTATCAACAGAAAATCTCTCCGTGAGGTTAAGCGCAAGTCTGTTCCAACATATTCCGGGAGAAGTGGCTTTTAATTGTCTCATGAAGTCTTTGGACTGATGTTACAATGCGGAGCTAATTTTTTTGGATAAGTTACTACTCTTGTAACAATAAGACTTTATTATTTGGAAACCTGAATCTTTTGTTATATGCACATTGACTTACAAACTTTAGGCACCTGACCCAGGGCCAGTCTGTGCTTTAGCCTCTTATTTGGTGTCTTCCATGTGCCAGGCAGTGGGTGAGGAAGATGAAGAAGACAGTCCGGGTGGTCAGTGGACACAGAGCCTGCAGGGAAGAAGTGTCCCGGAGACTCACTCATTCCCAGGATGCTGCTCTGGCCAGTCCTGAGTGTTGGTCGTCAGAGGGACTGAACAGCACTTCATCCGGAGGAAACCCAGACGATCGGACAGCAGTGACCACTCTGAAGGTGTGACTTTGGCACAGATAGAAACAACCCCCCTTTGGTTAGGTTCTACTTTTGTTGCTGCTCAAAATGTTTTTGGGGGTAAATTCTGGAGAAAGATGGAACCGAGAGAGATGTGTGTGCGGGATGCTAGAATCTGCAAGGGGGACCCAACAAAACTGGAATTATCTTCTGGAGGGTGGGCCCCTTGCAGGACAGGCTTCCCCACAGGGTGAGTGTTCTAGGAACCCATCTGTATCCGTGAACCAGCTGGTGTTGTTGTGAGAGGCTGCTTTTGGCCCCAGTGAATTTTTTTTTGAAGATTGTTTGCCCATTTTATGATGGCTGATTTATGAGCACACCTACTCATGCCATGCTGAGTGTTCGGCAGCTTTTGACCAAATAAGACATGACCTGTGTGCCCAACCCTCCCTATTCACCTGATCTTGCCCCAAGGGGCTTCTTTTGTTTCCCCCAATGAAAAAAGTCCAAGGGGAAATGTTTTGCCAATATGGAAGAGGTGAAACAAAAATCAGCAGAAGCACTAAAAAGCATCAAAACGACGAGTTCAAACACTGTTCTGAGCAGTGGAAAAAATGTCTCGGTAGGTGTACCGCATCCAATGGAGAGGACTGTGAAGCTGACTGAAGTTTAAACATGTAAGACTGAGTACACAACTTTTAACAACTAAATTCTGTTTGTTGGTCCCTGCCCCCCGTAGTTTCATGAACTCGCTGAGTGGTGACTTAGTGACCGGCCCTGCGCTGTTTCCCTTGTCATTCAACACAAGTGATGTTGCTGAAAACCTGTTGGCCATCACAGTGGTCCTGCCGGGAGCCAGGCAGACAGTCCACTGCATGTTATCTCCTCAAGCTTCCTGACCACCTCATGGGGAAGAATCACCTCCGTTTCACAGATGGGAAGTTGAGGCCCAGGTGGGGGCACGGCTCGGTCCACATCGTGCACAGGGAGTATGCAGTGGGGACCTGCAGGTGTTTCTGTGATCCCAGGGCTCCGAGCCCTCTTTGTGGGGCCCATGATGCAAGGACCCTGTCTTCCTGTGCCTCTAAGGGAGGGACTGTCACTGCCGTGTTTGCCTTTTGTGGTGAGGACAGTGCTCCACTAAGCCCCTTCCAAAGGGTGTGGACAAAGCAGTTTGTGAGAGTAGAAAGCCCAGACATCAGACTAGACTGAGGGGAAAGCCAAGGCTCCAGCCTCAGCCCGTGTCACCAGTCCCCCTGCCTCGGGGACAGACTCGGGACATCTGGAGCAGCGATGTCTGGTGGCTCATTGATGGGACATGGGGACCTAGAAACTCAGCATAGCTCACTGGGCACTAGCTGTTTAAAATAAACAGAGTCAACATTTTGAAAACATTCTCTTCTCATTAGCAATGTGTACTTGTAATTGAATACTTATTCCAATTAGGAGTAATGGCCAGGTCTATTTCTAAAATGCTACAAAAGGGATAAGCATTCTGTTTTTTTCTTATGTTCCGCATATCATCCACAGGTCTTCTTTGGGCATGGAAACGAGCCTTCGTGACTCATTGGTGGCTTCAGGGAGACGTGGGCCGAGTCCATGTTCCTGCTTCATTTCGTACCTGCAGTAAAAACCATCCTGAGACAACAAGGGACACCGCTGTTTGGGCTTTGCTACTGAGAATTCCACAAGACCAGGTGTGTGCACTGGCAGTCACGGGCTGAATTATGCCCTCCCCCCAGGCCCTATGTGGAAGTCCTGGCCCCCAGGACCTCAGACTGTGACTGTTTTGGAGATAAGGCCTCTAAATAGGTAGTTTATGTTAAAATGAGATCATAGGGTGGCCCTAACCCAACGTGAATGGCATCCTTATGAAAAGAGGAGGTCAGGACACGGACGGCACAGAGGGATAAGTACATGAGAATGCAGGGAGAAGGCGGCCGTCCACACGGTGAGGACAGAGGCCTCAGGAGAAACTGCCTTCGCTGAACGACACCTTGATCTTGGACTTCCGGCCCCCAGGACTGTAAGAGGACATGTGTCTGGGGGCTGCTCAGACTAGCACACCACTCTCCCAGCCCTAGACCACAGGAGCCCCTCGGGAAGCCCTAATCTATTTTTTCTTTTCTTGTTTTCTCCTGGGGGCACCAGAGCCAATGAGTTTATGACCTCCTGGGGTCAGGAATTGTGTCATCTCATTTTGGTGACTTAGAGTTTCTTATTCCAGACCAGACTTCCTGGGGACATGTCTTCAGGAAGGCGGCATAAGTCAGTCTCGGCTCCAAAGCTCCCGAGTGCTCCTCCTGAACTGTGGGCACCGTCCCTGAGCCCTCGCCGTCCCTGTGTCCCTAGTGCTGAGTGCCTTTTCTCCTGGTTTCACGGTGTGCCCGTGGCTTCTCTGCGGGACAAGGTCCCGCGGATAAAGGCCAAGTTCTCAGACAGAAAAGGAAGACATTGTCTTCGGTGTTCCTTCCTATCCTTCCCGGGCACCAGCCAGCGAGGCAGGTCTCTTGTCTGTAAAGGGAACTCGTAGCTGTGGGTCCCCTGTGGACCTGTTATGAGGATTAAACTAATACGTGTGGTGCATTTAGGGGCGAGATGCTCACATGGTAAGAACCCCACAAAGAGCATCACTGCTGATACACTTGGACTTGTTGTAAGTGACCAGTTACCTCCGTGCAGACTGAGCCCCCTAGTTCCTGCATAAATTACTAATTGACCTTTAGGCCTATCAGCATGAGGGACCCCGAGGGACACAGACCACATGGGTTCAGGCCTTAAGAAATTTCGCGTTTAGTTTGGGGGGTGAGAGTTAAATGCAGAGGGACCGCACAGGATTTTATCATTCAGTGGTGTAGTCTGCTTCAGTAATGTTCTGGAAAGCTCCATGGGAGTAGGTGGGGTTTGGCGAGGAGTAGCCTGCTGGGGAGCAGGGGCAGGTGGGGGATGGAGTGTGGGAGTGGGGAGGGGAGAGGAGGTGGCCAGATCTGTGGGGTCAAGACTGGGCGAGGAGCATGAACCCTGGGCCGTTGACTCTGGCCGCAGCAACCATGTGCCGCAGCCTGAGGGGCTGACACAGCAGAAGTGCATTTTCCCATTGTTCTGGGGGCTGGAAGTCCAAGATCAAGGCGTCAGCAGGTTGGTCTCTCCTAGGCTCTCTTCTTGACTTGCAGACGGCCACCTCTCACCTGGTGTTTCCTCTGTGTAGGGGTCCCCAGCACCTCTTCTTCTTCTTATAAAGACAGCCATTGTGTGGGATCAGGGCTCCCTGCCAACAACAGCATTTCACCTTCATCACCCCTTCGAAGAGCCTGTCTCCAAATACGGTCACATTCCAAGCCACTGGCGGGTTAGGGCTTCAACATATGGATGTGTGTGTGTGGGGGGCGGGTGTGCAGTTCAGTCAATAACAGACCCAATGCTCTTGAAGAGACCTCCCTCCCGGACAGTGGGAGGTAGAGAGGGGCGGCTGGATCTGCTGAGGTTGGAGGGCTTCAGGGGTCCCTGCCAGGAGGCAGCAGGAGAGGCTGTGCCAATGGAGAAACACAAAGTCTAGCTTTCCTTGAGCTTGGGAGGGTGGGTAGGAGGGGGAAACAGACAGGTGAGGAGGCAGAGGGAGGCTAATGACTAGTGAGGGAGACCCTTGAGTCAGAGCCTGGCCACGGAGCTGGCTTGTCAAAGAAGGGGCTCTGGGGATGTGGGGTGTGCAGGGGATAGGCCTGGCTTTGCACTCCATTCAGGCTCAGACTTCTGATTACTTTCCCTTACTCTCCCTGGGTCTCTTGTCTTGCTGTCTAATCTCCCCTTTCCCCTTTTCTTCAAAACCAGATGAGGGTGGCTAGCCACGGGTACTGCTGTGCCCACCCCCTTGTCCCCCCTGCCCCAACCCCTGCCCAGTCTGTGGCCCACTGGAGGCCCCATGAGGCCTGGCTCTGGATTTAACGTGTCAGGAACATCTGCCACAATCATTCAGTGTCATTTGCTATGGACATGACCTCCATATCAGAAGCCACGTGGCCTCTTTTCCCAGAAGTCTACATTTCTCGGGCTCCGAAACCAGCTCCGACTTGTGCCAAGTTGCTTGGGTGGTGGGTGTAATAATAAAGCCGGAGGGGATGGGCGGACGAGGGCCGCACACCAGGGGAAGTGGAGTCTGTGCTCGCTCTCAGAGTAGACCCCCCTTGGTTTTGCCGTGGGAAGCTCCTGATAACCTGAGGGCGGCACTAATTTCAAACGGGGAGCGATCAGGTCAGGTGAGGCTGAAGTTCAATGGCTGCTTTGCGGCTGTCTCTTCATCATGATGACCGTCCACTGACATGACCTTCTTTGTAAACACAGAAGGTGGTTTATAGTTTGCTTGCCGGCAGCTGATTGGGGGCTGTTGACTTCGGCATTTTCCCAGCAGCTAGACACAGCCAGGGCTCTTCAGAGCTTAGCAAACCATCATTATTAAAAACAGGAGTTATTAGTTTCCACACCAAACAGTAAATCAATGGGAGTGCTTTGCTGGCTCCATGAAGAAAGGTCTGTGCACTAGGGTCCTGGGGAGGCACAACCCACCCGACAGCGAAGAGCCTGGGGCGGGGCAGGGGGGCGGGCAACAGGTGCCTGCTGGCAGGGGTGGGCCAACTAGCTGTTGCATCCACAGTTTTCACACCAGAGCAAAGGAGGGAGGGCTCCGCTGACGGGAGCCGTCCTGCTCAGGGGTGCCGCCTCCCCTCCAGTTCCTGCAAACTCACAGCTGGAAACAGAAAAATGAGACGAGGCTAGGACGAGGGGCTTAAAACCGCCGCACTTGTAAAGCAGTCTTGCCCGAATAACCACACCCAAGTCTGGGTGAGGTTTGTCTGACTCAACAACCAGTTCCCCAGAAACACAGGGATGGAGGGACTCCTAAAGGGGACCCCAGCGAGGGAGACTGTATGGGACAGGTGTTCTGTCTTCTTCAACAGTAAAATGAATAGGGCTAGAGCTAGTGATGGGGAGGGAGGGAGGATGAGAGAGACAGGGCGGGGGGGCGGGAGGGGGGGCGCGGGGAGGGCATCTTGGCCAATCACAGCACATGAAACTCATTGGCATCTTGATCAAATTGTAACAACATCACCCTGAATGTTCATTCGTTCCTGTTCCCGGGCAGTTGGAAAGTGGAACTCTGACTGATGATCCAATAATACTAAGGATTCTTGTTAATGTTTTTTAGGTATGACAATAATATTTTATAGGTTAAAAACGACCTTTTTGTTCTGAGATGTATCCTAAAGACCTACAGGCTGTCCAGGATTCACTCCATGATGCTGAGGAAGGACAGAGGGAGGGGATGAGCCTGGGAAACAGCATCAGCCAGGAGTTGGTCCTATGAGGCTGGGCTGGGGGACCCGGGGGCTCGGGGGTTGTTGCTGCTGTCCCCTTCTTTACTTCATGCCTGTTGACTTTTCTGTGATAACAAAGTTCGAAGGAAGCTGCTCTTGTTTCCCCAGAGTGACTCAGAGCAGCTCCCCGGACTAGGCGGTCTCTGCCTGCCTTTCTCTGGAGGACCCTCCAGCTGTGCCACCCCCCACAAGCCCCCCCGCCTGCCTCCTTCTCTTTTTCACTCATTCTTAATTATCTGGACAATGCCTGGGCCTAGGCCCCCTGGGAGCAGCTGTCCTCCTTGGCAAGGTGCTTTGAGGACTTTTCATTTCGAGAAGGTTTATCTCTAGAGTACCCAGAAACCAGAGTTTTCCGTGGCTGGGGGTCTCTTCCCCCAGGGCCTGGCCACAGAAGCCATTGCCACTCGCGGGGAGCAGCGAGGTGCCACCTCTGCAGTTCAGGTACATTACCAGCTGAACCCAAATGATTTGCCCTCTAATACAATTTTAAAACAATTACTGAGCTAACCGGATGCAAATGAAACAAAATGAACCTATAAATATATGTGTTTTTCAAATTAGTAATTGGATTTTTTGATGATCTTCGGTGTGACATTGATAAGCTGCCTCTCATAACGGTCTAATTAGGCAATACGGAGACTTCGGCACCCGCCTCTGTCCTACTGGCTTTTTCAAATGATGTTTGTAAAATTTGCAATTTCATATTACAGATTAAAAATTAAAAACTGCAGGAGGCTAACATTAAAATGAGAATTCATTTCAGGGAAAGCCCTGTAGACAAAATCCACCCTAATAGAATTGTGCCTAAGAGGCCACAAATCACGGCGCCCTGTCACACAGGGGAAGGCTTGTCAAATCCAGTATTGTTGGTCTGTAGTTCTATTCACCGCATTCAGCCCATCAGCAAAGCCACTTTGGGGAAAATGTGAACATTATCAAAGAACAGTAAATTAGCAAGAAATTAAAGCATATACCCTTGCATTTCCAAAACAAAAGATCCCTTCATTAAAAACCTTTCATCAGTGGTTTAATATTCATAGCAGTAATTTGCATAACTAAATCAGTTTTCACTGATGAGAGACGACCAAAGTTTTCCCACTAATTTCTTTTTTGAATGAGCTCCCTAGTTTTTTTGATTAAAATTTCACACCAGTAGTTGAACAGAATTGAATACACGGCTTAGCCGTATTTTCAAGCATCATCGTTTGGTGCACCGGATTAAAAGTTATTTCTTAAGAGGGAAGGTATTGTTCACGCAACTTGTTTACTTTGCCTGCCTGTATTTTCTCTCTTCTTGGAAAGTGGGGGGAAAAGCTGGTTCGGGGCAGGATGGAGCTGGTGGACTTTGGACCTGGGCGTTTGGTTTCTATTGAACCTGCCGGTAGGCACTGCTGGGTCAAGTGGCTCCTGCGACCTGCCCCCCTGAGGACAGGGCCATCAGCCCTGCGGGCGTGCATCGGTGATCCCGGGATCTTGTGAAAGTCTGGGCATCGGGCATCCAGCCTGTGGTTCTCTTCAAAAAGGTGGTTTCCCCGGGGGGCGTGCAGGCAGGGAGGCTGGCTGTTCCGGCCCTGGAGACCGCAGCCCTGGGAAGGCCGCTGCGGGCCAAGTGCGGGCTGCCTGCTCAGGCCTCTGCACCCGCCCCGTTCCTAACAGGTGCCCGGTGCTGCCACTTCCCAGAGCCCTCAGGGGAGACAAAGTGACTGTGACGGGCGGTGCTTGGGCGCCTTCCCCGATTCACATTCCCCACCCCCACCCCCAGGTCGTCTAGCAATCTAACAGCAATTCAATCTGACTTAACCACGTGCCCCGCTCTCTTTCCCACCTCTCTCAGCTGGAAGGGCTCAAACGCAAAACAGTGCACACCCGGGCAGGGCGAGGGATGGGGCGGGGAGGTAGTCACGTGACTTAACCAGCTGCGGGCGATTTCAGGGGCTCACCCCACGCAGAGGAGTGCAGCTCACATGCGAAGCCGAGTTCGAGGGAGACGAGGTGCCCCTTCTGCTGGGAGCAGCCCCGCCCCCAGCTTTCTGGGTCCTCCGTGACCGAGTAGCGGCCCCCTCGCTGGCGGACTTGCTGTGACTCTGGGAGCTGTGAACTCCCTCCAGAACCACCACCCTCCCTTAATTCCGCACTTACTGGTGATTTGGTTTCTGGAGATTCCTCCATTTCTTGGTCACTTGTACTTTTCTTTCTTTTTTTTTTAATTTTTTAAAATTTATTTATAGAGAGAGGGGAAGGGAGAGAGAAAGAGGGAAACGGCAATGTGTGGTTGCTGCTCACACGTCCCCTGTTGGGGGCCGGGCTGGCAACCCAGACATGTGCCCTGACTGGGAATCGAACCTGTGACAGTTTGGTTGGCAAGCCGGTGCTCAATCCCCTGAGCCACACCAGCCAGGGCAGGAACTTGTATTTCTTGATGCCCAAACTGGGAAACTCAGCCACTGACATAAAATGAGGACCTTAGGAAGCAGTTCTTATGAAGTGCGTACGGCGGGTCTCCTCCCACTCTGTGTGCTTATGGAGACCCTTCCGGATGCAGCTCTGTTTGCTTCGTGGAGACCTCGCAGCCACTGCTCTGTGCTGTGGGTGAGTCAGGGGACTAGGTGACACAGTTCCCGCCTGGCGGTTGTGTGCTCCGGGTGACGGCAAGTTCGGCGCCCCCACAGGTGAGATTGATTATGTAGACGGGGCAAAAGTCAAGTTCATTTTCCCTCATCAGATTGTCAAGTGAGTAGCCAACCTGTGAGTCCAGTGTAGCCCAGGCCCCGTGGCAGCTCGATCTGCGTGCCTTTGAAACTGGAGGGACCGGTCCCACTTCAGGAGCACTTGACTTCAGGGAAAGCCCTGTTCCTTCAGCAGGCCCGCTCCTCATCCCGCATTTTCTCACGCACTGGCCTCTACGGCTGCACTTAGTGGCCTCCTGACCCCTGGACCGTGGGGCAGACTGTGGACGCCTCCACAGGGCCTGGAGGGGTCAGTACAGCAGTGGGAACACAGGGGAGAGCATCGGGAGGGCGCGTCTTGCACAGAGATGGAGGAAAGGCAGACGGAGGGCTGCTGTGTGTGGGGTGGAGGGTGTCCCTTGAGAAGGGGGAGGGTGGCATGGGGGTGGAGACCCTGGCCTCCCATCCATGGCACCTGCTCGTGGACAAGCCTGCTGAGCTCAGGGCATCCTCCTGCCCAGCGCTTCTCCACGGTGCGGTCACGCCCAGGGCTAGGAAGGTGCTTGGAGAACCGCCGGGTCTGCGGCCAGGTGTGCTTGAGGTGAAGGGAGACCTAGGCGACCCGCCAGCACGCGGCCTTCCTGGTTTCTTCTCATCTGGGTGTCTGTCCCCTGGGTTTCCGTGACGTCTCTATGGGTGCAGCATCTTCTACACAAGAGTCTTGAATCAAGGGACCACCCAGACGCTTTTCCAAACGCGCAACGGTATCAAATAGCGCTGTTTAATTAAACGCAGGACCTGGGTAACGAGATGGAGACAAGACAGAGAGCAAAGGGAGGAAGACGCTGGAGTGTGATTTCCACAGCGAGATGGGGTGGGGGCAAGGACATCAGCGCCGCTGTCACAGGGGGCCGGTCTGCACTGTCCCCCCACCCTGCGTCCAGGTGCGCTAGCGCTGGGGGAGCTGCCCGCTCAGTCCCCTTGCAGACCAAATGCCGGCGCTTTCTGCGAAAGTCACATGGGCTTTTGGAGTTCAAGTTCTAGAGCAGCGTTGGCCACCAAGCACGGGTTCCTCTGCGGAGCCCCACTTTCTATGCGGATATCCGGCCTCATCTTCGAGGGTTTCCAGGCCCAGCTGTGGCCCCGATCCATGTCTGTGTGGCTTTTCTGGGGTAGAAGGAAGCCTCATCTCAGCACCATCGACGTCTGACGCTTCTAGTCCCTGACACCCTGCCAGCTCAGGAAAGATTTCATAATTAAAAATGTAAAAATGTTAATTACCTGAAGATACTTCCTGATGGGTAGTGCTGATCAGGAGGGAAATTGACGGTATTAGAACAGGGAGAATTATTAGCCTGAGCAATATGCACGGGAGACGGATCTCACAAGAGCTCTGTGTGGGGCCAGGACGTTGGTGCTGTGACCTGCGTCCGAGTTGTGGGTGGGAGAGCGTGCACGGAGCAGAGATCGACGGGCAGATGGTCGGCACGATGCTCAGAGACACGGGAGCGGCCGGGAGGAGTGAGACGGAGGGACCGTGCAGCTTCCACAGTCTTGTGGCCGCAGGAGAGAGGAGTGCAGAGGTGGAGCCGGAGGCCGTCTGCTAAGGGTCTGGGCAGGGGGTCCAGTGGGGACGAGCTTAGCTCTGTGGGCATCTGGCGGGGATGTCTCCCCGGCCAGTGTGGACCCACCTCCACAGTTGTGCCTGTCGGTCTCCCTGTCGGTGCCCTGGCTGCCTGGCAGATCCTGCCAGGGGACAGACAGTAAACAAATTAGGCTTCTGCAGGGTCAGGCCGTCTGTCCACCAGCTCTACCACGGAAATGCAAAGGCAGCTGGATAGAAGTCATACACGAAGGGCACCGCTGTTCCTAGCATCACCTTACATGCTAGGACGCTGACGTTCCCATCTCATGCAGTTTTTGTGTGTGTGATGACACGTTATTATTTCCCCATCACTCAAAAGTGTAAAATCTATCCCCGGCTGGACTCGGCTTGCAGGCCCTAGTTCCCCAGCGACTACTGTGCAGAAGTGTCTCAGCTCATTGGCAAATGTCCTTCTTGGCCAGTTTTTGGGGCTTAAACTCTAGCCTTGGAACTTGCTGTGATATTTGGACAAAACCGCAGCGTTCACGAGAAGGCACAGATTGAGACTCCCAGTGCTTTGATTCAGGTTGAAGAATTCAGTCATCCCCAAATTCTGGCCCATTATCTGATCGCTTTCACACACAGCTTGGACAGAGCTGGTCAGACCTGCGCTCACTCGTCGGACAAACGTGACCCGAATGTCCCGCTGTGTGTCAGGCACTGCAGTGGCCCTTGGAGACACGGCTGTGGGATGCCAGGCAGAGCCCAAGGAGGCCGACCCACACTTGCCACACACATGCAGGGGTCCTGTGTCATCGTCTTAAGTTTGCGAGCTGTCGTTGTTGCCCTGCCTCACGTGTAGCCCGTGGACTTTTCGCAGGGTGCTTCCGGCTGCCAGGGTCCCCCTCTGCCTGTCCGATGGGGCCCTTTCCTCCTGCCTCCCGTGGGAAACCTGCTGTTGGCCGCAGGCGTGGCTCACCCGAAGTGCCTGGGAATTAATGTCCCTGTCCCCTCTCCACCAAGGACTTTAGGAGCTGATGCATGAATACCCCAGGTTCCTTGCCTTTTTACAAAACCAAAATAGCTTCATTGGTTTGATTATTCGGTGATTATGGAAGTGACGCATGGCTGTGAAATTATCAGGGAATATCTGAAAATGTACGGATGCGAACATCACCCAGCCGCTGCATGTGCTTCCTTTGTCTGGTCGAAGGTGTTGATGTGGTAATGACTTGTCACACGCTGCAAAATTACCTTCTGGGGAGGCCGCACCATTTTATGTTTCCAACAGCAGTGCAGTAGCATCTAGTGTTTCCTATGCTCATCAACGTGGGCTTTAGTAGTCCCTCTGATCTGTGTCAGGTTGGCGGTTGAAAGTAGTAACTCATTATTTTTAATTTATATCTGATTATTAGGAAGGTTGAACCTCTTATTGTATGTTTATCATCCACTTGCATTTCTTTAATATTTGAGCCTGTGCTTTGCCAGCAGGTTAAGGATGAAATGGTGCCTGGATGTCCCTTTTTTTTTTTAAGACCTTACTTATTCCTTTTCAGAGAGTGGAAGGGAGGGAGAAACAGAGGGAGAGAAACATTGAAACAGTTGATTGCCTAGTTGCCTCTCACATGCTCCCTACTGGGGACCTGGCCCCACAACCCAGGCATGTGCCCAGCCTGGGAATTGAACCGGCGACCTTTCAGTTCACAGGCGGGTGCTCAGTCCACTGAACCACACCGGCCAGGGCTGGATGTCTCTTCTGAGTGGATGAGGATCAACATTGCCCTTCACATCCAATGTCCTGCTGTGGTGGGTGGAGCTTGGGAAGGCAGGAGGAAGGGCGCAGCTGTGCCCAATCAGCTGAGCCTTCTTCCAAAGGAAGGTTTGATGCTCAGCTTTGACCTAGAACTTCCCGGAGTTGCTGATTTCAGTGACACCTGCTTAGCTTGCCTGGCTGTCTGAGAATGGATGCTTGGGACCTGCCTGGCCAAGATCCAGGATGCCACCTTCCAGCTAAGATTGCTCAGAGCACAACTCCAAAATCCTGCGAGAAAAAAACAAAAGGCCAGAGAGCATTGACCTGTCTAGATTCACGTGTCTGGCTGGGCAAAACCCCAGACTGGAAGCCCCGTTTTCATTCCCTTCCTCTTATGCTGTGACACTCACCATGGGATGACCGACTTCCACTGCCTAACCGGCACCTCAAAGCCTCTCCTCCGCTTCATCCACTCCCCAGCACACGCTCATTGTCCACCTGCTGAGTGCCAGGCCGTGTGGTGCACTGGGCTTGCATCCAAAAGTCCTGCTTCCTGCGCCTGTGTGACAGACTTACCCCCAGGCCCCAGCCCTCCATCTCTGGGGGGGAGTGACGTTCAGGATGACGAGGGAGCTGCTTGGCAGTGGGTGCCTGCAGGGTGAAGCCAGCTTTTCTGGTCTGACAGGAATTATTTTGGCTACTTTGTGGAAGGCCACAGGGAAGCCGGCCTCCCTCTGGAACTCTGCCTGCCTTCTCCTGCAGGAGCGCAGCCCCTCGGAACGGGCCGAAGATAGCAGTCCCTTGCTCCTGATGACGGGTCCCTAAGACCCTCCGGCCGGAACAGTGTCCCATCCTATGACATCTGTTCTCTGATCCAAGCTGGGCTGGAGGGGCTTCCGACACCCGAGTTCTGGTTCTGAGGCTCAGCGAGACTCTTCCAGGGAACACGGACTCTGGCTTGTTTTTTTGTGTGTTGCACTCACATGGGAGACGCGCTGAGCAGCTGAGCTTGACTTTTAAATAAGTTATAGGGCTTCTCTCTCTCTCCTTCCGCTATCTCCAGGCTCAGTCCTCACCCCTGGCCCAGGTGCCCACCCACCTAAAAATCAAAAGACAAGCTCCCTGCAATTCTGGGAGCTATGCCTTGACTGCAGATGTGCAGAGTTGCTGGGGTGTCTGGGGTTTTGGGATGAAATTCCTTCTTCTGACTACAACAGATTCACATCTAATCAAAACTCTTAATTAAAAAAATCTCAGGTACTTAATTTGATTTGCTTATTTGCATAATATTGGAGGACAAAAGAAATCTGTTTCACAGGCCCTGTGTCTCTGCAGGCTCAGGCCTGCCCTCCAGCGACCTGCCTGCCCCCTCCCCCCACTGTGATCTGGCCCTAATGGGGGCTGACCTTGAGGGGGAGGCAGAGGGCTTGCTCCTGGCAATGTGGTTCAGTGGCTGCTCCACAGGGAGGAAGATTCTGGAAATGCCTTTGCAGGAAAAAGGCTTTCGTCCCACGTTTAAAATGGCAGGTTGTCTGAAAGTGGATGCCTTTTGCCTGTCTTGCATCCGGGGTGCAAATGGAAGGCGATGTCGGAAGCTTAGGGAATGAGCCTGATGGGGGAGCTGTCAGCGGGTAGGAAGAGGGGGATGATGGAGGCAACTTGCCTTTCTCATGTCTGTGCTGGCCTTGGGCTGCCACTGGTTTCCTAGGTCAGTCCATCCACCTGCCCACATTGGAGAGCCCTGTTTGCATCCAAGGCTGCACCTGAGCCAAGCCCCACAGGGGACCTACCCGCTCTGCTTTCAGGTCAGACAGCCGGGCAATGTGCTTTTGGACCACCAGGGGGAGCCCCAGAGTCCCCAGGAGAGCCAGGCAGGCAGCCGGCCAAGAACCGAGACCAGAGAAGGCTTCAGGCATCCGCACAGCCGCTCACGTGAAAGCGTGCAGAAAAAGGTAGAATCGGGCTATCGGAATCCTGAACAAATGTCCGTGTCCATTTTATTATTAACAAATGGCATTTGATAACAGTCTTTTTTTTCCTTAAGCGGTCTAAGTGGTGGCTCAGAAGAGCCTCACTTCGTGCCTTTTAATGCTGAATTATTCTCTTAACTGTAATAAAGCTCCAGTCGAGCCCAGAATTAGTATTCTGGAAGAAAGGGCTTAATGAGCTAAAACATTTCTATCTGGGGTAGGGAGAGCGTCTCATCTTCCTTAAGTGTTTTAGAAGGAGTTTGTAAGGAAAGTGGCAGAATATTTGCTCGGGCTAAATGGGGAGAAAAATAGGTCGGCTCTTCCCTTTCCCCGCGTGCACACTAAGCCAGCTCTGACGGCAGCGCCTGCCCATGCAGGAAGTGCAATGCCCGGCACGAAGCACAGAGCTCGGGTTCCTCTTTTATACGCGCCGGGTTCCCTGACGGATGGGGGTAAGGAGAGATGTCGTTTTCCGGTTCTCTTTCCGCCGTCAGAGGCTCTGTGATTTGTCATCGGCAGCAGGCAGCTTGGCAAGGAGCTGAATATTAGTGACTTAATTGTCCTCGAATACACAGTGCGGGCTGGTGCTCAGCGTTCCTGGAGGGGCTGCAGGCAGACAGCGGAATGAGAAGAAACGGCCTCTTGGGCCACATCTGTACTGAAGTTTTAAAGAAGAAAGAAGAGAAAATGTGGCGGTTCAGGGAAGTTCTAGCTGGAGTTTGACAACTGATTTGCACCCTCTGACTGGCACCTGTGAGGATTCTCACCGGGTGTGAAAGGGAAGTTAGTGTCGAGTGTGCAGATAAACAGGTAGCCTGAGTATCATTCCCCACGGGTCTGGCTTTTTGAATTATACTTGTAAGAAAGATCTTTGAAATATACATTTGATAGTCATGCGTTCAAAATAAAGCCTGTTTATTCAATGGGTTTTACAAAGTCCTGAGAAATGTATGTGGGTTAAAAGTATCTGCAGAAAGACCTCGATTCACAGCGAGCGGGAGTTTGAAGCCTCCAGTATCCAGAACCACGCACGTCAGGGACTGGAATAGCCTGTGATGTGTGAGGTCCCTTGATACCCAGAGTCGCTCTGAACGGGCATCTCGTCTGCGGTGACGCTATCTCCGGGGGCGAGCAAACAGCACCGTTTCCATCTGGGAAATTTATAGGAGTCCATGTGGAAGGCTGTCAAGTATGCGCATTTCGACCTAAAACTTGAAATAGGTTAATGAGATTAATGTTGTACCTAAGCTATTCAGTGGTGTTAGCCTTGGATAGTTATGGATACTAATATGAAAGAATATTTTGAATTCTGAGAGCCATCAAAAGACACAGAAAATTTCTTCAAGTAAATGCGCGGTAAAATTGACTTAAAATAGTTCAATGAACTGTAACGGATTGTATAGGTCCATGTAACCCCCTGCACCATCCGGACTCAGAGCAGCCCACCCCCCCCAAACTGCTTCCTGTGTTCCTTTCAGACTCACCGAAGCTGTTCTGCCCTGCACCCTGGCAGCTGCTGTGAGGTGAGGTTTGGGTTGATGATATTATTATTATTTTATTATTATCCTACAGGTGGCTCCAACATCATCTGCTTCAACACTTGTTGGAAAAGCCATCCTTCCCCCATTGAATCACCTTTGCCCCTTTGTCAGAAGTCAATTGGCCACATCCGTGTGGGTCTAGTTTGGGGTTCACACTGTTCCCTTGACCTGTTTGTACACCCCTTTACCAGCTTCCATTGTCTTGGTCACTATAGTTTGATAGGACAGTCTAAAATCGTGGGAGTGTGTTCCCTCTGATTTTTTCTCCCTTTCAACACTTTTCCCTGTTCCAGTTTCTGTGCCTTTCCACAGACATCTTGGAACTAGTTTGCCTGTGTCTTAAACACGTTCTAGCTAAGATTTTGGTTGAAGTGATGTTAATTAGACATTGTTTTGAGAAGAAGTGACATGTTTACTGTGGTGACCTTTCCAGTTCATTAAGTGTCATGCTGACTTAGGTGTTCTTTGATTTCTTCAATTAGCATCTTGTATATTTTAGATTCCGTACAGATGCGTGTGTAGATATCGTATGTATTTTGTTAGATTCATACGTAAGTACTTTATTTTTAAGGGAGCTACAGTGAATATTTTTTGAAACTTAATTTGATTTTCAATGTTCATGGCTACTGTGAGGAAGTGCAGCTGGGGTGTCCTGCACAGTCACAGTGCCTGTGAGCAGGCACAGCTTCACTGCCTCCTCCCCACCCATGTGACTTCTGTGCCTGACTGCTCAGGATGCTCCAACACAGCCTCCCCCGCCGGGGCAGCTGGAATGACGGACACTGGGTTCTCAGCTTTCTGGGGGCCGGAGACCCAGGGGACAGTGCCAGCAGCATGGGAGTCTGGGGAGGGCTCTTCCTCTGGAGTGCAGATGGCCCCGGCTGCTGTGTGCCCCTGTGGCCTTTCCACAGTGTGCCTGCTCTGGTTTCCTTTCTATAAGGACGCCCCACCTGATGACCTCATTTCACCTTGATTTCTGCTTGAGAGTTCGGGTCTCCGAACACAGCCCCACTGGGAGTCGGGACTTCACAAATGGGTTCTGGGGGAGCACAAGCATTCAGTCCACCCCCCTTTACTTCCTTTTGCCTTGTTGCGTTGATGGAGCATCTCTTGTACGACGCTGAAGGAGTGGAGAGTAGACATTGTGCTTCGTTCATGACCTTGGGGGAGGTCGTCTTTTACCTGTAAGTGCCGGTCCCAGAAGGTGTTTCTTAGGTGCCATTGGTTAGGTAGAGGATGGGAGGATGGTCCTCCTATTTCTGGTTTTCTGAAAGATTTTTAAAAAGTCATGAAGGTAGGTTGAGTTTTGGTAAATGCTTTTTTTTTTGTTTTTGGCCACAGTTGAAATGGTCACGTGGGTCTCCTCCATCGTACTCTCAGTCTCCGGGGGGGACGACACAGACGAACTTTCAAATGCTGGCCCAGTCCCGCACGGCTGGGATGAACTCTACCTGGGCAGGGGACGGTCCTTATTTTACATCTTGCTGGACTGGATTTGATACTGTTTTGTTGGGGATTTTTATTGCTAGTTCCCCAGGGATATTAGTCTGTCGTTTGTTTTCTTGCTACCTTTGTCTGCTCTAGTGATCAGGGTAAGGGTGCCTTCATAAAAAAGTGTGTTGAGAAGCTTCCCCTTGCCTTCTGTTTTCAGAAGGGATTGTGTAGAATGGGCGTTATTTCTTCTTTACATGTTTGATGGAGGTCACCGATGAAACCGCCTGGGTCTGGGTATGCTTTTTGTGGAACATTTTAAACTACAAATTCAAATTATTTCAAGTTGTAGGTCTACTCAGCTTTCCTGGTTCATCTTGGGCGAGTTTTAGCGATGCATGGTTTTTGAGAATTGACTTGTTTTATGTGCGTTGCTTTTTGCCAGTAGGATTGTTGTTAGTATTTCTTTATTATCCTTTTAATCTCTGTCAGCTTGTCAATAAGAATAGCTTTCTTTCATTCCTGGTATTGATGATTTGGTCTTCTCTCCTCAGCCCCCTCTTTTGTCATTCAGGCTGAAGTTTATCAATTTTATTAATCTTTACAAAGAACCAGCTTTTTGCTTCATTGATTTTGATTTTTTCTTATTTTCCTCTTTACAATTTCAGTTATTTCTACTCTTAGCTTTATCATTTCCTTCCTTCTTCTTGCTTTGGGTTTATTTTGCTCTCCTTTTTTCCCCTCTAGTTTCTTAAAGTGAGGCCTTTTACATTTTCTAACATAAGCATTTAATATTGTAAGTTTCCCCCTGAGCCACCCCAGTGTTGAGAAAAGAGAGGGAACGGTAAGAAGTCACATGATTTTCAAGAAAGCAAATTCCAGGCTCTTTTCTTCCCCCAGCCAATTCAATTTTTAAACATTCACATTGCGCGCCTGCGGGGCTGGTGAAGGATCCAGAGCCCAGCATGCGCCCATTCCTATGTGTGTGTCTTTCTCTGGCATGACTGTGACCTGGAGCCTTGAAGGACAAGCTAAATAGTAGTCCACAGCTCTGGGTGCTGTGTCAGGGGGTGGGTGCACAGCCTACGTCAGGAACCTCTGCACCGAGTGCCACCAGCGTGACTCGGCACCTCCGGCATTTACACCCCCGCATGTGAGGGGGCTGCTGGGGTGGCTGTGCTTCAGTCAGAAGAGATTTCAGACCCATTAAGCTCCTGCAGGAACTCAGTGTTTAGGAGAATTTCGCCGGGAGAAATCCAGACCGTCCACAAAATTGTATTTAAGGAAGGCTTTTAAGAAGAACTGGGTGCAGCAGAAGCCCCTGGGGCTCTGGTCTCTGTTGCCTGTGTGTATAATGACGGCACTTCTACGTCTGTTGTGGAGTAGGGGCCTAGCCCTCCTCCAGTGTTTGCTGAATGAATAAATGAGCAACTACTATAGTGAGGAAGAGAAAAGGCTAGTTAGTCAGGGTTTAAAAACCTCCGAGGGCGTTTACCACACTGAGGAGCACCATCCGAGAGGCCCACGCAGCTCGTGCAGTGGCTCACAGAAACGGACCCGCTGTCCCTGTGGGAGGCTAACCATGGACAGACCCCACAGCTGCTCCCTCCGGTCCTCGGGGTTCCTCTCTGGCTGGTTAGGTGAACCCCTTCCAAGCCTCCCTTCGCAACCGCCCTCTCTGGAAGTCTGCGCTGGGGAACCTGAGCTCGTGTGTAACTCAGATTTATTTTACTTCAAGTTGTCTTCTTTTAGAGCTAATTTAGAAACACACATGCCCTTTCCCAAGATTTTTATCAGGTGGTGGTGAACTTTCAACAAATATAATAGAAAACATTTCCCTACCCTAGAAAACGGAGGGGATTTGAAATGTGTTTTGACCTCCTCAGCTTCTTTCATCTGGTCTCTGTAATCAGCTTTATAAAAAGCACATGGCTGCCTGGCTGTATCTTGATAAAGAACAGTTTTCGTGTCCATTACAAAAACTGGAGAACTGTTTTCAATCTGGAGAGGCGATGGGGGTACGGTGCAGGGCAACGGGGGCGATCTGTCTGCTCCCGCCCCCGTTTCGGGGCCGGTGAGCCAGACAGAGTGCACTTCTCAGCCCTGCTCCTTCACGACAGAGCAGAACCGGGTGCTGCCTGGGGGTCTGTTCTTCACTCCCACGGGACTCACCTGGGGTCACACCTGCAACCCCGTGTCCTGGGGACGGACTCAGGCACAGCGTCCAGCAAAGGCGTCAGTACCTACTAAGGGGGAGGGGAATGGTTCTCGGCATTTTCAGAGAATTTCTCCAACTGGGAGAAGTTGGGGCGTGATGGGCCCTGTCCCCCGCTGTCCCCCGCTGTTAGAGCCCTGACCGTGTGGCCTGCGGTCACACCCTGACGGCCTTTGCTGTGATGCTCCCTGTGTACCCACTAGGTGCCAGCCCAGTTCCAACGCTTGAAGGTGTCTGTGAACAGCAGGGGCGGGCCCTCCCCTGGTGAGCCGGCACCGTGCTCGGAGGGCGGACCAGGACTGGTTGAGTCCCTTGCTGGGCACGCTGGGAAGTGACGTGTTACGGGAAGGAGGGGTGCGTGGGGCAGCAGCGAGCTCGGTCCCAGGGGTGGAGGGCCAGGGCCTGTGTGGTTTGGGGAGGCCAGATGTGACAACTGCCCCTGAAACAAGTAAAATACCCCCCCAACCAAACCAAATGGAAACAAAACCCCAAAAACAAACAGCGAAAATTCCGACTATGCGACAGCGACAACCCTTGGATTTGTATTCTCCTTCCACCTGGGTGAGTACTGTCTGAGAAGCAGGAGCCGGATCACTGACCTCCAGCTGGGCAGGTGCAGCGATTCGCCGTGGGCACTTCATACCAGCTTCTGGCTCTCCCTCCACCTCCTGTTTCTCCCAGAAACCGCCTCTGGCTTGCCTTCTGGAACAGCACCCTCTGGTCGTTCCCCCCTCTGACCATCTCAACTCTTTGATGAGTTTCTCCACTGTCACTGATTCTGTGTCCTCGGGCGATGTGAGCACGGGGAGCCAGCAACACGAGACCCTCTCTGAGCTGCACATCCCTTCTCAGCTCCGTCCAACTCTGCAGGCTCCCAGCTGGTCTCAAAGCACACTCAGCAGTCCATGGCTCTGCTGGCCGGCCAAGGGCCAAGACAGAAACCTGGGGGTCGTTCCTTGTGGTTCTTCCCCCTGCCCAACAATCGCCGGTGTGCACGATGTTAACAAGCTAGTGACACAGCAAACACTTGCTGAGTGTCTGCCTGGTGCCAGGCACTGTTCTCAGAGCTTCATGCCAGTTCAGTACAGATGGAGAAACTGAGGCACAGAGGCTGAGTGAGCAGCAGAGCTGGACTTGAACCCGCATCTTTAACCACCACGTGGAGAGGAGGTCATAGAGCTGCTCCAGGTCTGGGTCTGGGTCCGGTCGGGACAGGCCCCTTCATCCTCTGATCTCAGCAGAGTGACCCCACAGACGGATCCTAGTGGGTGAGTAACAGGGGGGACAGCCCCTCAGATTTGATTTAGGAAGGTTGGTCTGGCCACAGGTGGGAAGGTGGAGGGATGGAGTGGGGCATGAAGGTAGCCAGACCGGTGGGAGGGAATGAGTTGATGAGAGATTGTGGGGGTGTTGGCCAGAGGTGCCAGGAGTGGATGGGGGCAAGGCCAGAGAGGTGTGGCTGCCACCAGGACATTGGTGCGGTGTGGTGGTAGTGGGGGGGGCAGGAATCGGAGGAAGCCGGGGTGTCTCATCTTGCTTTGCGTCCCCACGGTGGCCAGGTCATCTTGGTTGTGCGGTTTTCAATGTCTTAGAAAAACAGTTGCAAAATCCCTGCACGGTCCCCGTGGGTACAGAGTGCAGGAAAAAGAACAAAGAAGAGCTCTGGCCGGTGTGGCTCAGGTGGTTGGGGCCTCTTCCCGAACACCAACAGGCGGGGGGTTCGATTCCCGTTCAGGGCGCTGGCTTAGGCTGTGGGTTCGAGCTGTGGTCATGGTGAGTTTGGGGGTCAACTGATTGATGTTTCTCTCTCTCTCAAATCAGTAAACATATTTTTAAAAAGTTTTAAAAAGGATTAAGAAGAAAAATGTGTTTAATTCCACCATTCAGTGACAGTCACTATTAAAATTGTGACATATACCAAAGGCCTTAATGTAGGTTAACATTTGGTAAATGTTGCACACACACAGCCCATACATATCCAGAGCACGCTTTCTGAGACTGACCCAGACCCACAGTTAAGGTATGTGCAAACATACGTGCAGATGTATGTGTACACAGTGTGCTCACACACTAATAGATAAAGTGTGTGTATATGTCACTCAGTTTTACCTTATAAAAATAAGGGTCATAGTTTACATATCCACACATTTATGTATTCTTTAGCCTAAAAAATAACATCGATGTCCAGTTCATTTAATGTTTTTCTTAGATGTTGTCTCCACGGCTGCCATAGTAGCCCTCTGTCCCTCTCTCCAGTTTGGTCAATCCCTCACTGCTGACCGTTTGGGTCGTTTCTGAATCCGCGCTCCCGTAAGTGACGCTGCAGTGAGCATCCTTGTCTGGTGCTTAAACCCTCGAGTTTCCTGACTCAGCTCTGGCTCGTGACTGGAGTCGATGGGGGTGAGCTCCCGGGGGCGGGTCTGCTGAGTCAGCGGGTCGGAGGCCTTTTCGGGCGGTCGCCTGTCACCTGTTACCAGCTTGCTCTCCAAAACGGAGGCTGACTTGTGTTTCCAGCACAATGGAGGACATTTCCCCCAGTTCTTGGGAGTTCCCAGATCTTTGCCAAATTGCGTTTCCTGGAGTACAAGTGCGGAGGGACATTTGTTCATGTGTTAATTGGCTAGTTGTTCTCCTTTGTGGCTCCTTCCTGTCTTTTGTCCGGTTTTCTATTGGGGCGTTTTCCTGCTTTGACTGTTTTTTAAAGGATTTGTTGTAATTAAGACTTTCAGGTTTTGGGAGACAGAAACAAGCTTGAGGCAGGCTGGGCAAATGCAGGAACGAGTCGGGCAGGGGGGTAACGTCAGGGACAAGAATGCAGGGTGGGAGTAGAGGACCCCAGGCTTCCTTGGACCAGGAGCTGGGGGTGGAGGGGGTCCACAGAGGACACGAGGCCCACCTCCGTGCTGCTCTCTCTTCTTGCCCCAAGAGACTTTCTCTGCCTCCTCATGTTGCTAGTGACCCCCTATGAGGACCAGCCCAGCCTGTCCCCACTCTATGACCTTTCAGCTCCAGTGACCTCAAAAGTCTCTAAAGAGAGCAGCTGGCCAGCCCAGCTCTCCCTGAGGCAGGCTGAAAGAGGCGCAGGCTGAAAGAGGCGCCGGCTGATGGCTTGGCTGTCTTATGTCATACGTGCGTCCTAGGTGCCATCGGCCCCTTCTGGGTGTGCAGGTGGGGCGGGTTCTCCAGACGGGACCAGGGGAAGGGCAGCAACGAAGCGCAAATAACAGGAACTTCAGACTCTTCTCTGTCGGGCAGGTTGCACGCGTTCCCACCTGGGGTGCGTGCGTTTTTCCCCAGCAGGTCTTTTCTCAGCACTGTTCCTTGGATGTGGTCACTTCTCTCTGTCCCCACTGATGAGTTAGCCTTCATTCAGGTCATGGTTACTTCTGGCCTGGATTGCTGGCCTCAGGCCTTCCGCCACCCCTCTTCCCACCTTGTCCCCTCTACCCTTTTGGTGGAGGGACCTACCTGGGATGCAAACATGGCAAGCCCCACCCTGCGTTCAGTCTTCCCAGGGCTCCTGACGGCTTCTGGATAAGGTCCAAAGTCCCAAGGAGTCAGAGTGGGGAGGGTTTTTCAGGTGCTGAGACCGAGAGAGCCTGTGGTTGGGTGGGGGGCAGGGGAGGGAAGGAAGGCTCTGAACTGGTTTGGACAGCTCGCCTTTGGTTCTGCACTGTCTGGTCAGCCACTTTGAGGGAGCTTATTGAGCCTGTGAGGCTTCGTTCCAGGTGGCCTGGTCGTGAGCAGCATCTGCGGGTATCACAGGGCAGGAGAGCTGGGCCCTCTGCGGGCTCTGGAGGGCTTGTGGCAAAGGGCCTTCCTGGTGAGCTGAAGCTGCCACTACCTCTGGACCCCAGAGGGAGCCTGCAGGAAGGCCTTGTTTATGTTTAGGGGTTCACCTGGCACCCACATTATTATTGCTATATGCAGACATACTTGCATTTTATTTATTTATTTATTTTTAGAGAGAGGGGAAGGGAGGGAGAAAGAAAGAGACAGAAATATCAGTGTGTGGTTGTCTCTCACATGGCCCCCACTGGGGACCTGCTCCACAACCCAGGCATGTGTCCTGACTGGGAATTGAACCAGCGACCCTTTGGTTCACAGCCCACGCTCAATCCACCCGAGCCACACCAGCCAGGGCAGTCCTTGCGTTTTTAAAAGAGCATTTTTTCAGGAATCATTTCAGACTCAGAAAAGTTGCAAAAATCGTACAAAGGCCCCCTCGGCTCTGAACCCCCACAGGGGAAGGTTAATGCTTCCCCACGTAGGCTTGGTTATTCCCTCTGTACGTAGACGTGGTGTCACTTCTAAGAACAAACTGGAAATGCGGCATGCCTTCACCCCTGGGTGCTGCAGCACCTGTTTTGTCACGGCGAGAACATTCTCTCCTGCCATGGCTTCCAGCGACCAAAGTGCAGAGTTGAGCTCTGATACAGTAATGTCATCCAACCCGCAGCTTTTGTTCCAGTGTCACCAGCTGTCTGCTGATGTCCCTGTTCTCCTTTCTCCCATCTCCCCCTTGAGCCAGGCGAGTGTCCTTGGACCCCTTTAGCCTGCCTCAGCTTCTGGGTTTCCTTCATTTTTTATGGCCTGGACAAGTTTGAGGGGTACAGGCGAATTATTTTACAGAATGGCCCTCACTTGGGTTTGTCTGATATTAAAGTCGAGTTTTGCATTTTTAACGAGGATCGTAGAGACGTGAAGTGACGCTGCTCCCCTGTGCCTGAACCGGGGGGCGGGGCAGGGAGGCAGGCGGACACTGGCGCCCACCAGTCCCTTCCCTGGAGATGTGAGCGGTTCTTCGGTCAGAGGCTGTCGGCCCGGTTCTCTATTTTCTCTTTGCAATTACTAAGTGTCTTGGGAGTGGTTCTCTGAAACTCCGTAATGACCCTTTTCTCATGAAATTTTCGCTAGTTCTATCACTCGTGGATGCGTCTGCTTGAAACAGTGATGATGGTGATGACGGTCCGGCGGTGGCGTAGTTCGAAATTGCCACATTCTGTCTGCATGAGTGAGGGACAAGGGGCTGCCCCTACTCCCTCTTGGCTGGGTCTGAATTTCTCTCTGTCAGTGTGGGCTCACGGGCTCCTAGTTTATTTTTTGGGCTATAAGCCGGCACTGTCCTTATTTATTCCGAAGCTGGAGCTGTCCTAGATTGGGCCACTGGCATCCGGGCCCTGTGTCCTTCCAATCTGCCCTCACCACCCCCGGGCCGCTTCCTTAATTTCTGGCACAGCATGGCGTTCCAGGTCCATCTCGCCCTTTCCTTGCGCCCGATCTGGGCTCTGCTGTGCCCCCGACACTGTGTCCCCTGGAGCGTCTCAGAGCTGACACACGCAGGAGCCGCGTGCGCGTGTCTGCCCACCACCTCTCCACCCAGCTCTCCTGATACCACCAGGTCCCATCTGACCTTCCCCTACTCCATGTTGGTCACCCTCCTTTCCAACCAGGAAAACCCTGGCTGTCTTGATTCACAATTAATTTATTTTTTTCATCCAGGCCTATCATATACATAAGATAGTTTCAGCATTGCTAACCCAAGCCACTGAGGAAAACAAAACGATTGACTAATTGGGGTTCTGATGTGGAAGCTTCTCACTGGCATCCAGGTCCCTCTGTCCAGCTGACAGTCCCTCCTGGCATAGGCGGGTGGGTGGGTGGGAGGGGGCAGGCCCATTGCTCTCTGGTGGCTCAGTCCTGAAAAGACAGCATTTGTCTTGGGGTGGGGGGCGGTGCGGGGAGAGCTGGAAGA
The DNA here is from genome assembly GCA_007922815.1 of Macrotus californicus. Taxonomy (NCBI): domain Eukaryota; kingdom Metazoa; phylum Chordata; class Mammalia; order Chiroptera; family Phyllostomidae; genus Macrotus; species Macrotus californicus. The sequence goes on from VMDR010000070.1 coordinate 342,596, forward strand.
AGTATCCTTGGCCGGGGAGCCGTCTTCAGGTTCTGTCCGGTCTGAGGAAGAAGGAGGCTGCACCCACCTCCATGCTGTTGGGGGTCTCACAGCCGGTTGCAGCCAGTGTCCCAGCAGCAGCTCTGCCGAGTGGTCCGGCATCACTGGCCGGCGGAGGTTACACTCGACCACCTGCCCTTCCTGTTTACACATCAGCCCAGGGGACTGTAGCTGGAGGGACAGACAGCAAGATGGGGCCGGGCGGGGAGAGCTTGTGTGCCGGGGATGGGCAGTGCCCCCAGGAAGCAGGAAGCAAAAGCAAACCCTCTCAGGCTTCTTGGATCTTCCTGCAGAAAGTAGCATCCAGAACTCTTAAAGAAAGGCCTTCTTCTTGCTGACAGTCCTCAAGGAAGCAGGCTCAGGAGCCTCAGAGTGAGTCGGGGGGACAGGCAGACAGAACACATTAACGGAGGGCGGAGGGTGGCTTGGACTTCTTTGCAGGTCTGTAGTAGAACGCGTAGGCAAGAAACGAGTTAGGACACAGAAGATTCAAACACTGTCGTTAACAAGGACGCAAGAACACGCGTGTGATGCAACATAGAGAGCAAAGTTGATTTCAGGTTTTGATCACACACACACACGGTATTTCTGCATTGTGCACGCTCAGAGAAAACCTCAGAAAGGCCCCAGAAGTCGACATTTGCCAGGCCATAGTCTCTAATTAGGATTCAATAAAGCTAGAAATTTCTGAGATGGCTTTGACCAAAACATGCAAGGATCCAGCCCACTCCTCGGAACGTTCAAAACTACTCTCTCAAATTGTCAAAGAGAAAATAAAATACAGCCAAACATGGAAAATACAGAAAATAACGGAAATGACAATCTTTTGCATCAAAACTATGTTATTTTCTCAGAAGCTAGACCGGAGTTTGCCAGGGGCTGGGGCGTAGGGGAAACGGGAGGTGTTGATCTTAGGGTGCACTCTCGTGGTCACGAGGTGGGTGACTTCTGGGGATCCGATGGGCGAGATGGTGACTGCAGTTAATAGCACTGGGTCATACACTCAAAGAGTGCTGAGACAGCAGATTCTAAACACCTCGCCACGAAATGGAAACGGGAAGGAAGCGATGTGATGGGCGAGTTCCGTGACACTGACACTCTGCAACACAGAAATGTGTCCAGCCAGCCGCCTGTACACCGTGCACTTACAAAATGCATAACATTGGGTGTGAGTTATGCTCTGCATTATCTGTGGCTTTTCCTAAACATAAAACTATTCTAAATAAAAATGCTAAAATAAATATTTATTTTAAAAAGTGCCTTTCATCTCTCCTCTTATTTAATTCTCATTGAATTCTGCAGACGGGGGAATTGAGTGGAGAGAGGGGAGTGTTTGCTGGGGGAACCAAGGGAAGTCTAGCCCAGCAGCCCTTAAGCACAACAGCTGGCCTCTGGAACTTTCCTTCGGACTCAGTGGCTCCAGAAATACCTGGGGGCAATGAGCGGCGAGGAGGCCGCCCCGACTTCAGGACGGTTTGCCACATCCAGAGCTGCCTGGGGCTGGCTGATGTGGTCCCTGTGGTCCCTCAGAAACCTGCTGGGCTTCCAGTTGGAGGAAGGGGAAGCCAGAACCGTTTTTGAAACCCTGAAAATATCTGCACCAGCAAGCTGGAGTGTGTAGAAGGCAGAAATGAAGTTGTTTCCCTTCTCAAATTAATATGAAACCAGGAGCAGCTTAATTGTACTTTGGACTTAACCAGTTCTTCAGTTGCCATAGTAACCCGGAAAAGGCATTTAAAAATATATTCCGTCTGACCTTGTTCCTTTTGATTGATGGATGCGAAGGCTGGTGCAGGCGAGGCGGCCGTGTGTCTCCAGGACGGGCCACCAGAGGGCGCGCGGCGGCCTTCCCGGCGTTCTGCCAAACAGGGACCTGCTGATGTTCCCCTTAGAGTCTGGGGGGCCGAGAATGGGGCACCCCGCGCTGTGCGCACCCACAAGACCCGGATGATCCTTTGCCCTTCCTCTTCTAGAGCAAATCATTTTCTCCGAGTTTCATTTCCCAAGCACAGGGCGAGGACGCCCAGCTAGCTGGCCAGGTGGGACGGGGTGGCAGGACCCCTGCAGTGTCCCCATGCCATTGCAGAGGCAGCGAGGGCTCTGCAGCCAAGGTGGGACACAGCAGGACATGGGGCCCCACCACTCCCCTCCCCCCCACTGCCCCGTCCCCTCCAGGTGCGCACTGCCCCTGTGCTCCCGCGTTGTCCCACCCCGGTTCCCACGTGGTCCGGGGGCGGGGAGAGGCCAGGGAGACAGACGTCGCGTCTCCCAAAGGGCCCCGAGTGATGTTTCTTTCCAAGGACCGAAGCCAGTGTGATTAGCTGTTGCCAGAAGCTTTATAATTTCCATGCCGACCATGATTTATACATCAGTATCGATGTTCCGTGTCGATACATTCGGGGTACGTGCAGGGGACAGAAGGACCAGATAGATCCCGTGTTATTTATGTGTTAATATTTAGAAACTCCCGTGCGTCTTCATTAGCAATGTGCATTAGCGGATGGTTTAGTTGCAAAGGTTTCTCTCTAATGCAAGACCGACTGAGAGTTACGAAGTAGCGGCCCTGGTGAGACGAGACCGTGGGCGAGGCCCGGGCAGTGGAACGGGGGCGCTGCCCGCCGGTGTGCCTCCCGCACCCCACTGAGTGCCAGCCCCTTCTCCGTTGTCACCAGGCCGCAGCGACCGGCTCTGCGTGAACCCACAGCTCTGCCACGCGGCCCGACAGGACCAGGGTGGCGACTTGGAAAAGTCAGCCGGCAGGTTAGGTTTTTCCGTTATTCCAGAGGCGCCCACAGGTTTCTCCGAGGAGGGGGCGCAGCGAGCCAACTCCCCCGCAGCAGTGAATACCGCGGCGCAGTTCCAGGGAAGGGCCACTAGGTGGCGGGCAAGAGGCTGCCGGGCGCCCGGAGGGAGGGCTGGTGCTCAGCGTGGACAGGGCTTTGTCGCGGGTGTGGGGCCTGGCCTGGCCTGGCAGTGGCTTCACACAGCTGAGGCCGCCCCTCTGAGGCCTGAGATGGCGGGGTGATGGTGTTCGCACCCCCGGTCTCGCGCCTTTCTGCGCTCACTGCTAGCTTCCTCTCCTGCGGAGCTCTGTTTGGAGCCCCCAGTACCCTCCTGGGGCTGTGGGGTGCTGCATGCAGCTCAGGGCTAGCGCGAGGGCAGCCAGGGAGCAAGGAGAGAGACTGATCAGGCCAGACCACGGAGGTGTCTCCCCCCCAAAGGTGACCCCCAGTAACCTCTCAATGCGACCTTATTTGGAAATAGGGTCACTTTTGATTTGATTAGTCACCATGAGGCCATGGGTCCCCCTTCCAATGATGGTGTCCTTAGAGGAAAGAGGCCGACAGGTGAAGACACACAGACGCAGGGGGATGGCAGAGACTGGAGCCACCCGGAGCTGGGAGAGGCAGGAAGGCTCTTCCCCCGACGCCTTTGGGTGGCCTGGCCCTGCCTGCTCCTTGACTTTGGCCTTCTGGCCTCCAGAACTGAGACAATAAATGTCTGCTCTTTTGACACAACCAGTGTGTGATCTTTGTTCCCGAAGTCCCCCGGGAGCTCAGGCAAGTCTGAATGGCGGGGCAGGAGGTGCCCGCTGAGGAGACGGGACTGCCGGCTTCCTGTGCCCGTGGTTGGTGGACAGGAGGCCTGGGAGATCCCTGCAGTGGGAGGGTGACAGGCCGGCTGCAGTGACCTGCTCCGGCCTTCTCCGCACCCACGGTTCTCAGACTTATTGCCTCCCCTGCAGGGAGGTAGCTGAGCTGTGGGAGAGCAGGAAGACGTGGTTCTGTCTGTGAATTCATCCCAGGACCGGGAGCAGGGCGACTCTGAGTGAACACCGCCTGTCAGGAGGGAGGCCAGAGGGTGGACGCTGGGCTGACCCTACAACTCATCTTGGAAAGGAATGTCTCTGACCTGCACCAGGGCTGTGCTTTGGGTCCCCGCTGTGTCAGAGCGCACAGGACCGGGGCAGGCATGTGACGTCCTGGGCACTCGCCATTGCCTGGAGAGCAGGTCCCACCACTTCCCCCAGGGCCCCAGGGTGCCTCCCGGGACTCTCCCTGGCCAGACTGGGTGGTGACTGAGCAGAGATGCCCAGGGCCTTGCTCACCAGAGGCAGCGTCTCTGAACCAGACCTTGTTTTGCTGAAAACGCATGAGTTGGGGAGGTTTGCCCTGGCTTCTCCCTGGACCTCGTCTCCTCTGGAAGAGGCAGGGCCAGGCCATCCAGCTGGGGCAGGTGGATGGTGAGAGACACACTGGTTGTCCAGGATACAGGGAAGGTGATCAGATCCCCTCCCCTCCCCCTCTTGATTGGAAACCACGTTCTAGTGGGATTGTGGCCGGCAGGCCAACACCCCTCTCCCCACCCCTCCTGGGAGCCCGTACTGGGTCCCTCTGCTCATTTCTGATCCGATGCACGTTATTCTCAGCCAACCGTCCCCAGGCAGGGCAGGTGACCGACATCTCTTAGAAGACAAAGCCAGGTAGTCAGGTGTGCCTCCTCCAGACCTCCGCGCAGGGAACCTGGCATTGTGTCGCATTCCGCAAAGAGGGAGCAGCGGTGGCAGTCCAGGTGGCAGAGGAGAGGGGCCATCTGCCGCCCTGGGCCCCTCCTAAGGTCCCGCACAGCCTCGTGCTGGCTGGTCTTTGTGTGGTCCTCAGCTTCCGGTAAATATTAATGGGTGGTTTTTATTCATTTAGCTTATGTTTTTGAAAGATGGCCTCAAACAAAAAGATCATATCTGTATGTTGTGCTTTAATTTATTTTCACCTTTTTTTCTCCTTTGGAGACCCTGGTGTATCATCACTTTGTTTACCACAAATTAAACCGGGCTGATTGTTTACCGGCGCCAGGCCCCTGTGCATTGGCTCTGTTCTCCTTGTTCCAATCATCCCGACCTGGGATTCATTTGCAGGAGGCCCTAATCTGCATGAGAATTATACAATTAACTTTTGATTAACCACCTAGTTCTTTTTGAAGCCACAGTGTATAGGATACTCTTCATTTAAATAATTTCCCTTAAATTGGGAGCAGGCCTTTCATTAGGCCGGTGAGTTTGACTAAGACAACAGCATTTGGTGACAATCAGGGTCAGACAATGGGAAGGGCTGCAGGGTGGAGTGTCATCTTTAAATATAACAGTCGAGATAAAGGCCCCCAGATTGCACCTTATCAAAACACAGAAAATCAAAGCGCTCTCTTGTCTGCGGCAGGACGCGAGGCCCGCGATGGCGGGCCACCTTTGTCTGCGCCGCCGCGGCGGCAGGATTTGCATTCAGGGGACCCGGCTAACACACATTACATCACGTAGGGGGCTTATCTCCAAGTCTGACAATAATTATCAGGGAGAATATACTCAGAATGACTTTTTTGTGATTTTTATGCCTCCCTAACACAAGGAAGGGGAGATAACAGCGTTAGGAGAAAGGGGTGAGTCTCCGAAGACTCTCCCCAGAGCTGGCGCTTCGATTAAATTCGCCGTGCCGCCGCCGCAGTGCGGCCGAACAAGGGGCCAGCCAGCCCGAGAGCCTTTTATGGGGCGATAATAGGCCGGAACACAGCCCTTACCCAAAGATAAGATCCATTGTGCAAACAAACAAAGGCAGCTGGATTAGACACCCCCGAAGAATATCTATGAGCAAAGTTTTCACGGCTCTCCTAGTGCCTTCACCTGGTTCCGCCAGACCCACGCTGTGTGGGGCCCCAGAGAGAACTCGGGAGCCTGGGTGTGGGGAGGCCCAGGAAAGCGAGCTCGTTGTCCTGGGGGTGGCTGAGGTCCAGTTGGGACTTTCCAAGGTCAAGGTCATGCCCTGCTTCCTGTGGGGCCCTCTCTTCTCCCTTTTGCTTTTTCCCGGGAAACTTGGTGGAAGGTCAAATTCAGAAGACCCAGTTCAGGCAGTCATTCTGCGTTCCACCCTGGTGGGCTGTCAAAGCCACAGATGTATGTACTTGTCCTTGAAAGAGGGGCTTTAAGTCCTTCTCTGTATGGGGAATGGTAGGAGCCCTGGATTGTGTGTCCAAGGTCCAGACTGAGCACAGACACTGAGGGAATGTCCCTGCAGAAATAAAGTCAAGGCTTCAGGTCAGCTGCTTCTCCAAAGCCACCTGCACTTGGAGTCGATAGGAACACAGCATTAACTGTAGTTGCCCCCTCTCCTCCCCCCGCACCCTGTGCCCCTGGTCAGTCTCCCAGGGGCGGGGGGTGGAGGGGCAGGCTGTATGGGGTCCTCCCAGCCTTGCAGCAAGTCAATTCTTGCTCCACATGCTTAAAGCTCAGCTCGCCCAGCCCTTTCCCGCCACCCACCCACAAACCTTTCCCGTCCTTGTCTTTCTCTGTGCACCTGAGTCCGGGGCAGATTGTTCCAAGGAGATTTTCCCAAATGCTCTGACGGGGTGGGGGGATCTGAGCTGCTCTGTTGGGATGGGGAGCGTGTCCTGGTCCAGCCCTGGCTGACAGTGGGACCCAACCATACAGGACAGGGAGGCCACAGTCTGGGGGATAGGACCCAGGGCTGGGGCCACTGCCGCCCTGGAGCAGGGGAGCCCTTGATTCTAAGCATGCTCAGTGGGCAGGGGCAGGGGGACAGGAGGAGGGGCAAGGAGACTTGGAGGGCAGTGCTGGGGAAGCTAGGGCCTCCTCTTCCCACAGGCCTGCAGAGTGGTGTCGGTTGCCCCGTTCGAATCACAGGGCTTTGCAGAATGCAGCGCACCTGGTGGCCCTGCCATTTGCCGAGACTGAGGTTAGAGAGCCTTGGGGACTCCCTGACAACTGGTTTGTCCTCCTGGGGCTTTTCTGTGGTGGGTGGAGCTGGGGAACACAGTGAAGATCTACGGCGCAGCCTCTTTTTGTGGAAACCTCGTGCAAACCCGTGACGCATGCAGGGAGCAAGCCAAATGGAGAGGCCGCTGGCCAGCAGGACCCCATGCAGCAGCCCCGTGACGTCCCGGCTCCTGGCCGGTCTCTCCAGGCCCTCAGGGCTGCCCACCTCCACAGGCCTCAGGCAGGAGGAGCCACCCTGCACTGCCAGCGATGGAGGACCACTCACCCTGCAGGGCCCACCTGGAAGACAGTCGCCCCAGGCTTGCACACATTTCCCGGGGGGCTGGAGGGCAAGAGGCAGGGGAGGGGCCGAGCACCAAGGCCTCTCTGTGCCTGCCTTTGTCCTGTGGCCTCATTTTCACAGCCTCGCCCTCACCCAGTGACACTTTCTGCAGGAGGGGCCTTTCCTCCCCAAGGGAGCCTTCCCACTGGCCAGTCAGGCCCCCAGGGCAGGTGGCCAGAGGCTCAGAGCTCCAGCCCCCCAAGATGGCTGCAGAAAGTCTTTCTAGCCCCATTTTTAAAGTCAGGAAAGCACGGAAGTTCGATTTTCAAAATATCCTCCCTGGGCGTGGCTGAAGTTACTTTAAAGTGCAGAGAAATGTGGCTTCTCGCTGACTTGGGCATTGGGGCTGACTTGGCTAATTTGTCACCGGCTTGAAAAGGAAGCCATCATTCCTAGCGTCTGTCACCTCTCAAAGGGTGGAGCACGGGGTCCCGGGCAGGGTCTTCCCCATCGAGGTTGTTTTGAGCACGCAGATGCGAGGGCATTGGGGAAAGGATGCTGCCCTGGGGTTTGCTGATGCGCATGCTCGACCAAAGGCAGCTGGAAAATGCCGGATAGAACCGGCATTGACCTTCGCAGTTAGGGACAAGCTGTGCTGCCCCTCGTGGGCGGGCGAAGGCGCTCAGCCGAGGACGAGGTGGCTGGGTACCATGGCAATAATTACAGAAAGGCTCGGTAGATGGATGCTTTTAACTAGTCTCCGCCTTATATTATAAAAAGCAGAAAAATATAGGAAGGGCAAATTGGGGACTAGGAAGATTACAGTAATATAGCTTCTCAGTTAATTGATTAGCAATTATGGCTGGTAATATTGTTCATTTTAATTGTGTTTAATCTCTATTTTGGTAATAAAGATTATTGTTTTGGATTATGACTTTATCCCTACTATACTAATTACTAACTTGTGAAATTAAAGTGTATATTTTCACATCCCGAAAAAATCCACACCATGCCCTTACGTAATGGCTTCCTTTCCTGAGCGATCAGGGTGTTTGGGAATGTTTTATGGGTGACGCCTGAGAAGGACTCAGTTTTGCAAACAAAGTAAATGATATTTGGTCTGTTTACACAGAAATATAGGCTTTTAAATCAGGTTTTAAGGGAAGGAAAGAAACAGAAGATATTGCCAGAAGTAAATCCGAGACCTGAGAGAACACCAGTAGATTTACGTAGAAAACTGACTTTCCTTTGGAGGGTTCTGCCGTTACTGTGCTCCATGGGTGCTGGGGGTAGGCTGGGTGGCACGCCCCACCCTCGAGCCCCGAATCCCCCCTTTTTCCTGCTCTGCCTGTGCACGCCGCCTGGTTTCCGCTCTCCCGAGACAAGCAGCAGGTCAACGCGTCTCTTTCTTACGATTAAAACATCTGTTTTTCATGGTTAGACACCGAGTGTGCCGTGGCCCACGCTTCCTGCCCTGGTTCCCTCCCACCCGCTGGTCCTGGCCTGTAGGTAACCACATTCACAGTTGCCTCTGGTGACCCGCCCACGCCCGAGGCCTCTTCCTGGAATCCCTGCTGGACATGGCCCTTGACCTTGAGGTCTACCTCCCCTTTCCGGGCCTTCAAGTACTCGAATTTCCTGAGGGCCCTTCTACGCCTGCGTGGCCCATACCGCGTGTTATAACAGCACTGCGTACTCAAACCGTTGTTGCCAATCAGTAATATCTTCCAGTCCTTTCTCTGTACTGACATAGCTCAGGGGTCCAAAAACTTATTTTTCATAACAGACCCGAACTAGCACAAAATACCAGACAGCAACTCCTTTACTCAGGCTTTTTGGGTGTCCGAGCCACCCACTCCGTGCTGCTGCTGCATTGGGCACCCAGCGTGCCGATGCCTGAGTGAGCGCGTGCCCACGAACCGCACAGGAGCAGGCCACGGGTGGGGTGTGGCCCGCCAGCCCCGGGTTTGCTGGCCCTCCATGCAGATGCTTACACAGAAAGCATATTCTATGTGCCTGGTAAATGTAATCTTGTATCAGGAAAATACTGCCTTGTCAATCAAGCTTACACTTAATTTTTCATGTCATTTTTTAAATTTTATTTTTTAGTGATAGTCAAGTTTAGTTTTGACTATGATGTTAGTGGTTGCCTCATATCCCAGTCCAAACATTTCGGTTATTTTATTTTCAGAGATTTGCACCCATTCATCATTGCACCGGCGGTGCCTGGGCTGCCCCACCAGGGGACTGTGTGGAGTTGTTAAAAAAGAAAAGAAGGGCCTTGCTGATTAGCTAGGACCGTGAGGTCTGAGGAGTTCTAGCTGGACTTTGGTTCCAGTTCGAGTCTGTCCCGCTAATGATCTTGATCACGTGACCTTCCGTGAGCTCAGGTGCTCTGAGCTGTGGAGCAAGGTCTTCAGGCGGCAGAGCCAGTTCCCTGGGGTTTTCTCACCTGCTCCCCTCCTGATGGAGCTGTGTGGGTCTCGCCTCCATTCTCCAAAGGCGCTCCTTCCCCACAAGGGTCCCACGTCAACGCCGCAGAGGCCGGAGTGTGACTGAGCTGGGTCTCCTGGCCCGCACTCTGCCCTTCAGTTTCTCCGCAAACGTTCAGTGACTCCTGCAGACTTGGCTTTCTTTACGAACAGACCCAGCCACTTGCCTTTTGCGCTGTGTGGCCAGGACGTGGCCCTAAGACGTGGCTGAGCCTCCCCGTACCCCACACGAGAGCCTTCGCTTCTCTGTGGTTCAGCTTCTCGTCCAGGCGTCCGCGGGGTTGCTCTGGAGACCTGACCATTTCTGAAGGTCCCCGGGGGTGATTTCTCCGCCTGCCCTGTTGCCTCTGAATCCAGCCTGGGCTCACCTGCCGCCTCTGTCCGTTCTCTTCTCCCCTTAGAACCACGTGTGAGGCAGGCACCTCATGGCCACTGAAACAGCAAAAATGCAGCTAGAGTGACCTTCTTTAAAATAGGCTTGAGTAGGTTTAAACAGCCTTTAAAAAAAACAACACAAAAGCAATGGAATGTTTGCAGTTACTCTACCATGCAGCGTCCCAGACCCCTCCTCGCTGCCATGAACCACTTGAATGACAGGCTTTAAAACGATGCCCGGAGGTTGAGCTGGTGCTGGCACCTCCTGCCGGAGCTACAGGCAAGAAAGCAGCGTGCTCTGCCCCCGCCTCCGCCTGACCGCGGTCTTGGGCATGCATCATATTCCTAATAAATGCGGCCTCGCCAAGTCCCCGAATGAGCAGCGCTGAGAGCGGGAGCTGGCATGATCCGGCGCTTCAGAGAGAGCTCTGCCCGCGGTGGCTGCAGCCAAACCTCCCCTTCCGCGGCGCCCAGAACGCCCTTGGAAAGGCCCGCACCTCCCTTTTGTTTGGGCGATTTGCATTTGCCAGACCGCATCTAAATGGGTGACCCCAGATCCTAAATACATATTGGAGACATCCCTCGAGGGCATGGCACGGCAGCGGGCTTTTTCTGGCTGATGACGCTAGACCAGGGGCAGTGGTTACTCACGGCCTCTCCAAACACTGTGGTCAGGGGCTCGCTCCGATTTGAGACGATCCTTTGATTTATTTTTCTCAGCACTTGTGCCAGAACCAACTGTATTACAGGCTGTCTAATTGAGACTTGGCAGCGCACAGCCCAGATCAAAGGCAGCCCGGGCACAGATCTCGGATCCCAGGCCAGTGGGCACTTAGCGCGTCTCGGAGCAGAGCAAGCCGCCTGCTCCCAGCAGCGTGTGCCAGCCTGCGGCCTCCGCGTCCCACTGGCTGAGCCGTGCCTGACTGCGCCTCGGCTCCGGAAGGAGCCACTCGTGGGCTATTAAAGACAGCAATGAAATGCCGTGGTGACAGAGGTGATTCAGGGGAAGATGGAGGAAGCATCCGGGAAGGCGGTCTCATTTTTCCACCGCGCTGAATCTGCACGTGGGAGCGTGGGCCAACCAGAGGCCTCCGGGAGGCCTCGGTGGGAACCGGCCTGGGGGGTTGGGGGGATGTGAGACCCTGCAGGGAGAAGAGCGTGACAGAACATCTTATAAGTTCTCAGGCAACCTACTGTTTACCACTCCAAGAATCCTATTTTCAAGGAATGACGAATGTGAAGGCCCGTGCAGTCCTAAGAACACAGCTATTGGACGTAAGTGCAAATGCTCTCAAAACTGATCTATGGACGTAGCCCAAAATGCACCCAAATCCCAGCTGCCTTTCTTTGCATTAAGACGTTGACAAGCTGGTCCTGAGATGCCCACGTTTATGTGAAGGCTGAGAAGGCCAAGGCAATCTTGAAAAAGAGTTGAGCTAACCAAGATGTAACAATATCGTCTCCCAACCTATGAGTGTGAAATGTCTTCTCATTTAGATCTTCAAAAAATCGGTTCACGGAGGGTGGGGAAGGGGAGAGAGAAACATCGACGTGTCGTCCCTGCTTTACACATTCATTGGCTGACCCTCGTATGTGCCCCAATGGGGGACCGAACCTGTAGAACATTTTTAAGTTTACAGAAAGCTGTACAGAAGGCTCATTTCCATGTGCTGCCCTCCCGTACCCCACACAACTCACCCCAGTTTTCACACGGTGCCCCAGTGTGATGCATTGGTTGCAATCGATGAACCAAAACTGACACATGTTTATTAACTACCCTCTGGCCGGGCCACAGTTTCCACTAGGATTCACTCTTGGTGTTACTTAGTTCTAAGTTTTGGCAAATGAGTAACATCCTGTGTCCTCCCTGACTGCAGCATGCACAGTACCCTCACCATCTGGAAATCCCTGCCTGCAGCATGCACGGTACCCTCGCCACCCGGAAATCCCTGACTGCAGCATGCACAGTATGCTCGCCACCCAGAAATCCCTGCCTGGAGCATGCACAGTACCCTGGCCACCCGGAAATCCCTGCCTGCAGCATGCACGGTACCCTGGCCACCCGGAAATCCCTGCCTGCAGCATGCACGGTACCCTCGCCACCCAGAAATCCCTGCCTGCAGCATGCACGGTACCCTTGCCACCTGGAAATCCCTGACTGCAGCATGCACGGTACCCTCACCACCCGGAAATCCCTGCCTGCAGCATACACAGTACCCTCACCACCCGGAAATCCCTGACTGCAGGATGCACAGTACCCTGGTCACCCGGAAATCCCTGCCTGCAGCATACACGGTACCCTGGCTACCCAGAAATTCCTGCCTACAGCATGCACGGTACCCTCGCCACCCAGAAATCCCTGCCTGCAGCATGCATGGTACCCTGGCTACCCAGAAATCCCTGACTGCAGCACACACGGTACCCTGGCTACCCAGAAATTCCTGCCTGCAGCATGCATGGTACCCTCGCCACCCAGAAATCCCTGCCTGCAGCATGCATGCTACCCTGGCCACCCGGAAATCCCTGACTGCAGGACGCACAGTACCCTGGCAACCCGGAAATCCCTGACTGCAGGATGCACAGTACCCTGGCCACCCGGAAAATCCCTGACTGCAGGATGCATGGTACCCTGGCCACCCGGAAAATCCCTGACTGCAGCATACACGGTACCCTGGCTACCCAGAAATCCCTGACTGCAGCATGCACGGTACCCTCGCCACCCAGAAATCCCTGCCTGCAGCATGCACGGTACCTTCGCCACCCAGAAATTCCTGCCTGCAGCATGCATGGTACCCTGGCCACCTGGAAATCCCTGACTGCAGGATGCACGGTACCCTGGCCACCCAGAAATCTCCTACTCCTTCATCCCTACTTCCCCTGTCCCTGGCAACCACTGTTGTCATCACTCTGTCTATAGATTTGCGTTCCTAGAATTTCAAATACTTGAAATCCTATATTATGTAGCCCTTTCAGACTGGCTTTTTCTCTTAGCAATAGGCCCTTAAGGTTCCTCCATGTCTTTCCATGGCTTTGGAGCTCATTTCTTCTTACCACTAAGTAAGGTTCATTATCTGACGCACCGCAGTTCATCTCCTCGCTCACTGAGGGACATCTTGGTTACTTTCAGTTTCCGGGAGTTATGGATAAGGCTGCTGCGAACACGCATGTGCAGGTGTTTACGTGCACCCACGTTTTCCTCTCGTTGGGTGAAGCACCCAGGAGCACAGGTGCTGGACAGCACAGCAAGCCTGCGTCTGGTGTCGTGACCAGCTGCCGTACCGTTTAACGCTCCTGTCAGCCAGGAGAGAGGGCTCCTGCTGCCTGAGATCTTGGCCAGCTTTGGCGTTGTCAGGATTCTGGGTCTTACTCATCCTCATAGGTGAGAGCTACCTCACTGTTGCTTTCATTTGCATTTTCCTAGTTATATATGAAGCGTCTTTTTATACCCTTTTTTGTCGTTTGTATATCTTCTTTGGTGTGGTGTCTAATCAAATCCTTTTAGTTTGGGTTGTTTGTTTTCTCAGTTGTTGAGTTTTCAGAGTTCTTTACATATTATGGATGTGAATCCTTCATGATATGTGTTTTGGCAACATTTTCTCCAAGTTTGTTGACTTGTCTCTTCATTCTCTTAACCGCGTCTTTTGTAGAGCAGAGTCGCTAACTTCAATGGAGTCCGGCTTCTCAAGTCTTTCTTGGGTAGGTCGTGCTTTTGGTGTTGGATCAAAAAAGTCATCACAACAAACTCACAGCTATTAACAACTGAACCTAAAACAGAAACAAAAACAAACTAAGCAAACAACTAGAACAGGAACAGCATCACAGAAATGGAGATCACCTGGAGGGTTATCATCAGGGGAGTGGGTGGGGAGAGAGGGGGAAAAGGTACAGGGAATAAGAAGCATAAATGGTAGGTAGAAGATAGACAGGGGGAGGTTAAGAATAGTATAGGAAATGTAGAAGCCAAAGAACTTACATATATGACCCATGGACATGAACTAAAGAGAGGGGGAGTGTAGGGGGAAGGGGTGTGCAGGGCAGAGGGGAGGAGATGGGACAAGTGTAATAGCATAATCAATAAAATAATAACAATTATTAGTAAAAAAAAATTATAAGAGGAAAAAAAAGAAGTCATCACAAGCCCAAGGTCAACTAGATTTTCTCCTGTGTTATCTTCTAGAAGTCTTATAGGTATTTTGAACCCTCACCTGAGGACATACTTATTAACTTTAGAGCGAGAGGAAGGGAGAAATAGAAGAAGAGAAACATCGATGTGAGAGAGAAACATGGATGGGCTGTCCCTCACACGTGCGCTGACTGGGAATGGAACCCGCAACCCAGGCATGTGCCCTGACCCGGAATTGAACCTGTGACCTTTCTGTTTACGGGGTGATGCTTCAACCAACTGAGTTACACCGGCCAGGGCTAGAAGTCTTACTTATAGTTTTGTGTTTTACATTTAGGCACATGATCTCTTTTGAGTTATTTTTTGTGAAAAGTATGAGGGCTATGTCTGGATTAATTTTATTGTATATGGATTTCCAGTTGTTCCAGTAGCCTGTGTTGAAAAGACTATCTTTTTTTATTTCCATTGAATTTCCTGTGCTCATTTATGAAAGTTCAATTGATTATATTTGTATGGACATGCTTCTGGGCACTGTGATCTGCTATTTTGAGCTGTTTGTTATTCACCAATAACACACCGCTCTGATTACTGTAGCTTTAGACTAAGTCTCGAATTAGGTAAGAGCAGACCTCTGACCCCGTTCTTCTTTAGTCTTGTGTTGGCTGTTCTGCATCTTCTGTCTTTCCATATAAACTTTAGAATCAGTTTGTCGATACCCACAAGATAGGGCCTGCCTGAACCTCCAGATCAAACTGGAAAGAACCGACATCTTAACAATATTGAGCCTTCCTGTCCATGAACACAGAGTCTCCCTCTGTGTATTTAGAGCTTCTTTGATTTCGTTCTTGAGAGTTCTGTAGTTTTCCTCCTATTTTGGGCCTACTTCGTTCGGCTTATATCAAAGGGTTTAATTTCGTTTAGATGTTTGAGCACCTGGCGTTGTACTTTAGTTCCATTTTTGGCATACAAGAAAGCAGCTGGCTTTTGTATAGTGACCCCACATCACACAATCTCATTGTCATCCTATCTTAGTTGTTCTGGTGAGTGCTTTGGGGTTTTCTGTGTAGACAGTCGCGTCCCCTGTGAGCCAAGACTGTTTCGTGTCCTCCTTCCCAATGTATCTTTTATTTCCTGTTCTTGTCTCGTTTCATTAGCTAGACACGCCCCCGCAATGTCACGAGGAGTGGTGGTGGAGGTGGGGGGTGACCCTCGCCTTGTTCTGGGGGTTGGGAAGCCATTGCTTTCTCACTATTGTGGGCTTCGCGTTAATCTGTGGGCACGTTTGGGGCAGGTTGGCATCTTAACAATGTTGAGTCTTACGATAAATGAACGATGAGATTTCTCTCCGTTTATTTAGATCCTTTTTCCTCTCCTTTCCGCAATGTTTGTGGTTGTCAGTGTGCGAGTCTCACACTGCTTTTGTGAACTTTATTACTAGGCATCTTGTTCTTTTTGATGCTCTTGGAGTCACTTTATTCATTTTAGTTTCGGGTTTTTCATTGTTTGGAAAATTTCATTATTTGGGTTTTCTACCTATCAGTTACGGAGTCTGTGAATGAAGATGATTTTCTTCTTCCTTTCTGTCTGGGTGTCCCCTGTCCCTTTTTCCTGCTTGATTGCATGGGCTAGAACTCGAGGACAATGTCGAATAGAAGTGGTGAGGGAACACCTCCTTGTCTTTTTCCCAGATTTGAGGGGAAAGCACCGTCTTTCATCACTCGGTGTGATGTTTGCTGCAGGTTTTTTAATAGATGCCCTTTCCTAGGTTGTGGAAGTTTCCTTCCAATCTTAGTTTGCTGAGTTTTCATTGTGATTGGACATGCTTTCTTTGGCTCTTGAACATGGATGTGAACCACTTTATCACCAAACACACAAGGCGGGCAGAAGCTGGAACCGAAGGGAGAACATTGGAGGCCCAGCATCAAGTCAAGCTGGCGCCCACTTGACCACTCAGCATGTGTGACCCGACCCAGCAGGTGGCTTTATCATTGAAGGCTTGTTGCCTTGGTTTTCTATTACACTGAACAGAACACTTCCTCGCTGATAGACCGCCTCCTCCAAGCAGTCCTCCCTGATCCGTTAACCAAGTGTGCTGTGTTCCCTCTGACTTCCCATAGTGCTGTGCAGCTCAGTTACTGCACGTTTCCTTGGCTGCTGTGTCTGAGCCTTGTCTGTGTCTCAGCACTGGGCACTATGCTTGCAGAGAGCAGTACTCGGCTCTTGAACGAATTAACGAAAAGACTGGATCACACACTTTCATTCTTTCTCTAGGAGCGCTCAGAGGAAAGATGGTAAGACAGACTGGTTTTTTTAAAGCCTTGAGCTCTTTGCTCAGTGAAGCCCTCGCAGAGTCCATTGGTTGAAGGGAGGTGGGCCCAGAAGCCTCCAGGCCTGGGAAGCCCCTCCCTTCCTCCATCCAGCTTTGTGCTCTGCACAACTGTGTTGAGTGATGTGGATCCTGTTGTACAGGTGACCCTTGCCTGGTTTCACGTGGCTAATTGCAGGAGGACCAAGGTCAAAACCCACGTGTCTTGTACCCAGGCCGGGGCTCCTTCGTGCCGGGAAGGAGGCCCTGGTTGCGGTGAGTCCACTCGTCAACCTGAGCGGCTCTGACTGTGAATCTACCTCCTTTGTGGCGCCTGCTGGTGGGAGCCTCAAAGGTCATCATCTGCGACTCTTTACACCATAGTTAAACCCACAGATGCCTGGACAGGTGAAGTGGTCCTGGAGCTCACGGGGTGGGGTCTTTGTCTTGGTGGTGGGAGCCATGTTCACTGGCTGAGGGAACGTCACATCCCCCCGAGGAGCGGAGAAGCACGGGGGAGGGTGCCCTCTTTGCAGAAGTGCCTGTGTCCCGTAGGTGCTGAGGACCTTCCAGGGTTCTAGGCTGCATTAATGCTCCCTCTGGTAACACACGCCACCCCTGCTGAGCCGCTGGAGTGAGGCCACGTTTCCCGACCCCTCATCTCAGGGACGCCGGTACCCAGCACAGCGCCTCCCCTGTCGGACCCAGAAACCCGGGGAGACTCGTCCCCTGCAGCAGCAGTGGGGTCACCGCGGATGGCGCCATCCTTGTAGGTGAGGTGAAACTCCCTGGGCTCCCCCAGCTTTCCCGGGAGCTCCCAGTGCGGGACCTTCGGGAGCACTTGGGGCGCCGTGGCTCTGAGAGGAGCTGCTGGTTCCTGCCCTGGAGGTTCGGTGCGGGCAGGGAGCAGTGGGCAGGGAGCAGCGAGTGACATGGAAGCAGAGTGCTGGCAGAGACCCACGGTGGCTCGTGCGCAGTGGGTGCTCAGAATAACGTTTGTTGGACGGTTGTGTGACAGGGTCCTTCTGGGCCACAGTCTCCTTGAAGAACTGGCCTGTGTGCTCTTTCGACGGAATCGTTTATTGTAGCAGGAAGTGTGGAATACACAGGGCAGGGTTTCGTGTGCTTCCCGAATTCTGAGCTGAATTGGGCGACAATGAGCTGTTTTGGTCACCTATCCCCGCACAACACGCCAGCACAGAACTTAGTGGCAGGCCACAACTGTTCCATTGTCTCACTTGTCTGCTGGGGTGACTGAGTGCAGCCGGGTGGTTCTTCCACTGGCCTTAGATGGGGGCGGTCAGATCACGGCTGGGCCTGGCATCGTCTGGCAGCTCAGTGTGGCCCTGGACTGGCCGGACCTCCCTGCCTTGCTCTTCATGGAGGCTTGGGTGGCCTTTGTTCTTTGGAGTCACTCCAGCAGGGCGGCTGGTCCTCTTCCCACGGTGGCGCAGGGCTCCAAGCAGAAGGGTTTCAGGAAGACCCTGTTGTGCAAGTGAGCGCTTATGGAGCCCCTGCTGCTGTCAAGCCTGCTAACATCCCGCTGGCCAAGGCCACTGTCATGACCAAGCCCTGAGTCCATGCAGGAGGAGACCCCAGAACAGCAGGAACACTGACAGGCAGAGCTTATGGGGGTCACCGACAAAACCACCCTCCAGAGGCAGGGGAGGGAGGCTTGTGCAGGCGGCGAGGGAGACAGCTTCGCGCAGTTGCCCCATGTGGCTGCAGCATAGGGTGGACGGCCTGGGAGTGGCTGGAGACGGGGCCGGAGAGGTGGTTGCCACCAGACTGGAAAGGTCTTTGAATGCCGTGCGGAGGCGTTTGAAGTGACCCTGCAAGTTGATGACGGGAACGGGAACGCAGCAGAGGTCTCCAGGCAGGTGGGGGCATGTGGCCCAGGTGTGTAGTAGGTAGCTCAGGGGGATGTGGGTGGAAGGAGGTTTCTGAGGACCCGTGAGACAACCTGGTAACCATGGCAGTGATCCTGGAGAGATGGCAGCGCCTGGGTGGGGCCACGAGGGGAACGGGGAGGAGCCAGTGTTCCCAGGAAAATTTTGGAGAAAGAATCTAGGGGCATCCGGTGGCTTGGAGGGATGCAAGACAGGGGAGCGCCCAGTGACAGGGGATCGCTTCCGTGGCGCTGGGTGGGGGACAGGAGTGCTCTCTCTGGGTGGGCACCGCCCCGGAGGAGTCCCAGTTCTTTCTCATCAGGCATAGCATTTGAGGCAGAAGTCATGGGTGTGATGTGACCTTGGAAATGACAACACTGCTTCCAGAGACTGAAAATGTGGAAGCTTGGTGAGGAAGACTAAGAAACTGGTCTGGAGTTTGGGAGAAAAAAATGGAAACTTCAAAAGGAACAGCAGTAAAGCACACCCAGCGTCATAACGTCCGGTGTGGGGGCCGTCGGGTGATACTGCAGATGGAGACCAGCCCCGCACCTGCTTCTCCCTGGCAGGGGAGCCGTGGAAGCCTGCCCCCCAGTACACAGGGTACAGTACATGTCAGCGTTCTGCCTAGGGGGGTCCCGGGACCAGGGGCTGGCAGGGAACTTGGGGCACAGCCCCTGGAGCTGCTGGGCAGTAGAGGGCCGGAGGTGAGCGGCCACAGGGGCATCCAGAGTCTTTCTTTCAGCCCCTCCTCCTGCTCACTGGAGAGGCTGCAGGGAGTTTCTGATTTCAGACCCCGGGCCCAAGGGAGCCCTGGGTTCCCTGCTTTGTTCTCCTGCCTCCTAAGAAGTGGTGGCAGGGATCAGCAGAGGTCAGGGGTCAGGGGCTCTAATTACGCTCACTCCTCGGGTTTCTGGGAAGGGCCTTGGGGAAGTGAGAGCGGGCCTGTCTGTGGCTCCTGCTGGCCGGCCTGTGAGCTCACACATTCTGGCGACGTTCATGGAGCCTTCACGGCATCGAACAGTAGCGCCCACGGGCGGTGGAGGGTGCGAGGGGACCCGGCCTTCCTTGCACGGTGAGCTTGGTTCAGGCTTGGAAAGCGAACAGCAGGGCAGACAGCTGTGCAGCCCACTTGAAATTGATCTGAGGGTTGAACGAGGCCGGGAAAAACTGTGAGAAGGGGGAGTACTGTCCAGGGAAGGCAGCCAAGCCCCGCGCTGCCATGGAGATCCGGCTCTCAGGGGGTCCGGCACCTTCTTGCCGGGGAATCTGCAGGCTCAGCATGGTTCTCATCCATCCATTTTCCAGCAACACCCACTTGTCACTGGGTCCCCTGCTCCCTGTACCCCTCCTCTGACAGCCAGTGCCGGGGCAGCCGGAGCCCAGGCTGGTCCCGGCCCTTCAGACCCGGCTTCTGGACCTGAGGGCAGCAGTTCCTGGCTCCATGGAGGCAGAGGAGGACGGGGAGCCTCCAGGTGGTTCTTCTTGGAGGGAGGGCAGGGCGCTCGTCTTGTCCTTATGCCTGCTCAACACACCCAGCAGTCTCCCTGGCTGGGCGGGCGGGGAGTGTGGAGAGGGAGGGGCCTCTTTCCAGGTGACTCTGTCTGGCAGAGGTGACCAGCCCCTTTCCAGGGCCATGGGGAAGGAGGGGGTCCTGGAGCACATTTAGTCCCCGCTGACCTCCATTTCCTGCCTGAGGATTTGCCCCCACGGCTGGGCCCTTCCAGCTGCCACATTCTTGGATTCTAGGAAATCTGATTATGTAAATTCTCCACACTTCTTTGGATGGTAGAAGAAAACAAACCACTTCTCTTTGGAGATACTTGGAGGGCTTCATGGAAGAGGTGGCCTTTGAGGAGTGGAGCAGCTTTTCTTGCCTTCTGGGGTAGCCGTTTTCATTTCCTGTTGCGGGAGGCAGAGACGGCAAGAGCCCTGACCTTGGAATAAGTCGCTGTAGCTGGGTGTGAGGTTATGCTCAGGCACTTTCTGGCTCTGTGACATTAGGCAAATGAACAAGCTCTCCTGGCTCTGCGTTCTCCCTCTGATGAGTACAGATCATCGTATCTACTTCAGCAGGTTGTGAGATTTCAGCAAAATGACCAATGCCAAAAGGCACGGTTGGTGGCCCCAAAACAGCACATGTCACAAGTGCTCCAGAAGTAGTGGTTGTCATTACTGCTTGAATTTGGTTATACAACTATTCATATCTTCATCTTTGATAAAATGAACAGAAAATGTGAGCTTTTAAAAAGCTAGGGATAAAAATAGTCTTGAAGGGTTTCACTGTCTTCCAGAACATGTTTCCAACAAGTCCAGGTAACTCAGGAATTTTTCCTGAGATGCAGAGAAAAACAGAGGCATCCACTAGCTGGTCCGATTTTAAATTCGGGGACATACGAAGAGCCTGCTGCCATTGGCTGTGCAGACCGCCACCTCTGACAGCATCGGGAGCCCCCTCACAGTGCCCTGAACTAACTGTATTCTGCTGGTTCTCTGGACTAACACGGCACTCAATTAATAGACAATCCCTGTCGACAATCTTGTTCAATTTCCACGTGTCACCTGTTCCTTCCCAGACTCTGCAGATCATCCCTTGGTTTTAGTCCATTTGTGGAAGGGACACACCAGGTTTGATCCGTTTTGGAGAAGGGTGCACGTCATGGAGAACTATGTTGGAAAGAAACTCACACGGCTTTGGAATTAGGCCAATTTCCAATGAATATAAAAAAAAATACACCATGACATGTGCATAAATGTGAAACAGAGAAAACCCGGCTTTAAGTCGCTAATATAATGATGTTTCTTAATGTCTGTCCAAATGAAATGCCCTTTCAAAGCACACAGATGCCCCCCATGTGCGCGCACGGACGCCATGCGTCTAATTTCTCCTGCCACCCGAAAGTTACAGCCAAATTAAATGAATCCATAAGAGACTTGTTTTGTTCGGCTCCCGCGGTAACTACCCCTGCTTCTCGAAAGGCCTTTCTTTTACCGGCTTCCTTATCTGAAAAGGTTTACCGTGTCTCCTGCAAGGGGTTGTCATGCTTTAGAAAAATCACAAGCAGCAAAAAGTCACGATTGTCAGTTCAGAAGACACCGCTTGTTCCACTGGGTACCACTGAGCAAGCGGTGCTGGCGAACAATCTTTAGAAAAAGCCCGGGATGGAACAGGGCAGCATGAAGATAAAAAGGGCTGCCGGCTTTATTCTCACTGTGGGCTGGCAGGGGGACCTGCAGGGGGGGCTGCCTATCGGATAGGGCATCTGTTGGGTAATGAAGAGTAGAAGACAGAAGACAGGCGGAGGGGCGGGTGAGGGGCTCTCCCGGAGGGCAGGGAGCCCGGAGAGAGACAGGAAAATGCACCTCGAGTTGCCGACCACCTTTCATCCACCTTTCATTTCCTACCGACACGCTACCTCGGCTTGCAAGGCAGCAGCTTTGGGGGAGGGAGCCCTTTCAGAAGGTTATGGGCAAACTTGAAAATCCGCTTCTGATTTCTCCGTGGTCTCATTCATTATGGATTCATTTCCATTAGATTGAAAATTGCTAACATGTCAAAAAACTCCTAGTCCCGTGATATTTATACTACTGTTCTACCCTTGCCCTGGGGAGAGCGACTCTTACCCTGGGTGTGTTTGTGGTTTTATGAGGACGAAGCAACGTTACGGTGACGGGGAGTAGCTATTTTAAATGCGTGTCTTCGTCAAGGAATTTCTGCCTCTCGTTGCTCCAGTCAGAAGAATGCGTGATGTTTTGCTTTTGGAAAAAATTTCAGAAGGGACATCCACCGTGAAAGTCACTTTAGGAACCTCCAGTTTCCAGTTGTGATGGCATCGTTGGGCTGGGGCAGCTTTGGGTTTCTAGAAGAAGGTTCTGTTTGTCAGCTTTCTCTTGCAGAAACCCAGCTGCTGACTCGGGGTCTGCTGGCCGGGGTTCTGGCTGGGGCAGCCGCAGGCTGGCCGGGGCTGGGGCGGCCCTGACCCTGGACTGAGCGCCGGGGAGCAGAGTGTAAGAGGCGTTCACCCTCCCTGTCAGGGGACTCAGAACCGCGCTTGTCCCTTGGCTCTGGAAGACACTGAGAGAAGCTCAAAAGGCCTTTCAGCCCAGCACACTTTGGCAAATGCCATCCCCTCCCCCCAACCATGAGGAGTTTTTAAATCGGACCTTCTAAGAAACACACTACGATTGAGCGGGCCAGGCTGTGTCTGGACTCCCGGGGGACTCCACCTCCTCTGGCCGGCCTGCTGGAATCGATAATGGCCATTTGTGCTTAGAGAGAGAAGTAAGAGCCATCCTTTCTGCATTGACCGGCTGGGGCACGCGCCAGCCCGCCGTGGCGGCCAGCGCCCAGTGCCCCCACACCAGTCAGTCGGAGACCCGCGGAGACGGGCGCGGGGACGAGGGGCGCGCCATCCATCAGCGGCCTCGGCCGTGGCTGGCGCCTCGCACGCACACGCGCGCCGTTCATCAAGTCCGCCCCTCCTTCACAAACAATCCAGCGGGGCATGAGTCTTCGCTCTGCGCCTCCTGACACGCGGGCCTGGCCGCAGGCCTCAGCAGTAAATACCTATCTTAAACAAATTGCTGTCAGCGCCAAGTCACTGGGGGCGTTTAGGAGGGAATTAGGAATTAAGAATTTGTGGCGATGGGTAATAAAAGATGGATTGGCTTGTTTGTGTGGCTCTGCAAATGTGTGCATTAAAATAGGTGCAAAAGGCTCTAATAAGATAGCAATTATTCTTCTCAATAGGTCATACCCCATTATCTGGCAATTAATTTGCCCGTTCCTTGGTCAAGATGGTGTATGTCTGTATCTCTGCAGCTGTAACTGTCTCTGTATCGTACCCGCATCTGTCTCTGTCTGTCGTACACGGTGTACACACCTTACCGTGTATTTATGTAGAAACACAGAGCTATAGAACGTATCACGTACACACATGCGAAAATGGGGAAGTTAAAAGAAACAGAATCGAGCTGTGTGTCTTAGTGGAATAGTGTGGTTATCCAGTGGTTGTGCTGTGCAGAAAGGCACATTAAATTCTCTGCTTTTTACGTGCAAATGTTTGAATAAATTCAAATTCAGACGGAAAGAGCCCGTGTGCCCACACCTCGGTTCAGTCTTTTTGTCGGCCTGCAGAAAAAGTTAACTGGGGCCGAATGGCTTGACGGCCTGGCTGTCCGCGTTTCACGCGCTGCCGGTGCTCCGTAACAAGAAGGTGACGATGTTTAAAATCAGGCTTACAGATGTGCTTCTACTTTGTAAGCCACAAAACCCTCCACGTCCTTAGGCCTAAAGTCTTTAATCTGCCTGATCAGCTAAAAGGTGAGCTTGGAGAAGCCGCGCCATCGCCACCAGGAGAGTTACCAAGGGACCAGCGTTCCAGGGTGCGGGGGCTCGTGAGCACTGCTCTCGGGGTGGGGGGGAACCCGCTCAGAGTCTTGGTGTCTGGCTGGCGGGAGCTGGTTCCAGAGTGACTTTCCTGAGTGGATGGTGTCCCATGCAGCGAAGGGTGAGCGTCTTTCCCACAGCATAGACCAGGAAACTGAGGCTCCGAGTGACTTCTGCAGGGAGCACAGGATGGTGCTGATGCCCATACCTCCCACTGGCCGACTCCAGTGCCATGGTCTTGAGTGGGAGACTGTCACCTCCCCACCCCTCCCGTCTACTCTCCAGGCTTGTCAGCTCTATCCGTCAAGTTCTGGGCAGCAGAGACCGAGCAGCCTCATCGGCGTCGGTGCTGGGCTCGGAGGCAGAGAGATGCAGGAGGTTCTAGATTTTCAAGGTGCTCCAGGGCACAGGGGAAACAGGTGTGTGGGGAGACAGATGCAGCTCAGCGAGGCCAGAGGTGGCAACGTCAGGCTGGTGGGACATGGCTCAGGGCGGCTCATCTGGACACCAGGGAGGGCTTTGAGAACGCAGGTCACTGGGCTGAGGGCAGAGGGACAGGTAGACGCTGGCAAGGTGGGCCAGGGAGCGGCCCCCGGTGCTGGGGCGGAGAGGCTGGAGTGCCAGGGCCACTGCGGGAGTGGGTGGTGGTGACCTAGAACCAGTGGTTTGGGGAGCAGTGAGTATGCTCCGTGTGCTCCGTCAGGGCCCCGCGGCTGTTAAGCAGGTGTCACTGGGCAGTGAGGCCACAGGGCTAGGCCGTGTCCCTTAAGAGTCTGGCAGTGTGACGGGATTCAGCCTCACTGACCCATCCACGCTCCCGTGGCCGTGCGCAGTCCCGAGCCCAGCAGCCCTGGCCACGGGTCCGTCCTGGGTGACTGCCAAGGAGGCAGGGGTTGCTAACCTCTGTGGATGTCTGGGTCACCTGGGCACTAGCTCAGCATGCAGCGTCCTGGGCCCCTGTCTGTGGCTTCTGGTCCAGGAAGCCTTTGCTGGGATTGGAACCTGCTCTTGAACCAGCTTCCCAGGAGAGGAGATACTTGCTCAGCTGGCCCTCGAGCCTCATGCTGAGGGTGGCTGACTCTGCAGCCGTCCAAGGTCTGGGGGAGACTCTGGGCCACCCAGCTGCGGCCTTCGGGCTGCTGGGCTGCGGGGCCCCCTTAGAAGTGAATCATATTTTTGTAGCATGAATGCCTGTTTGTTTTTAACGTGCCCCCACCACCACCTGGGAAAGATGACGCTGTTTTAATCTGTGTTACAGAATAATAATATCAATACAGTCATGTATTAATAATTAGTACATCTCGTACGTAATATAAATACTATTATGGCTGATAACAAGATTTCATGTCTGGGGTGAAGCTGGAGAAAGCTGATTTTCCATCACTCAACACGGAGTGGGGAGTGGGCGAAAGGTGGGGGGCTCAGAGGGGAATACGAGGGAAAGGTCTGTGCGCGGGCTCGGGGGTAGGATGACGGCCCTCGGGTGGGAAAGGAAGGAGGCTGGGGCACCGGCAGCGCCTCTGGCAGGGCCGACCCTGCTGCCTGCCCTCAGGTGGGCTGTGACATCATTGAGTCTCAGCTGCACTCCCCCAGCAGGGGTCCCCACGCTGGGTGGGCCACCTGAGGCCCAGGGACCGGAGGTTTTTTGAAGCTGATTTCTGTGGTTTGTGTTCTCCTCACGCCCACCTGCCGAGGGGATCAGCCCGGGTGTCCTCGCCATGCCCAGAGCCCCTGGACCCCTGAGCGGGCACCCGGATGGAGGCTCACACCTTTGGCTCGGCGCCCCCACATCCCTTTCCACTCGGTGACGGCGCATCTGCACTCAGCATGCCTTTCTGCAGACCACTGAGTCATTAGTTAGATGAGATGAGTCCCAGATGTTCGAGGAACATGGTGGCACTTCACAGACCGCCACTGGGACACATAAACACGGGGCGTGCACAGGGCTCTCGGGTGCCAGAAGTTTGGCAAGTTGGCTCCCTTATGAAGGGAGAGGCTGGTGACACTTGAGGTGGGTGGGGGGTGGGGAGGGGTGTGCGTTTATCCGTGGCACCTCCGGCCCGGGTGCTGACTTCAGCTTTGCCCTGCAGCCTCTCCTGATCCCGAGTGAACAGCCTGCCCTCTGAAAGCGCGTTGCCGATGAAACACCAAACCAAAAGTGCTGGGTTTTTGAACGCCTTTTGGTTACATACAGCCAGCCAGAGAAGGACACTGCCCTTCGTGGGGCGCCAGGCATTCAATGACTTTGAGGAAAGCAGTGGGGAAACGGTCACAGATGGTGTGCGCTGAGGGTTATGAAAGAAAAGGGGAAATGTTTTTGCCAAATTTAATGATTAAATCTTTGCTCTGGAAATTTGTTAAAAAGAGCCACTGTTGTTGCATCACTAACAGTTATTGCACCAGTAACACTGTTGTTGTATCAGGGACACTGTTGTACCAGGGACACTGTTGTTGTAACAGGGACATTGTTGTATAACTAACAGTTGTTCTACCAGTAACACTGTTGTTGAACCAGGGACACTGTTGTTGTACCAGGGACACTGTTGCTGCATCAGTAATGTGACGTATTGCTTGTCGGAAGTTTTGCGGTTTGGCCCAGGGTTCACGGGTTCGAGCCATTTCCCAGACCCAGATGAACGTGAAGAACTGTCCCCTCCTCCCGTGGATCTGTTAAAGGTTTAATTAAGGGAAAGGGGACTGGGCTACCGCTCGTGACACTGACTGAGCCAAGATGCCCAGATTGCGCTCCGCTCCGCAAGGCTTCTTTTCATAGTTTGGAGTAAAAATGAGCACGGCACGGGGCGTCCCTCCGGCAACAGCAGTGTACTGTCCCACAGGCCTCGTGTGCCTGCAGGTGTCAGCTGTGGTCACTGCCTGGTTTGGGAGGCTTTATCTGAAGGCTGTCCCTCAGGACGGCACCTGCAGGGAGCATAATACTGATGTTGGCTTCCTTACCTCGGGGACCACACCACTCCACATGGGGCACTTCCGCGTTGCAGCGATGTTTCCTGGGATGTCGTTGTTGGATGCAGAAGAGAAACTGGTATCATCTGGAAAAAAACAGGAAAACTTTATTCAGTCATAAGTCTCATTCATTGATTTGTTCACTGTGTGTGACTTTAAACATTCAAGATGGACCAGCAAGTGACTAGCAGCCAAGACGTGAAGCTCAGGAAAGAGAACCATCCATTGATTTTTTTCCGTGAATCCACTCACTTCTTCAGCCAGCTCTCTGTGATGAATGAGGCGTGTTCCCTGTCCTCTCAGCGCTCCCAGCCCATCGGTGACACAGGTACTCACGGAAACCCTTCCGATCTGGTGTAATCACCGAGGGTGTGGGGCTGGGAGTGATTAATCCCGAGGGCTGGGGCCGTGTCAGAAGGGTGGAAACCTGGACAGGCTCGGATTTGGAAGACAGCTCGGTAGTGATGACAGAGAGAACCGTGAGTGAGATCATCCCCGAGCCTGGGGTCCAAAAATCAAAAGCAGTCGACCAGTATTGCGAGATTCTTTAGGGTTAGAAGAACAGAACTGCTTCAGAAGATTCTCTCTCTCTTTTCTCAGATTTTTCTCTGTAGGGAAATGCCATGGCTGGCCCTAACCAGGCCCTTTTGTCCCTGTCACCTGGTGGTATTTCAGCAACTGGGAGAGAGAGAACACATTGGCCAGGTCCTGGGCCAACATCCCCAGGGAGCTTAGTTTTAGCTGAATCTCCATAGAATTTCCCATGATGACCTGAAGGCTCCCCCGAGGGTCTGCATGCTCACCTTTGTCCTTTAAACTGTTCCTTCCCCCAGTCTCTGCACAGAGCCATTCTTACATATATATTCCTGCAGGTACATGTGTGTACATGCGTGTACTCCCTCTGTCTGGTTTGCTGTTTTCTCCCGTTTAAGAGTATCTGCTCATTACAGAGAAAGGTAGAGTGAGGAAGAACAATTGCTCGCAGTCCCCTGGTGTGCTAATAAGTACTGCTAATATTTTGGTGTTATTTTTTTTCCACATCTTTTCCCCAAGTGATCTTCCTTTCACACACCTATGATCGTGCGCTGCACACATGTCATTTGTATCCTGCTGTTTTATTTATTTAATTTCGTAAATGTTTTATCCGACTCTCTCCAAGAGTTTTGGGATGTAGAGTTAGCCTGATGGACTTAACCCTTCCCTCCCTACTCCTGGCGCACAGGGTTGTTTCCAGCGTCTTCCTGGGGCAAACAACACGGCGGCGGTGGACGTGTCTTCGTGGGGCACTCCTTCCACGTTTGGGGGTACTCGGTAAGAGCGGAGAGCACGTCAGGGGCACTGCCGTTTTTGGCAAGGACATGCGCATGCACCTCTGCTGCCCGCCTGCGCCAGGGATGTGCGTGCCTGGTCCGCAGAAACCTGGGGTCAGTGAGTGTTGTGGTTACAAGCCAGCCAGGCAACCAGCTTGTCAACAAAAACCTGGACAGACGTGCCAGACAAGCCTGTGGAAATGTGAGCTCCATGAGGACAGAGACATTTGTCTCATTCAAGTTTGTCACGTGGAATCAGCACAGCACGGGTGCCCAAGTTCTGGTAGAATGCGATTCGTTTTCCCAACGGTCCCATCCTTCTGGTGAGAGGGTGAAGGGGCCTCCCACCTGCTACACTTGGATGGGGACCCAGCCTGCCCTCCGGCACCCTCTGGTCCAGACGTCTCCCAGTGGGTACTTCACTGGGAAAACTCAGTGTAGCTGTGCGTCAGCCCCCAGGACACGTATTTCTGGGGCAGATCCTTACTTTCTATTTCTGGACGCACCTTGGGAATGGGTCCATCAGAGAGGCTTTACTGTGGACCCACGGGGCCAGGAGATGTCACTCGGCTCTAACTGCATGCAGAGGGAGAAGCCAAGCCCTGCAGGCGATGGGTGTAAATGCTTTTAGGCCCAGGAGGCAGAGGCAGGCTCACCCTCACGGTGGACCATCCAGAGGTTGCGAGCAGATCCCCAGGGAGGTCTCGGGGAAAGGTCAGCCCCGCCCCGGCTCCGACCGGACTCTCAGTCACTGACACCCACTCTTGTCTCCCGGTGGCTGGTCCCTCACCCCCTGCGTCTCTGCCCGCCTTGGTAAGAAGGCCTCATTCCTGGCCTTGGCCACCACGGTCCAAACACAGAGTTGCCTCCGCAGTGACTGCATCTTGTTAGGTTGTGATGTCCGCCCTGCAAGTCTGATGTCCCCTTGTGTCTGACTCCCTTCATCTTCGAGCTGGACTTGGAGAGTCCTGCCTGCTTTGGGGGCCTCTATGGCGAGCCATCTCCCAGGATCTGGAGAGAGTTCAGGGAATGACGGCCACGTGTGACAGGCACGGGTCGCCTTGTCCCACGCAGGGTCACCCGTAAGGAAGGCTCTTTCAAGGCAGAACTTGTTCTTTTCTTGTTTTTTTTTAACTTACATAAACTGTACAAGTTTTTTTTTTTAGTACAACAAAATGAAAATAAAGGGTAAGTTATAAATGCCACCTCTTAATAGGACAGCAGTTAAATTGGAGCCGTTCATCACTGACCACCATGAAAAACTACTTTCATAATTGTTTTAATTTTCTCTCTTGGTGTTATGAAGACCTTTATTGCACACACAGTTCTATATTAGCACCTTTATTTGTAATGAAATAGGGTGGGGAGAAAATTGGGGTTAAAACATGGCCTTCCTTTGGAGGGCGACCTGCGTGTGGAGGCTCCGCCCAGGGCACTCGGTCCCTGCGTGCCCCGCCTCCTCTCCCTCCCACGTGGCCCCTCAGCCCCTCCTGGCTGTCCCTGACCGCCCCTGCTCGCAGGGTGTCCCCGGGAAGCTGCGGGAGGCTAGCAGCGTGCCAGCCAGATGCTGGTGCATCGGTGTGCAGAAGGGTATGCTCATGGCCACCTCCTCCTGGGTTTTCCCAGTCGTGGGGAAGAGGCTGGCTTTTTGCTTATTAAATAAGCCCCAAAAACATCCTTTGGAAAACTAAATGTTCAAAGATTTAAAAATTTTAGCAGTCAAAATCAGCGGATCTTTAGATTTCGTAGATTTAAAAAAACTATTTTCTTTTTTTTTCCAGTAGAAAAATTTTATATTGGATGGCATTTTTATTTTTACTTTTTAATTTTTATTGAGTTTATGTAGGCTTCAGGAGCACAGTTCTAGAATACATCGTCTGTGCATTGCATTGTGTGTTCACCACCCAAAGGAGAGTCTCCCTCCATCACCGTTTATCCCCCCTTCCCCTTCTTCTACCCCCCCCACCTCTGTCCCTCTGGTCATCTGTGGTCTGTGTCTATGACGGTGTTTTTTCCTTCTTAATCCCTTCACCTTTTCCACCCAGCCTCGCATTAAAACAACAACAACAACACAACAACACAACAACAACAAAAAGCTCTTTCAAAGTTGGGAACATGACAACACATTCTCCTGTGTCGGGTAGTAGGGGGATGGGTGGTGGGGGATGGGTGGGCAGTGGGTCTGGTTGTTTGTTTTCAGAGCAGTCTCCCTTTCATAATAAAAGTCAGGGAGACATTATCAAGCAAACACTTCCTCACTAACCAGGCAAGAGGCGGTGATAATCGTTCAGAGGCTGCTTTGTGACCGCATTAGAGAACTTGTTATGATGTTACACTGAATCTTCTGCGGGTCCTGTGCCCGAGGACAGAGCCGCCAAAGCCAGGCCCTGCTCCCGTGTGCAGCAAAGATTCCAAGCACAGAAACCGTCGTGTCTCCCGAGCGGAGTGGATGAGCATTAGGAACTGCAGAGAAGCTAAGGCACTCGAGATCATTATTTGAGGTCAGGAGGTTTCCTGCTAAAAACCTCCCACTGAAACCCTCGGGGACTGGACTCAAAGCATTCTTATCAGAAGGCTCTGAGGTCAGGGATACGCTTTGACTGTGGCGTAAGGCTTTTGACCTGTGAAATTCCTGAGCTGGCGTTTGAACTGAGGCTTTAAGGAGCCCAGTGACGGTGCCTGTGTTGGTGAGGCTGAATTTAAAAAGTCGTCTGTGTATTTTCAAGTGCCTTGGACAGGGGGTTGCTCGCGCTTAGAAGATTCAGGTTATGTTTCAGAAGGGGTGGCATCATCACCCCTTTCTTCCAAACCCACTTAGAGCTGGAGGTTCCCTTTGTTTTTCTTAAACAGCCCGAGAGCCTCAGACTGAAGTCAGGGGCTAACATGGATAACACTGAATTAAACAAAAAACCAAAAAAACAAAACGAAAAAACCCCAGGGGTGACGGGATTGCTGCAGACTCGTAAACGGATGCTAAGCCAGCTCCTGGGAAGGGTGGCAGCCAGTGCTGAGCAGACGGAACCCTCTGGGCTAAGCCTGCCCGGGATGCGGCTTTCGAAAGGGCAAATGCTGATTTGGATGCGCAGGCTTTAGTAAATAGTCAAAAACATGAACACCTCGTGATTTTGGAGTCACGCCTCAGGCAGTTCTGCTCCGCACATAAATGATCACCTGACGGGACTCCCTTTATCTCCTTGACTTTGGTTGTGAACCACTAGGGACACACCTCGGTTATGAACAGGGGACACTGGCTGGTCAGATTCCTGGTCAGAATCAGATGGATCACTTGTTCTTTTGCTCTGGATGTGGCCGGTCCTGGAGGGTGTGTGTGGGCTTCATTTCCTCCGTGGTCTTCTAGTAAGTGCGTTTTAGCTACGGGAGAGGTGTCCCCTGTCAGGCATTGAGTCCTGTCCCTGCTGTCCCTTTACACACACTTAACATCACAAGGACACTTCCGACTATGGAGGAAAACAGTTTCCCAGTCGAAGGCACAGAGGCGGGTGGGTAGGGGATGAGGTCAAAACGGACCCGATGTGACTCCTGTAGAGCATCTTCCGTGAACATGTGTGGCCGGCGCTCTATCCGGCCCCATCCTGGGCCCTCTGATGCTGACATCGGGTGGCTGAATGAGATTTACCTTTGATTCACTTTACCTTTCCATCCAGAGCAGTTTTACCCATCAGACGGCCTGCTTGTGATGTGGGTGGGGATTAAAAACCTGAGGTTCTGTTTTCTGTGTTTTTGCTTTATAAATGTTTTACAGAATGAAACAACGCAGGCAGCGGTCATCTTTTCTCTATTTTGGGAGACCTGGATTAGCCAGGATGGCACAGGAGTGGATTGTGGGGCAGGGTCGCTGGCCACCAGGCTGCCTTCCCAACTTGGGACGAGAGGGAAGAGCAGATACGGCTGCGTGGCAGTGGCCAGCCGGCCCCGTAGACTGGTTAGGACTCATGGCCGAGCAGAGCCAGGAGGCTGGGGACCTTCTGGAGCAGATTCTGTGACTTGTGTGTGGCCAGCCTCGGTTGGTGCATGTTCACTGTGACTGGATTAGAACTGACCCCCCAGCAGAAGTTCCAAGGTCTCCGCTGTGGGGTGGGTGCTTTGGCTTCTAGAGTGTCTCCTCTGACTCCCCCTTCACCCTGCTGTGTCATCCTTCCAGCGTGAACGATGATGGTGCCTCTGGCTCTAGGATGTCACCTTTCTGTCCTCAAGCGTTTGACCCACCAAATTGCCCACGGTGTGGGCATCTGTCTGTCTGCCATAACGAAGACACCGGATTTGTCTCTGGAATGGTCTATTCAGCAGTTCGTAGCTAGAGGTACCTCAGCAAAAATCAGTCAGCTGTCCAATGCGTCACAGGTCCCTCTTTGTACACTGTCACAGCACTTTTGGGGAAAGAGTTCTCTCTTCTTTTTCTAAATCTTGAAACCTGGAGCTATTTGGGTGATTTTCCCCCCTGGGATGCAAGTCTTAGCTTCCTCGGTATTCGGAGGTGATGGCTCCCTGGTCTTTCCTCTTGCCGGCGTCCCCAGGAACTTCTTCCTGTCTCCTCTCTGTGGACATGATGCTTTCATCCTGTGCTCACGTACAGGGCCTCCCTGAATTTTGGGGGTCTGGCTCCAGAGGGTAAACGTCACCTGGCAATTTTGTTTTCCTTTGCTCGTAGTTGATGTTGAGGTTGTCACGTGATCCAGTGCTGGGCAGTAAGACCCTGGGGAAAGCCGTCTAGAGGGTTCTGGGAAAGTTTTCACTTGTTAAGGAGGGAGAGGAGAATGAGGAGACATTCCTTCCTGCTGGGGACACTGGTACCAGGTGTGAGATTTGACACCCAGCAGCCACTGTGCCCCCAGGACAGACCAGGCCAACCCTTTGGAGGTAAACGTGGAGGCATCTGAAGGACCTGAGTCCTCCAAGCTAAGGAGGCTCAGGACTTCCTGTTTCTGGGACCTCACAAGGTAAGATAACGCATATGCTTTCCTTAATTGTGTCACTTGTTTTTGGCCCTAAGTCACCTAAAGGATACACAGGCACTTTTATTCTTTCATGCCCTTGAAGCTGTTTTGTCCTTTTTGTTGTTTTGTGGGGGAAACGGCTGTTTTTTCCCCAAGGGAAAAGTCAGCTGCAGACTCCTCGGCCTGGCTTTTGTTTTCTGAAAGCTGAGCTCCTAAAGCCTTTATACCTGGGGGGGAGAGGGGAGGGCGGGGAGAAGAGCTGGGAACTGCTCACAGAGGTGCCGGTTCCTTGAGGCTCCCTGCAGTGCACTCAGGAGGCTGGTCCCTGGCACGGGGCTCCCAGCCACCAGGGTTTCCTGCCCCCTTACCTGCCTCCACGGGGCCTCGGGCTACGGTGCTGTGGAGCCTGTGACCCGCTGGGTGTTCATGGCTGGTGCCCGTTTCCCAGACCCCCTACAAGCCCCTGTACTCTCATGTGATCAGAAGGAACTCCCAGGTGACGGCCCAGATAGAGTCCCCACCGGCCCAGTGTGGGGGCAGCTTGGAGGTGGATCCATCTCCGCTCTGAGGGACATCCTGAGCCCTCGGAGCAGTGTCTGTCCTTGCTGTGCTGTGCTGTGCATCCTGCCGCACTCCTTGCCCTAAATGGGCTGGGCTGCAAAGCTGGACATGCCCCAGAGCATGCCTAGGTCGAGAGGCTCCAAGGAACATCCCCCAGAAACGACCTTAGGGTCCAAGCAGTTGCCGCAGGCTGTGATGAGCCGCCTGCCTTTGCCTTCCTTCCCTCCTGCCATTGGGGGCACCCAAATTGTGCAGCAGCCCCCATCTCCTGATTGGAGTGCCAAGGAGGCGACTTCACTGGCCTTTTCTTTTCTTGAATGGTGACGCATTTATAACACGGTGTATGTGGAATGGTACTCGCTCGGTCTCTTAGGATGCCCCTCTCTGGCGCCCTAGATGGCGGGGCTGTGGACGTGGACCACCAGTCGCTTCACCCCCCATCCTTCAGCGTCTTTCTCATATCATATGGATGATCCTCCATTATAACAGTTTTTTTTCCACGTGGCTCTTCTTTTGCTTGACAAAAATTTCCCCCACTGTGGCTGGGATTCCTTTCCGGAGTCTCATTTTGTTTTAAGAGAGAAGCGTTTTATTTTGGAATGATTTTATATTTTCAGAGGAATCACAAAGATAACACACTGTGTTCTGGTCGGCCCTTCACCCAGGTTCCCCGACGTTAGCGCCTCACGCAGCCACGGCGCCCTCGCCAAGGCCAAGGAGCTCACTCTGGCGCCTGCTGTTATTAAATGGCAAACCTCCTCAGTGGTCCTGCTTTGGTTTGTGTCCCCCCCACAAACGCCCCTCTCCTGCTCTAGGAGCCGATCCAGGGTCCCACGTTGCCCTGAGACTGAGTCACAGCGGACGTTACTTTGAGGCACTTTTCTCTCTCCACCCCGTTTTTAGTGTGCACCTTTGAGTCACCTGTCTCGTTCATCTGGTGGCCTCCTAGCCACCAAAATGTCATTCTTGTCACCCAATCCCAAAGTCATCTCAGATAATGTCTCTTTCCTAAAGTTCCCAACTTCTCTACAATATCTGCGAAGCTGGTAAAATTTTGACAAAATTTAAAGACAGTCTGGGACACGAGCCAGATCTTCAGAGGAGCTTCAAAATAAAATTGGGGGAAAACGTTCCCCGGAGAGCGCTGTGGAAAGGAGTAAGTACAAACCCTCAGGAGTGCAGGTATTTTTTCTTTGCATGCAAATTTGAAAATTTCCATATCCCTCCTTGTTTATGGGCTGAAAGGTTATGAGGCAAAGGTTCTGCACAAAAACCCTGTCTGTGAAGATACTCGCAGAAGCTGCCTTAAAAAGGCTCTTTCTTAGTCATTTTCAATACCCATGGACGTCCACAGATGATTGTCCAGCTAACCCAACTGGGAAATTAATTGCTTGATCGTGCGTGTTTCCAAGTACCAGGCATGGAGGGGCTATCAGGATGTCAGTCTGTTCGATGGTATCTGGAGATGAGCTCACTGCTGGAATCGACTTTTGGGTCTGTAGGCACCAGTGGTGACATCATGGACCGTTGGGAGGCCAGCCTTCCCGTTTGATGCTGTGTGTTCGCATTTCCGTCGTGTCTACATTTGGCTTCGTAAAATTGTAGAACAAAATGACTGGGTGAGCCCTGGCTGGGTGGCTCGGTCAGTTGGAGCACCATCCCGCGCACCAAGACTTTGTGAGCGGATCCCTGGTCAGAGCGCACAGGTTGCGGGTTTGACCTCGGGTAGCGGTGCGTGCAGGAGGCAGCTGCTTGATGTCTCTCACGTCGACGTTTCTCTCTCTCTCTCTCTCCTTTCCCTCTTCCTCTCTCTCTAGAAAGAAAAAAAGTTGCCAAGTGAAAAAAGGCCCATAATCAATTATCTAGCCTTCGTGACACATGCCCGCTTGGCTGAGGGGCGACCTGCTCCCCTGGCCTCTGACTGGCATGTGGGTGGCTCAGGGGGCTAAGCCTGAGCCTCGGGCCCCACCGGGCTGAGCGGTCCTAGGTCTGTCTTTGTTCAGAGCCAGCTGCCTCCGTGTTGCCGGTGGGTGGGCTTGTCTCCCGAGCATCTGGCAGGAAGGTGTCAGGTGCCTTCGGACGCCTGAGGTGCAGGAGTTCTGCTGGGTGCTGGTGGGGTCTCAGGAAGCAAGGCTGGCAGGGATCGAGTCTTCTCCTGTGCTCACGTGGAGCCAAATAGTCTCGGTGGTAGAAGTAACCGATCTTTGCGGGTGTCTCTGTCTCCCCGCATTAACACAGACATGCCTGGTGGTGGCCTGGATGGTCACTTGGGAGCAAACCTGGTGGCTTGTTTGCCTGAGCTTTGCAGGCAGGGATGGACCTCTGGGGGTGGCCTTTTGTTGGAGATTTCTCCTCTGGCCCATTTCTGTGACGTGGATGGTCAGCTGAGGAGAGAAGGGGTCCCCTCACACCTCTGTCTGTCTCCTTAGCTCACCCCTGCTTGGGTCGTGTTAGCCAGACTCGGGGCAGACGGGGTTGGGGCTGGACCGCGTGGGCGGCACCAAGCAGGGGGCATCAGTGTTCTTCCTGGCCATCCTCCTCTTTAGAAAGAAGCCCCTACCGGTTGAGATTTATTTTTAGAGCCTGTCTGATATTTTACGTGGGTGGACCATGCCTTTGGGTCGGGCTCCGTCTCAGAGAGGAGTGGCCTGGTGCTGACCTCACTTGCTGGGGGTACGGGGCAAGCCTCGCAGTCTGATTTTTGCTCTGCCCACATGCCCAGCGAACGCTCGAGTGAAGACCCTGCCTGACGTCTGTCAAGCACTTTGAACTGTTTCAAAGGTTTTCCAGGCCGGTTATTGTATTTGATCTTCGTAACATCCCCAGACACTGAGCCTCGGGGAGGTTAATTGGCCCGCCTGGGGTCACAGGCGGGAAGTGGGACTCAAACTCAAACGGGGGTCTCCTCCCTGTCTGCTGCTACACTCACCTCTGGGAGGACAGGGTCACTGCCGTGCTCATCTGGGGACACACTGAGATACTTCCTGGCACCCACTGCCCCTGTCCGGCTTCAGTGGGAGCTGGGAAGGTAGTGAAGGCCCACAGTGGCCCGTCATTTCTGGAGGGCAGCCCCAGGTACAGCCTGGGTGGCTGGGGAGGTGAACGCACAGGGGAGTGGCAGGGGCTCCCCGGTGGGTCAGCAAGCACAGATTGTGCGTGGGAGCTGGTGGTCCCCTCCTTGCCCCAAGCCTTGTCTCTGCTCTCTCCTCTTCTGAGCGTGTGCTGCTTCCCTCTTGGAAAGGGCAGTCTCTCTGTCCCCTCCTTTCTGCATTTCTGCTCCCCTGGAGGGAGAGGAGGGCTGTGGCCAGGGTCTGGAGCTGCCGAGGGGCTAGCAGGTTTGGGAACAGCTGGCTGAGGGGTGCGGGAGGAGACCCCGGTCCTGGTCATGGGCCCTGTTACAG
Source organism: Macrotus californicus (assembly GCA_007922815.1). Classification (NCBI taxonomy): domain Eukaryota; kingdom Metazoa; phylum Chordata; class Mammalia; order Chiroptera; family Phyllostomidae; genus Macrotus; species Macrotus californicus. The sequence goes on from VMDR010000070.1 coordinate 379,442, forward strand.
CAGGAAGACTTGGAGAGCACGGATGCAAAATGCAGAACAGGAGACGTTCCTGGGGACACATTTGCCTGCATCACAATAATAAAATGGGACAAGGAGGGCGACGGGTTCCAAGCTTCAGGAAGGAGACCTCAGATCCGGCAGAGTTAGATCCTGAAGCTGCTCCCTGCTGTGGGGAGGCGGCCGCAGACTGTCACCAAGCTGTCCTCTGGCTGCAGCAGCCCCCATAGGCAGCCACTTCTGCAGGAAGAGACCCAGTGCGGAGGAAGCCTGCAAAGAGAAACCAGCCAAGGTCCCGCCACATGGGGGCAGCAGCTCCGAGCACTGCCAGCTGCCAGCCGCTGCAGCTGAGATGCCTGCAGAAAGCACTTGCCTATTAACAAAGGACATCTCGAATTTTAAACAGTTTCAGGGAGAGCCCCTGTTCCAATGTTAGTCAGAGTTTCCACTCACATTCGTGTTCCAACGTATCTCCAGAAAACAATCCATATAGTTAAGGCCCGGCTAAAAGTAATTGATCAAGAATAGAAGTCACAGCCAGGGCGGAATAACCCTCAGAAAATCACAGTATGTGGCCGATTTTCTGAGTGGATGGAACCGGGCTTCTAGGTTATGTTGGGAGTATTTGAGCTAAATTAAGTCATGAAAGAAGATAATACAATGAACCATCATTTGAAAGTAATTTAATCATGAAAACTAAAAATTTGGAAGAAAACAGATATTTTACTTAATAGAAACCATCTGCAGTGTACAGTAGGCAAATTGTATAAAAATGAGTAAAACTGCCTCTGGAGGGGAACGGCTCAGGCACCAGCCTATATAATGAAGACGTATATGTGCCTTTTAGCATTTGCGTTGTCTCCTAGACGAGGAAAATCACACCAGGGTCTACGGGAAACAGTTACGCGTTTTATTGCCATCATATGCCTGGTGACAAATGAGGCAATAGAAATAACGCGTTGAGATGGGGTCTGCTCCCACCTCCAAATGGCCCTCGGCTCCGGACCAGCCTGGCCAGCTAGTCTGTGCGGCGCGTCGGGTCCTCAGGATTGTTGTCCAGGTCCTGTTGTGTTAGTGGCTGCTGCCCTCCGGGACCATCTTTTCACTTGTTCGGGTTCCAAGTGTGCTATTTGCCTGGATTTGGCCACCCCACGGAAGGGGCACACGTCCACGTGGCCGGAGTGGCCTTTGTGCGGGACTTTTGGCCGAGAGGACGCAGGTGGGGGAGGGGAGCAGGGTCCCCCCCTTGCTGTGGACCTGCCTAGAGGCAGCCATTGGACAGGGTGCTGCTGTGCTCCGGGGAGAGGGGCCGGCTCACTTCTCTCTCTGGCTGAAGGTCGAGTGACCACATATTTCAAAACAGGCACTTGTTCCTAATCTGCAAATTAACTAAATAATCACAACGGCTAATTATACAGTGTCAGGCCTGGAATACATAGGGCTTGAGTAATAATCAGCTTTTTAAATTAGGTTGGTGACAGTCACTATTAGCTGCGGTGATTTAATAATCCCAATAAATGTGCACATTTTCAAAAGGGGCTCTTTGTAATTTTTTCCCCAGCATTTGCAACTGAATCTGTTAATGAAAAGAGAACACAACAGTTTTATGTTACAAATGATGCCGTAATAGGTAAATAAAAGGCTCCTCCAGACGCCGGTAATGATGGAGATGCCTCGAATGTGAACTGAGGTAGGAGGGGAATAAAATCGGAAATCAAGTTTCTATTTCTGTTTGTTATGATGAATTAAGGCCAGAAAGAGAATCTGATTCCTTTTGTATATTAAGCGTTTTAGGGCAATAAGAAACAGACCCCATTAACAAATACGTAAAGTAAAAATACCTCCCTGAAGATTTAGACTTTGGCAAATTTAGAACAAATAAGATGCAATTTTCTACTTCATATGCTTGCCTGGTTTTGCCTAATATTGTTATAACGTATTGGCTCGAACACCGATCCTGTGCCTCTGGGACCTGGGGAGTGCGCCCTCGTAGTGAAGGTGGGGCAGGTTGGTAGGACGCATACTCCTGCATCTCCATTGCCCCTCTGCCAGGAGATCACCCTCCCAGCAGCCCAGGGCCCCCCAGAACAGGGGTGGGGAGCTCAGGGGGTGCAGACAGCTGAACCGGCTGGGCAGCTCCCTCAGGGACTGGCCCGGACCGCCCTCCCCTGCAGGGCAGTGCCCTCCTTCTCTCCCCCCCCCCCCCCCCCCCCCGCGGCTGATGGCACGTTCTTCTTCCTAGTGGTCAATTGAAATTTTATGGCCAAGTTATTTAAAAGAGACCATAGAAGAGCTAAACGAGGAAAGGATGATGGAAATGCTGCCTGTCTTTTACAATAATTACTCTTGATAGCAATTTGAAGTAATTTGCATTAAAAACACCCATTTAGCCAATCTGCTGTAAAGGGCGATTTCTTGTGTACTGTTTTGTGAGACCTGGGGATTCTTTCTTCCCTCCAAATACAGATTTAGTGGACGTTGTAGGAGTGACACAGGGCAGCCTGGGCTGATCCCTCTGCCCGGGCCGGGTTCGGCGTGTTTGAAACAGCCTGTGCACTGTTAGGGTATTGTACTTCAGGGCAAAATGGGCTCGTTTCTCCTGAATTGTCCTTTTTACGTGGAGCAACTTTTAAAGCCAGGAGATGAGGGCAAAGGTCAGAGCCAGGATTCCAGGCTCCGTTTTTTTTCTCCGCAGAATTCTAGACAAAAATCTCTTATCTTTGAGTCTCTGACTTGTTTTTCTTCAGGCAAGAAGGGTAGTAACCGAGTGCTTTAACGTCTTCACTTTCTGAGGCCTTCCAAACGTACACGCGTGTGTAACTCATGTGGCCGTTGTTGCTGCCCAGACGGGGGTCCGTGTCCTGGCCGTGCCCAGCACCTGGCTCCCACCCACCCCCAGCCCGCCACCGGCTCCCCCGGTCTGGCTTGGTTTTGCGTGTCAGCCAAGCAACAGCAAGCCGAGTGTAGACAGGGTACCTCTGCAACTTCCTCTGGCTTTGGTTTCTCTGTGCTGTGGCTGAGGCTTTCCTGACATTTTTATTTCAAAAAGAGAGCGGAAGGTCCGGGGCTGGCTACACAGGCAGTGACCACGTGGGCCCTCCCTGTTCCTCCTCCTCTGGTTTCTTCTTGTCTGCTGTTTGTGTTCCTTGAAGACGTGCTGATCTCAAACTCGAAGAGGAACAGAGTGCAAATCCAAAGCAGGTGCTCTGTGAGCCTATCGGCTCAGTGTGAGGCTCGGCGGGCAAAAGGTTGAAACATCAGGAAGTAACTGAGCTAGACCTTGAGGGGTCCCCAGGAGCCTCATTTTACAGGTGGAGAAACTGAGGCCCGAGGGGAGGCGTGCATCCGAGTGAAGCCAGGTGGAGAGATCGGGCAATTTCCCAAGGTTTCCTCTACGTGAGTCAATCCCTGAGGCGACCATGTTTTCTGAACCCATGATCCCCGCACTCTGGCTGCGGAACAGAGCTTCTGGGGTTGAAAGTTATGGCTGCAACCAGCCGAAAGCCAAGTGCAGCCTGTTCTGTACTGTTCCCCTTGCTTGTTCTTACCCTGCCCTCCCTCCCCACCCCCCTCTCCCCTGTCTTTCTTCTCTGCCTCTTCGTTTCTCTTCTTTTTGCAGGTGAATATTCTGGTTTGAGCTCACTGGCACCTACAGCTCACGGTGCAGACCTTCCCAGCCTTGGGGGGGCGGAGGGTGGGGGGGGCAGGGGTGCAGACCCAGGCAGGCTGATGGGGCTGGGAATACAGGCTTGTGCACTGAGGGGTGGGGGTGCGGTGCATGGGGTACGAGCTCAGCAGGACCGTCACTGTGTCTCTGCCTCAGGCCAGAGAGCCTTTTGGCTGGGGTACAGGGCACAGGAGCCAAGAAGCCAGGGTCGGGGAAGGACAGGAAGAGGAGGGCAGCTCCAGCTGGAGCCGAGGACTGCGCCTGGCAATGCCCAGGTCAGACACAAGATGGCACTGTTAAGCTTTGCAAGGAGCTAGGTGCTGGAGAGCAAAAGTGACATGCCTCCCTTCCCAGCCACCCCCTCCTGGAGAGGCTCCCAGGGAGGCAGGAAGAGGGGGGAGAGTGGAGGCCTCCTGGACGTTTCCTGGCGCCCACGGCGTGGGGCCCCACTGTCCCCTGGGTGGCTAGGGCTCCCCGAGGTGCAGGAGTGGCTGCTGTCACACCCAGGAATGGTGGGGGTGGTCCTCAGCCGGGCCCTGCAGCTGGGGTCTTGGGCTTTGTTTCCGAACGGGGCAGAAGCAGGACAAAGAGCCACCCAACACCACCAGCGTGGTCAGGACAAACGAGCTGAGCCCCGTGGTTGGCAGGCCTGGTGTGCTGGGAGGTCCTGCGTTTGCTCCTCTGGTGCGGGCTCACGGCTGTGGTGGCCAAGACCCCTTGCAGGGGGTCCTCTGGGCGCCTGGAAAGCCTGGGTCCCCTGCAGTAGGTGAGGACCCCCCACACGCTCAGACCCTGTCTCTCAGAGGCGTTCCTGGGGTGGGGGTCCCGGTGAGGGAGGAGAAGGTGGCTTCCTTCGGACAGTGGTCCCCTTGGCTGTACCGATCCACCTGCCCACCTTTGAGCCCAGCCCGGCCCAAACTCAGGGCCAGTGACAAGCGAGTGCTGGGTGCACTGGGCAGACAGTGGGGCCAGGTCAGCCCCTATGACAACTGTGTGATTCGGAACCGAAATGAAGGGCTTTGGATACGCAGGAAGAGCCTGGAGATCGAGGGCCTGGGCCACAGGAAGTGCTGTTTGGTTAGGGGCTGGGGACCTGCCACAGAGGGAGGCCTGATGTGTGTGGGGGGGTGCTGCGCGTCAGCTGCCAGTCAGTGGGCTGTGCACACAGCCTCGCTGGATCTCGGTACAGCCGTCTGTGCAAGGGGCACGGGGCTCAAATCGCGTTTCAGATTCTGGTTGCACAACAACTGTGACCTAGAGCAGATGAGAAGTCTCCAGGATTCACGACCTGTGGCCAGGGTCAGTGCTGTGTCTTGAGGCTTTTATCTTAGTGCATCTGTACACTCACATGCACACACGACTGCGTGTGCACAGCTGTGTACATGTCAGGTTGCGAGGTCTCTGTGTGAGCCCCTGGCCGCTGCGCTCTGGGAGACGGCACGCACAGATGGCCAGGCTGTAGGGCCCCGTGTGCTTGGGCCCGGCCGGCCCGCGCTGGCTAGCCAGGTGACCTTGCAGCCTGGGCCCACTGAACGCCGAGCTGTGTGGCTTTTGCTAGAAAACCAGCGCTCTGACCGCCGCTTTTGTCCGGAGCGTAACCGCCCTGCCACCTGCTGCCGTGGACGGCCCCGTGTTGCTCTTAGAGACGAGGCCTCCGGCACACGGCCACCGAGCGCGAGTGATTTTATCTTGAAGGGCTGCTTGGTTTCCCTGGGGGGGGGGGCAGAGAGGAGTCTGTTGGATGGAAGAGCCCACCAGGACAGGTGTCCGGCGAGGACCCCAGGGGGTTGCAGAGACCAGCAGGAGAGGAACGGCGGTGGAGAGAGGCCAGGGCTCCTGAGGTCGGCTCTCCCTCCTGCTCTGAGTGCCAACCGTCCCTGCTCTGAAAGGTGCCATCGACCCTTTCTGTCATCACTCATTGATCGACTCTGCAAAGGTCTGTATTACTGGCTTGGGCAGAAGTGCAGGTGTCGTCTTTGTTTCTCATGCGCCGGTGTCTCAGGACAACGGACTGGGCAGAAGGCAGTGTCCCTTGACACGCAGAGCCGTGGGGCTGTGCTGCCCCCTCTTCCGGGTGGCCTGGCTGTCAGTCCAAAGCGTGATGTCACTGCAGAGGCTCTGCGCATGTCTCTGGCCACGCCCACCGCTCACCTGCTGCTCCCCTGGGCTCAGCCAACCTCCTGAGACTGCCAGCCCTCGTCCCCACCTGCATCACTGCCGTCGGCGGACCCAAACTGAGGACTGGGAGACCTGTGTCCCAGCTCCGGGCACATCTGTGCTCTGACCTCAGTTTCCTCACCTGAAGAGCAAAGAGGCCGCGTGCCATTGTCTATAGAGCCCCTGGGCTCCAGAAGTCGCCGTCTCTAGTCAGGCAGGGTGGGGGCAGAGGCGACTCATGTTGTGTTCACGTCACTCGGGCTGGTTGTCTCTCCCCCAGATCCAAGTTTCCTGGTTCTCAGCTTCACCTTGAGCCAGACCCTAATTTCTGGCAACTCAGTCCACAGCAGCGTTGGGTACATGATCAGGATCCCCGCTGGGACCCCTCAGTCCTGTTTCTGATCCGATGGAAACTTTTAACCTTTCAGGGCCTCATGCAGTGAAATCCCTGGGGTTTCCCTGTTAGTTTTATAACCAGCACCACTGGACCTGCTAAGAACGGACATCCAGCCCAACTGCACGCTTGCTGGACTACCTGCTTTACCTCCGGGCCCCACCAATCTGTTCTATGGTTTTTACAGACGACGTTTAACCAGCGTGGCCCTCGTTGTATGCGCAGACATGAGACAGTAGGAGGCGCTCTGCAGGGAAGAGGGAGGAGTGCTCTGTCCTCCAGGGTGTCTGGGAGGCACAGGTCAAATGCATTTGAACGGTTCCATCTTGCAGACCTTCTCAGAGCCTTGTTGACACCAGGAGCCCTGGGTGGGGGCTTCGGAGGCCTGCCCTCTGCCAGCCCGGCCTCCACGCTGCATAGAGATTGAGGGCCCGAAGTTGAGGCTGCAGCAGGAGCTGCCTGCCATCTCTGAGGTCCTCTGCAAGCTTGGTCCCCCAAACTGTAGGTTCTCTCATCCTTCTAACCAGTCAGCCACGAGGAGTTTCCAAGATGGAAACGGCCACTCCCGTGCGCCATGGGGCTCCCAGTGCATCAGACATGGCCTCTGCCTGCACGAAGGTTCTAGTCTCCTCGGGAAAGCAGGGAGTGCCAGGAGTGTCCTGCTGGCTCAGGGCCCCTACGGAAGCCATGTGGTTGGGGGTTTGGGTGTCATCGGGGTTTAATGGAAGAAGCTGGACCTCCGGTGCGTGCTCTAGAAGGTGGTGTTTGAATGGATGGGGAGCACAGGGAAGGTTGGCACGATGCGGTGGAAGCAGCAATGACGAGGGTGGGGTGGTGCCCCGGCCTCCTTTCAGAATGGCATCACGGGGACGCTTGATCCCAATGCTGCGTGTGGCAGCCCGGTTGTACTCCAACAGGCTTTCTCCACCTTGTCCTGGCTTCTGCCTGTCTGTCCATTATCACTGATCAGGCTACTCCCTCCCGCGTGAGTTTTCCACATGCAAGGTCACCCACTTCTACTCGGAAGTGCAGTGTGACCTGCTGGCCATTTCCCCTTCACTCTCGTGAGTGAGGGGTCTGGAGGCGGCGCAGTGGTCCTGTGGCCTGCCTGCGGTGTCCTGAGGACACCAGAGGCAGCGATAGGTGGCACAGGGACCTGTGTCTGCCATGCCTGTAAGCACTGAGCAGTTGCTTTGGAACTGAGGAAGCGGCTGAACTGCAGAGACAGAATCTGTGACAACTGTTGTCTGTGGGACGTGTCTATTGACCTTAAGTAATCCTGTAAATTAATCAACTCATTCATTTGTTCCACAGACTATATTCACTCGCGGGCTTTGCATGGGCTGTGCTCTCCTGAATCAGAGGGGAGAAGGTTCAGGCCTGTTCTGGGGTGCTCATGATGGACAACCGAGATGAACAGATATATGGGAACCCCGGGCAGCAGATATTGTACTGAGCTCAGTGCCCACGTATCGTGTCCCTGTCCCAGACGCTGGGGGAGGGTCTCCACTTTCCTCCCTTTCTCCTCTTGTGGCATGTGCACACCAGCCCTCTCCAAGCTGGTGAGAGGGTTTCTGATTCACCTGGCCATGCATTTTATAGCTGTGGGACCTGCAGGGTAAGCCAGGGTGAAGACCTTGGCCCACGTGGTTATCTGGTGTTTGTTCTCTCCAGGCACCAGGGTCATGGCCCATTCAGGGGTGAAGACCCGGACCAGGGAGGAGGGGACGTTAACTTCGTCTGGAGAGCCAGGGAGAGCGTGATGGCAAAGGAGACGGAGTGGGGTCTTGAAGGATGAGTAGGTGGGAGTTTGGGACAGAAAACAATATGGGTAAAGGACACAGGCAAGAGAAATGGGGGTGAGGAATCTGTGAGGGGTCAGGTCTGGTGGGGGTGTTTGGGGTGGTCTGGAGAGAAGAAAGCTGAGGGCTGAACGCAGCCTCCTGGGAAGGGCCTCGTGTGTCCATGCGGGAGTTTGCATTCTAAGCTGCGAATGACTTTGAGGCCGAGGACTTGCGTGAACTTCCTCTTGTCCTCTGTTTTCCTCAAACAGAGTCGCATGGGGCTTGTGGTCGGGGTCACGCAGCTGGAGGCAGGTTTCTTTGGGGTAGAAGCACGGAGCGGCACGTGGCCCATTCCAGGAAGGACCCCACCATCTGTGGGCCTCGGAATGAGCAGGTCGTCTGGGGCGAGCTCTGCCTGTCTGCCGTGACACGATGACATGACGTCATTGAGAGGACCTGTCCAAAAGTCCCTGCCAACCCTTCCGAAAGTTAAACATGGAATGCTCGTGTGCAGCTCCACCCCAAGGTAGATGCTCAAAGGAACAAATATTTGCACATAGACGCTTATGCAGGGCTGTCCACAGCCACTGAAAGGGGAAACCAGCCCCAATGCCCATCCGCAGGCAGATGGATAAGTAAATATGGTCTAGCCACACAATGGAATGCCACCTGGCCGTAAAAAGTAACGAAGTCCTGACACCTGCCACAACGTGGGTGATGCTTGAAAATATGCCAAGTGAAAGAAGCCAGGCAGAGACCCCACAGTCTATGGTGGCATGTATAGGAGAGGTCCATAACAGGCAAGTTCATGGACAGGGCACAGATTCGTGGGTCTGACCCAGGGTGAGGGGAATGGCAGAGGGGTGGCTATGTAATGGGAACAGAGTTTTATTTGGGGTGATGAAAATGCTTTGGAACTAGATAGGGGTGATGGCTGCACCTTAGGCATGTGACCAGTGCCATTGGATTGTACGCTTTCAACTGCCTAGTTTTAGGCCACGTGAATTTCAAGGCCATAGAAAGGTAAGTCCTCATGACCACCAGGCCCCGGGGGGCACTGCCTGTCGGCCTTGTCCCCGCCCCTCGGCGAGCACCACCCCGGGCAGCTCCCGGGAGAAGAGGATTCTTCCCCGTGCCAAGTGGTTCCACCATGCTGACCTGTCTGACTCTGTAAATCACTTTCTTGAATGCAAGATAGTAAAGGGCAAAAGTTATTCCTTGCCTATTCTTTTAATTGCCGGGATCAATAGGCACAATAGATTTGAATTGAGAAATAGTCTCCAGGTAACATTTAGGAAGAATCATTGAGATCAGCACATAGAGAGGGACTGTCACCCCCCTGAGGGGACTGGCTGCTGTTGGGCTCTGTCCCCGCAGCTGGCTCTGTGGTCCGAGTAAGTGAGACCAGGGGGATGGCCCCCACTTGGTCATGTGGACAGGCCTTGGATGCTTCTGCGAGTGTGAAGTCAGTGGGAGGGTCGTGCCCTGGAACTGTGCTGGAGGGTGGGGCTCTGCTGTGCCGCCACGGTCTGATGGAGGCAGGAGTCCCCAAGCAGAGAACAGCCCCGGGGTCGCCGGGCCAACCACTCTGCTCAGTTCTGCGGTGGGATGGAGCTGAGGCCTCTTTCTCAGGGACTTTCCCGCCACGGCACCTGGAATGCTGGCCTGGCGGGGGCCAGCGACTCTTTCTTTTGGTTTTTGTTTGGGACATCAGACCTGGTGGTGTGGGGCCACTCCTCGTGCTGGGCTCAGGGCAGTTCACACGGCTGGCCCCACCTGCCCACGTGTTCCTGTGACCACGGGAGGGACAGCTGGTCTCAGAAGAGAAGCAAGTTTCCAGCCTGATACCTGGGGGTGACAGTCAAGGGAGAAAACGGTTTTGTCGATGCCTCCTATCGTACGCGGGCTGGTTGGACAGCTCATCAATAGGATCGGGGGACAGGATTGATCTTTTACTTATAATGCAGAGCATTCAATGGATGGCAAAAGTGCTTTTAAAAGGGGCCCATGGAAGACTTTGAAAATATTAATTAGTGCGTGGAAGCATTCTGCAGAGCATTTCATAGTGAAACCGCTCCAGGGGGTTGCTCGGGATGAATTATTAATCAGAATCCCTCTCCACTCGGTCCTCCCCACCCTGATTTCATGGGAGTGGGTGTGGGCTGGGCATCTGTTCCACTCATTCACTGCTCATTTCGTGTAGGTGGGGAGGCGGGGGCCACCCACTGGGGCCCGTGTGTCTGGATAAAGGACAAGCCCCAGCTCCCAGAGCACATGGTAGAGGGGAAAGGCCGCCTTGGGTTTGCTTCTTCACATTCTGGTTGGAAACCAGTGGGTATGACTGTGGGGGTTAGTGTGAGATTTCGTCAGGATCCAAGCCAGGAGGAGGGATGAGGCTCAGGAAGAAGCAGCTTTTGAGAGGAAATTCAAAGGTGTCTCTGCAGACCTATGACCCCCACTCTGGCTGCATCACCGGTGGGAGAGATCACTCTCTGCTTCCCCGCTGATCCCGACTGTGTTTCCCGGGCAACAGCGAAAGGTGACCAAAGCTTCCCCAAACACAGCACCCTGCACGAGTGTGCGATCGGTTCCCGGCTGAGTGCGAAGCGGGGCCTGCTCTCTCCGGTTGTCAGAAGCACAGATTTGCAGAAATATCAACATATTAGTAAGGACACTTTGCTTCAAACTTATCGACTAATTCAATCAAGGATCATAGAAATGCTTACAGTCCCGCACAACTGAACAGTGAGGATCAGGGGGTTAACCTAGTTATTATGAGCACTCCTTCGCTTGGAAACGAGCCAAAGCATGTATTCACAGGAATGCCTAGACAGCCGGAGTCTGTCCGCCTTGCGCCTCCCCCTCCCCCACGCGTTTCACACTTTGCATTTATTGGGCTCCGTATCCTTTCTCTTTGAAAAATATGTGCAGATGTCTTCGCTGGCTGGAAAGGAGTCAAACCCCGTGTCTGCAACGGTGGAGATTTCTGCCATTATGAAAACGGAGACAGTCAGAGGGAATGGTAAACGCCGCACTTTCATTTTATGGGGGCTCCCTGTTTTCGGGGTATAAAAGAAATGGCCTTTCTTGTTCAAAAATAAATTTGTTGACTGGACGGACCTCTTTGCTCTGTAGGTTTTACAAGGACCACTCTGGTCTGCTGGGCCATACACATGTGTACTTCCCCCCCAAAAGTTTGAGGTGTCTCGCTGGACTCCTTTGTGTAACCCTCCAGGGAAAATCGCGAACTATAAGCGGAGCTGGAATTTTTTGTGTTGGCAACTTCCTGCAGTTCTGATGGAAAGAGGTCGTTAGTGGTGGACTGTTCTGGAAGGGAGGGAAGCGGTCCCATTCCAGCCCTCTGAAACGGCACCAAGACGCCTCTGCCTTTCAGGCAGTTCAGTGCATGAGAAATCTCCCTGGAACCAACCTGGGGTGTCCCTGGCACCGCGTCCTCCCAGCTGGCTCTGAAGCCAAACTGATTAATATTTTAAGCGTGTAGACGACTTCCAGACCTTTGGAGGCAAATTTCTCTCTCCATCTTCCTTTCTGCATGTCTTCCCCTCTTGAAGAGACAGAGAGAGAGAGAGAGAGAGAGAGAGAGGGAGGGAGAGAGAGGTCCCAGCTAGCTAAAGGAATCTATAAAATTTCACATCCCTGGTATGAGATTATGATTTTATTCACTTGATTTCATCAGAATTAAGTCCAGATTTAAGAGAGAAAAACTTGTTCTGCAAACAGCAAAAGCCGTATCCGACCCGGTGCTGGTGGCATTATAAGGGTTTGGCTTCTGGAGCGGGACCTGACCCGCGGTGCCCCCTGCAAACCGAGCTCAGAGCCAGACCCCGGCAGGAGCCGGCCCCACCGCCCGCGGCCTCGTTACCCACCGCACACACAGACAAAGGAATCTGCGGCGAGCAGTCTCGCGTCTGTCAGAGGGCCTGCGAGAGATGGCGAAGTTTTATTTTTATTTATTGTTTGCTGATGATTTACATGCCCCACGCTGCCAAATCATAAGCAGAAAGAAGCCCGTGTTTGGCTTCTATCAGCTCAGAGAATTAAGGCCATTTTTTTCCTGGACATTTTTTTTTTAACAGCCCCAGTACCTTGGCTGGATTCCAGTTCAGGTAATTACATTCTGTCTTCCTAAATTCCCTTGTAACTCCAATTGGGCAAGCTGCTCTTCACTTCCCTCCTCGAAGCTGATGTGCGGGGCGCCTGGCACCAACGGGGTGGCATTCCAAGAGTGGGTCCCAAGGTGTTCGGCTGCAAACGCTCTCGCGGCAGCTTCTGCGTGCAGGGCTGTGAGCAAATGGAAGTGGTATTATTTATTGCTGCTCCCCGTCCACAGCTGCCAACCCGAAACTATCTCTGAATGACATTTCCAATGTGAAGGCCAAGGTCATCAGGGATGATCAGATACAAGGGTCCATTGTGCTCACCTCCAGAGTTGCCGGGTGACCGAAAACAGCGCGGGGAGCAGAGAGGGGGAACACAGGTCCCAGCATGGGACACCTTCCCTCTTATGTCTCATTTCTCACAAAATGACTTTTTAATTTTTTTTGGCTTTGGATTTGCTTTTTTTTTTTTTTTTGCTATCTCTTGAATAAAATTAAGGAAGATTATTGGCCTTTTTTTATTTTTTAAAGAGATGAATGGAAATGGGAGACTTTTCCTTGGAGAAAAAAATGACATGCCCCCCTTTTATAAGCCTGAGATTCACTTCAAGTTACTTCTTCTAATGTTTATAGAGGACCCGCCGTGGACTAGACCTTATCGAAAGGCTCTTTGGGCCCCATAAGCACTTGCTGTTTTTATCCTTTTTCGCTGGCATTTATTTTAATTATGGGTGTCCAGGTGTGTTTTAAAAACGATGAAAGTCCTTCCTAGGCGATAGCTTCCATGCGAAGAGCCGAAGTCGAGACAGCGAGCTCGCGTGGCAATGCCTTGCAGAGAGAGCTGCATTTAGGGAAGATGCATTTCCCAAGACGGGCACCGGCGTTTGCCACGGAACGGAACACAGAGTGTGTACACTGAAAGACGGAGAAGGAAAATCTGATGTCTGAAAACCACTTTCATTGTAAAGGTAAACACGCCAGCAAAGCCGTCCCCTCCGCAGCTGCCTTCAGAGATTCAGGCGAGCACAGCCATTGCCAGTCCCGGCGTCTCCTACTTCCTGCGAAACGAGGGGGCGGAGGTGGCGTGGATGGCGCTTCTGAGCAGGTGCTGTCCTAGCCCCGGCCCTTCCACATCCCCCCCACCACCCTGAGCCACAGACACCGTGCCCTGGCACTTTCAATTTTTATTTTGTTAGCTTTGATTTCCCCAACTCTGCATCCTCTGCCCCCAGGTGCCATGAAGCCACAGTGCTATCTGTTTATGCCGAATGACCAAAGCCACTCGGAGGGAATCGTGGCCACGTCTCATGTGAGGTCCTATCGTCCTGGGATCGGACAGTAATTCCTTTCCGCCCCTTTTCCCTCCAGTAGAACTGCTCCGTACAAAGCATCGAGTGAAGGCAGATATTAAACAACTCAACTCCATCCAGTGATCTCCTCTGGGCTTGTAACTCTAGTGAATTGCATTTTTTTCTAATTACAGGAAAAACAGCAAATTGGCAAACGTCAGGAAGTGGGTACACCCCCTCTGATTTACAAGGAAGAGTGTAGGATGACTTTATCGCTCAGGAATTCAGTGGAATAAATTTATGGTTAGCAAAATTCATGTTCTCAATACGATGAAGGTCCTTTAACTTTTAACACACATTGCCATGAAGCTGGGCAGGACTCGTGCGGAAATGGCCGTCTACAGCTGCTGGAAATTGATCTATCCCCGGATAACCGTTAGGGCTCCAGACCAAACTGTTGCAAAGAAACAGTTCTTTAATTTCGGAGTTTGGGGCCGTCCATCATTGTTCATGCATATGTGCGTTGTGTGTGTGGGCGGAGGTGGGTGGTGGCCTCCCGTCTGGGGGCGGTCTGGTGATTTCCACGCAGCCCAGGGGCCTGGCTACCCAGGGTCTGTCTGCACCGTCACCCTTCTGGGATTCGCAGCCACAGCAGCTCCTTCTTTGGCCTCGGTGACATTCTTCAAAGAATCATGTGGTCCACACTGGAAATTTTGGCATTGATGTCGGTGGCATTACTAACTTGTGTTTGGAAAAGTGTGTTGTGACGATCTGCTGTGTACAGAGCAGTGATGTGAGGCCCTGGGGGCGGGGCCACTGAGCCAGGCACCGCCTCCGTCCCGCGGTATTTACAGTCCACTGAGAGACGGAAAGTACAACAGGCAAAAAGACCACGTAAACAACTGAGCGTGGTGGGCACACTGAGCTGTAAGTGGGAATATGGGGTCCCCTGCTGTAGGAGGTGCCATTGAAAGGGGACACATCCCAGGCTGGTGAGGGCACAAGGCTCAGTGGGGTTCAGTCCACCCCGGAAGCCCACGCTACATCCCAGGCCACCGCGTGTGAGCGCTGGCCAGCTGGCTCTCTCCTGTCCCGCAGAGGACCAGTCATCTCTGGCTGTGCACCAGTTTTGTGCAGAGCTTCCTGTCTCCACACGTGGGGTGGCTCTGTGCACACCTGCTGGGCTCACAGCCTCTGCCCAGGCACCTGATCCAGAGGAATTAACGCCAGCACTCCAGCCCCTGAATCCAGGTGGGGTCGTGCCCTTGTCTGCAGCTTTGAGCCTGGACGTGAGGGTCTGACCTTCGGTGGGTAGCTGAGGACGAGGACACAGAACCCTAAACCATTTTCACCTTCTTTACAGCTTTCTCCCAGAGAAGACACTCACTGCAAATTCATCTGTGTTAAAGAAATAATGGGATTTTATGACTTTTTTGTTCCTTCTAGTAAAATTAAGAGATAAAAATTAAGATACAAATTCAGAGACAAACATAGACAGGCAAGAGTTATAAATAGTTGAGGAACAAGGGGGATTTATCCTGAGTGATTAATTCCTTATCTCTTTTATTTCTGAAATGTTATTGAGCATGTAGCATGAGACCCACACTCCTAACCCTCCTGACCTCCTTCCCCTGCCTCTTTTCCACCAAGCATTTGTTGAGCGCCTACCTGCTCCTGGTGAGATGCTGCCAGGTACTGGGGTCACTGGGATGGAGAAAGGGTCCCTCTGTCTCCATGAAGCCCACGAGACAGCTCTGCACTCATCGGCCTCTGGGAGAAGCCTCACCCACATGCACCTGTGCACAAGTGAGCCGTTGGTGCACCCTCTGGGGAATGCAGAGCACGTTGTGACTGGAAACATCTGGGGGGCCTCCCAACGGTGGTGGCACCTGATTTAGGCCTTGAAGACAGAGTTGGATTTTACTGGAAGGAATCGCGCGGAGAAGGACACTCCCTGATGGAGGCTGTGGTATGGGGCGCAGAGGGGCAAGGCCTGGGGTGGATGGGGCAGGGGTAAGCCATATACCCAGGGTCTCCCAGGCTGATGTGCCAAGCAGTCTCCACCGTTGGACCTTTCCACAACCTTCCTAGAACCCTCAGCATTCACTAGTTTTTTGTACCATTCTATGGGATCTGTTTCTGCTGATCTGGCCTTGACCACAAAGTGGCTGTGATCCAAGGTAAAGGGTGGGATGCCTTGGAGCAATGGCTTTGGTGGGGCCTGCCAACCTACCACATGGGTTAGATGGGCCGGTGCCCCTCCACTGCGTGCACTTGCATCACACCTGTGCCCAGACAGGCAGCCACTGTGGAGGCTCCGCCATTCGCCTAACAATGGTCTGTGGAACCTCGGATGACAATCGGGGAAGCATCTTACCATTCTGTCGTCTTGAGCAAATTTGTGCCTAAAAGAGAACACACCGCACCCTCTGCAGATGTTTGCTTTGCTGTTTAATATTTAGCGTGTTTATAACGGGCTTTGCAGGGAGATCTGCGGGAGAATTCGCTTGACAGCCAAGAAAACATTATTTTTGCCTTAGTTCGCCTTTATGCCTAAACCACGTGACTTCTTATTTCTATGATAAAGTGGAATGCTTTCGTTCTCCTTTCTCAGCGAATGTTCAGAGAGTCGTGCCGCGACGCAGACCTGATATGATGGGAACCTTTCCCTGGTGCCCATTGGAAGTTGCTACTTGTTGGGTGCGTCCTCTTCTTGATCTGGGAAGTTTCCATCGAGGCCTGGGATGTGCCAAGCAAGCCAGGCACCTGGCCCTTGTCTTTGTGGAGCCGACCGTCTGGGAGGGGGCGTAAGGAAACCCCATGAATAATTACGGTAAGAGATAAGGCGTGATGGGGTTCTAACAGTCACATAGCTGATGAGAAGGGTTGACCATGGGGAGGTCATTCCTGTCGGGGAACTTGGGGACTCCCCCTCAGAGTGGCTCCAGCTTGAGTAATTTCCAGTCTCCAGTTGGGTTTAATCCATTAAGCAATAGATCCGTCCAAGTTCACACCTGTCTGCAGTGCCTTCTGGTGCTGGATGTCATGGCTACTTCTGAGAAATCCCAGGGCTGGGTCTCCACTTGTTTGGCTGATAAGCAAGGAGGACAGAGAAAAGGACCCGTTCACAAATGTCCCCGACCATCCGTTCTGCACACACGGGCTGGGTGAGGGGATACAGTGGTCTGGAGCCCTGTGAGCCCATGGAAGTTATGAAATGCCCCCTTGTGCCTGGTCAGCAGTGGTGAGCCCCTTGTTTCCAGGATCTGCTTGTCTCAGAGAGGCCCAGTCTGGGTCAGGTCAGCCCTCATTTCCTGGGTGCTGGGCAGTCAGAAACAAGGAAACCACTCAGCCCCAAGGACTACTAGACTCGGGGGACAGAGCTGGGCAGAGCCGGCCCCCTGTGGGGTCCTGCTGCACAGGATGTTGGTGCCAGGCTGATTGGGGTGGGCTCCTCAGGGCTCCTGTTTTGTCCTAAAGAGGGGGCTGGGCCACAGGGCAACCTCTTATGGGTTTGCTAAAGCCGACCTTGGCTCTCGGGCGAGAGGTGTTTGATGCGGGCGTGCCTGAGGTAAAGTGAGTGGGTTTCCCCGATGTTTCTGATGGTCTCCTTAGAAGAAGCCCAGGGCGGATGGGTTCCTCCTGAGGGCACACAGCTGCCATGTAGCCTGGGTAGGTGACCAAATGTCCCTGTGCTGGGGGGAGGTCCCCACAGAGGAGCTGAGCACTGGCCCACCTCTGGGTGCCAACACCAGGTGTCCGTGACCTACAGATGCATCTGTCCTCTCCTCCCACAAGGTGCTTGGAGGAGCCCTCCCAGGACTAGGAAGGAAGCGGTGGCTGGGCAGGGCTGCTGGGCACAGGCAGAAGAGCGCCCCTGGCCCCTGGCCGTCCTCTAGGGTCGCTGGACCATCTCCTGCTCTGTGGGCCTCGGTGGTCCCTGGAGAAGGGAGAGTGAAGAAGAAAACGTGAAAGCCATGAGCGCGTTAGGTGGTCAGGAAGCCCAGAGAAAATCAGAACAGTCAGAACTTCCCCAGGAAGAGAGATGATGTTGGACTGACCTCTGAGTCTGGACCCGATGAACAATCACCCGGGGAGGCTGGTCAACTCCCGGAGGGAATAAAAGCAAGAGGGACGACTTGATTGGTTGGGATCCCCATCAAACAGCAGGCCCTCTCCAGGCCGAATACGCTCACAGTGCATTTGAAGAGCTGGACGAATGGGGAGAAGTGATGACACCTCAGCCTACTGTGGTCCTTGACACTGTGGAGTGATGGAACACAGGGAGCCCAGACCCCTGAGGGCAGGAGCCGGAATAACCAAATAAAGAAGACACTCCTCACGGAGGAAGGAGCCTTCCAAGGCAGCGAGCTCGTGGCTCGGGTTTGGGAGTGGCTCCATTTTCCAAGGCGGTCTGCGTTTGCTGAATCCATCCCGGCTTCCTGCCATTATTGTCGTGGTCGTGATAGGTCTCGTGGTCACAGCTGTCTGACTCCGGGACACTGGGGGCTCATGGAATCTGTCCTGCCGGCTTTGAGGACAGAGGTGGCATTGTTGTTTCCAGTGAGGGCAATTCGGAGAGCAGTGTCCATGTCTTCTGGACCTTGATTTCTGGACCAAGGGATACAGAACCCAATCTTGGGGAGGAATTGAATTTGCCTTTGAAAATGCCAGTATTTGCAAACAAACTACACCACGATGGGTGCCCGGCGGCCTGAGGCTTGCCCGCCAGCAGCCGAAACGGGACCTTCTAAAGGAAAGGAAGGGTTTGTACACATGGCATGTACAAATAGCCGGGGGGCTATTTGCAGCCAAAATGGAAGGACATTCTTTGCTGCTGGAGTTTCCTTTACTTTGCCAACCTGGGTGCCCCTTTCCGGAGGGAGGAGCTGCTTTTCCAAACTGCCAGTACTCTGTCCGGCCACATGCTCTCCCCTGAGGTCTGTGGCGAAATGTGGGTGACCTGCGGATGCAAATCCCCAGCGCCCAGGGTCACTGGAGAAATAGCAGCTTGAGGTCATTTCCGTGCATCTCAATCAAAGCCTCTCCAAGGGCGCTCCGGCCTCTCTTGGTCTTAAGAAGAGGCTCCCTGCTCGTCCAGGCGCTGGGGCCCTCGGGACCAAAGCTAAGTGGAGCCCACTTATCCGTGTAAACACGGGCATCGATTCCAACAGGCCTTATTGTCTCTCGGCACCACCGGCGTCCGCGGAGCCCTTGAAGATGTATTTGCAGCTCCTACACACTGTCCGTGAACCCTCACCCCTCCTTGCTCCCTTCCCATCCTCCATAAAGCCACGCAGGGTGCGCCCTGCCCACCCCGGGGAAAGTCCCAGGGCGCCCCGGCAGCCACACCCCAAGCCTGTCCGCGCGCCCGCCACCTGCCTTCGCCATCGTCCAGGCGGTTGGGGTCTTGGTCAGGGAGCGCGCATTTCCATCGGTTAATTAGAAGCGGGAGTGGGTGGAGCCCCGCCCATGGCTCGCGCTCCGCCCGCCAGGGGCGCCCTCCCCGCCGGCCGCCGGCCCTTTGATCGCCCGCGGCCAGGGGCCCGCGACAGGGCGGGCAGGTGGCATCAGCGGGGCGCAGCGCGCTCCAGCGCTCGAGTCCCTGGGCCGCGGCGCGCTCCCCGCCACGCCGCACATCAAGGCCCGGCCGGCCGGCGGGCGCCTTCATTAGCGGCCTGAAATTATAATATTATGTTAAAGAACAAAGCTGCTCCCCGGAAAAATATGTGCTGCATATCTGACAAAGATAAATTGGATTATTCAAAATATTCCTGATGAAATGTTACATTTTGCAACTAATTATCAATCTGTTTTATCTGCAGACCAGCTGGGCATTTTTGTGCATGCAAGACCTGCCTTTCCAATGATCTTAAGATGTCACGGCAGCATTTACATCTTTTATTTCAAGATTTAAATAACTAGGAAGTAGCTAATGCAATTCACTGCTGAGAAGAAAGGCGAGCTCGTTGATTCCCTTCCAAAGCTATCTCCTCCTAATGAACTTCTTTGGACTCTGAGTAATGAGGCTTTATTCAAATAATGTTTAAGGAACCCTCTGTCAGTGTAATTTCTAAAAAATGGGACCCATGTTTAATGTATTTGAAACATCTCTATTCATACGGTATTAGCTCAAGCAAGGCCACAATAGCGCTTGCCAAGGAGACTTTGGTGTTGCTCTTTCTCTTGAACTTGGCCCAAGCCAAGCCTGCCGGTGCCCTGACAAGTTCAAGGACGTGCTTCGTATTTCTAGAGCGGCTGTGTTGCAGGGACTCTGGGTCGATATAGATCCTCACGGTGGAGAAGACCCCGCTTTCTGCTCTTGTCTCTCCGCCAACATCTCTCTGCCGTTCCCACCGATCTTGGGGATCGGGTCAGTGTAGTGTTCTCATTGTTTCGGGGGCATTTTACGTCTTCAGGCAGCAGAGGGGCAGAATCTGGTGGATTCCAGGCCCTAAACACTCTCCCGGGGGGCGGGGGCGGCTGGAGCAGGCATCCACCCTTCCACGTGTTTCCAGTCAACCCACTCACTCTGTGTGGCCTGTGCGCCCTCATTTAGGTGGAGTGACGCTGTAGACACTTGTGCAGGAGCCGGAGTGCTTGGCCACCTGCTCCGGGCTTCACAGTGTCACAGCTCAGGGGCGAAGGTGGACTTGTCTCCCATTTGTTGAGTAGTCTTTGCTTTTTCCATCTTGGGGACATTCTCAACCACACTGGAGGGAGGCGCCAAGGCCGGCCTTCACTCCCATTGCCCAGGTGGGGCAGCTGAGGCTCCGGGCAGGAGATGCTGTGACAGACTCGAAGGCACCCTGGGAGCTGCGCCCCGGGGGCGTCAGGCTCCAAGCCTCTCCCCGGAGGCACCAACACGGCACCTCCCAGAGGTCCATGAGACGGGCGAAGGGTGAACTTATAGTCGCTGGGAGGAGCACATGGGCACCTGTTGGGGTGTGGCTCCCCCGTTGCGGCTGAGAGGTCTTCAAAGTGGGGAGAGAGAGCATGCCAAGGAAATCAAGCAGCCATTTTCCCACTGAAAGTGACAGAACAGACATTCTTCTTGCTTTTCCAATTGATTGCATTGTGACTGCTTTCCCATAAAATTGCCCCCAGACAGGTTCTCGAGGCTGTCACGAGGCTGTTTGAAATTTTGCGTGAAGCACATCGACGCGTGCATTTCTGTACCTATCTGCATAGCTCCTTTCGCCCTTATTTGGCTTGATGAGAAAATGTCTTTTGTTCAGATTGCAAAAGAAAATTCCCCCTGATCTACTTTCTGCCTGATTGGACTCCTGGGGATTCCGTTCTGACGTTTCTGTGTTAACGGTCAAATTATGAAGACTTAAAGAGACACGGACTGGACCTTCCCAAGACCGAGCTCTTTGGTGAGTCCAACCTCCTATTTTTTAAAGGCTTCTTTCCTGCCGAGATGCTTCTTCTGTAGGAATCCGAGGTCGTCGCCGATGCGGAGGAGCTGGGGCCCCTTGGAGCTCAGAGGAGACCCCACAGGCCTGTGGTTTTCCCTGTCAGCTTTCGGGGACTTTTGCTCAAAGAGAGTTTTGGGCTTTCGCCAGATGATGCCGAATTGTCCTCTCTGAATGGAGAGTAAAATCTCTCTGTCACAGAGATGCCTATTTATAGAGTACCAAATGGTGGATGCTGTGTGGTTTTTCTAAAATAATTTCTCAGCTGAAAATGAGATCATTTGTATTTTGGAACCCATAAAACCATTTTCATTTTCACTTCTATACAAGAGTTATTGTGAGTGTGAATTATTTAACCATCTTAACAGTATGTGGCATAAGGAGATGTTAGAATCCTCCAGAAAAAGGTCGTCGTGTCTTTCCCATTCACTCAGAAAACGCCTCTGTCCTTCATCTGTGGTGGCTCGTGTGTCTGGGTCCTCGGTGGGTGAGAAGTCTTTATTTAAGTCATCTAGAGTGGGGTGGACTGGCAAACCTCCCCTGCGAAGGGCCGGATGACACGCGCCTTCGGTTTCCCGGCCGTCCTGCCTCTGTTCCAACAACTGTCTTCTGCATGGCAGCTCAGTAGCAGCTGTAGACAATATGCACGTGGATGAGCGTGGCTGGGTTCCAGTAAAACTTTATTTACGGGCACTGAAATCTGAATGTTCTGTCATTTTCATGAGTCATGAAATATTGTTCTTCTTGTTCTTTCAGCCACTCACAAATGTAACAACCTTTCCGCGTTGGTGAGCCGTGCAAAAACAGGAGCTGCCTGCACTTGGCCACGGGCTGCAGCTGCTCCCTCTGCCTGAGGGGTGATGTGGGTCCTTCCAGCTGCTCAGACTCCTTCGTTGCTCTTGCAGGGGTGAGTGGACAGGGCTCTGTTACAGATCTGTGTCCCCTGGCAGGACATCAAGCTCTCTCGTGCTTTCCTCCCTCGGTTTCACTGAGGCGTACTCGACACGGAGCGTCACATCAGGCTGAGGTACGCGACGCTGCGCTTCGGCGTGTGCGTGCATTCTGCGGTGATTTCCATGGTAGGGCCAGTTAACGTCCATCACCTCATTTCATCTCAATGCTTTCTTCTTGTGATGGGAACTTTTAAGGTTTGTTCTCTTAGTGACTTTTAAATATGTAGTACGGCACTGTTAGCGAGAGCCACCGGGCTGTGCATTACCGCATCCCCAGAACTTTTTCACCTCATCACTGAAGGTTTGTCCCTTTAACTGTCCCCACCCTCTGGCCCTCCCTTCATCTCTGTCTCCAGCAACTGCCACTCTGTTCTGTGTCCGTGAGTTCATTTTCCTCGGGATGCTGCATGTGAGTGACATCATGCAGTATTTGTCTTTCTCTGTGTGACTTATTACAGTTAGCATACGCCCTCGAGGTCTGTCTGTGTTGTTGCAATGGCAGGATTTTCTTCTTTTTTGGGGGGGGAACTGAATAATATTCATATATGTGTATAATGTTTACATGGGTATAATAATATTCACATATGGAACATTTTCTCCGTCCGTGCATCTGCTGATGGCCACTTAGGTTGTTCCCACGTCTCCGTTACTGTCAATAACGCTGCAATGGTCTTTATTCGTTTCCTGCTGCCGCCTAACAAAGCACCACAAACTGCCTTTGAACAACAGACATTTACTTTCACGAGGTTCTAAAGGTCAGAAGTCCGTGGGCTTGGCTGGGTCCTCGGCTCAGTTCGCACGGCCAAAATCAGGGTGTCCCTCGGGCTGGGCTCTAGCGTGGAGGCTCCGAGAAGAACCCATTTCTGAATCCGTCCCTCGCGGCTGTGGGGTGGAGAAGTCTGTGCCTTGGCTGACCTCTGGGGGCGGGGGGAGATGCTCTCAGCCCCAGAGCCTGTCCACGTCCATTGGCACGTGGCTCCTCCACCCCCAACACAAGGGTGCCCAGGACCCTCTGACACCCTCTTTTGCTTCTAGCCTGAGACATCTCTCCATTTCTAAAGGACTCACTGGATCAGATCAGGTCCACCCAGAAAAGCTCCTCTGTTAAGGTCAACTGGTGAGTGACCTTAGTCACTTCTGCAAATCCCTTTGCCCAGTAGTTTAATGTAATCGTGGGTCCCCTAGACCTTCACAGCCCCACCCACATGAAGGGAGGGGATACTGGGTCTAAACTAGGGGGTAGAAGTGGCTCTGTGGGCCACCTTTTCTGCGCAGCTGCTGAGATGGACTGTGGTTTGATAGGGAGATGGGGAAACTGAGGCAAATGAGAAGTGAAAGGGAAGTGGAGGCAGAGGAGAGGCAGGGAGGGTTTTTTCTGATAACTTTGTCCATGCCCAGGAGCTAAGAAACAGGGTCTGTGCTGTGATTCTGCGCGCCTTGTATTTTATTCTCTGCAAAAAGGCATGTACACCTACCCGTGCAATAAACACTTACTGAGCACCTACTACATGCCAGGCCAGTGCTAGACCCTGGAACAGCACAAGTGAAGGGATCAGCCTGGCCTCGGCTCGGCCTGTGCTCGCAGGCTGGTGGGCAGCATCCTGCGGCGGCCGGAACTCAGGCACCTTAAATAGCAGTGATATGTTCCCCTAGGTCCCATGGCCAGAGCCTGCGGTTGGGGTGTCTACAGGGCTGAGCTCTCTCTGTAGGCTTCCTGACAAGGGGGTTGGGGGGGAGGGGTGATCTGTTCCCCGCCTCTCTCTTGGTTTCCGGTGTCCTTGCCTGGCAGCTGTGCCCCACAAATCCCTGCCTCTGTCTTTGCATGGAACTTTCTCTGCGTATGTCTGTGTCCAGATTTCCTTCCTATAAGGAGAACAGTCATTGGATCAGGGCCCATCCCACTCCAGGTTGACCTCATCTTAACATCATTACATCTGGCCAGACCTTGTCTCCAAAAGTACCCCATCTCCTAGACGTTCAGGGCCACGGCTTCTTGGGGACATGCAACTTAACCCACAGCAGACGGCTGAGTGCATGGATGTGAGAACTGGTACCCAGGACCCAGCTGTCCCTTTTCCCTGTGGATTCTGGAGCCTGGACTTGCTTCTGCTTTCCCCTCTAACAAAACCCTGCCGTGGCATATCCTGCTGCGTCAGGGCCTCCAGAATAATCCGTCCCCACACACTGCCCAGTGAATTGTGCACCTGGGCTCTGCCTTGCTCATACGGGAGCCACTTCACACCCCAAGGCCCTTCCAGCATCGCCATCCTTGGGGTTCTCCCCCACCCCCACACCCCACCGTGGGGCAGCTCCTCCTGTTCCAGGGTTTCCCTTGGGATGTTGGATTCCTTGCTCCTTAATCAGCTCCTTTATGCTCCTGTCCCCAGGCTTGCAGAGCTGCCCGGGGCTCAGGGAAAGGACAGCCCTTTGGTGCCTGGGGCCCTCCTTGCTCATGGCCTCACATTCTCTCTGTTGCATGAGCTTGCTCTTTTGGGGTCTCAGCCCTCCACGTGTGGGGATTCGGAACCGAGGAACCATGTGCTGTGGTGGGAGGCAGGAGGGGTGGAGAGGGCAGTCTCCCATGTGGTACCCACATACATCTCCTGACCAGCCCTGGGCCTCCGACCCACCAGCCCACCGGGCAGCAGACTTTCCTGGCTCGTTCCAGGATGGCATCCATTAGCCACATGTAACCATTTAAATGTAATCAATTAATTGATTAATTATCAAGCAGCCAAGCTAATCAATTAACATGAAATGTAGACATCCGGTTCCTCAGTGGCGCTTGCCACATTTCAGTGCTCGATGGTCACCAGTCACCGGTTCAGCAGCACGGGTGTAGAATATTTGCGTCACTGCAGAAAGTGTGGCCAGACGCCGTCGCCCTAGCGGGCAGTCTCAGAGGTGTTCCCACCGCTGGGGTCAGACGAACCACGGCCGCCGAGACCTCGAGGCCCCGCCGTGTTCCTGGGCCCCGTTGCTGCTGCCACCGCAAGGTGAAGGCTCTCACTGGTCCCAGCGGCCTTTCCCGGGAAGGCCAGCCGATGGCTTGTGTTTGACTTTGGGGAGAAAAGGTGAGGGACAGGGACCTGCCTCTGTGGTTTTTTTCTTTCAAATGTGCCAGTGACTCGGGTGACTACGTTACACGTGTCGACAACAACACAGGGAGTGATAAAGATCTTGTGTCGGGTGTTCACGTGCGGGAGGGTTGGAGACCACACGTGCCCGCCCCATGCCTGTCCCCGTCAATCTCCTCTTCCCACTGGGAGGTGGGTGTCAGCCGTGTCCTCGTTTATATGAACAGGGACCTCAGGCTGCGAATGGCACCCAGCCCCGCTCGTCCCGTGGGCAACTGTGGGACTCAACTTTGATTGAATTTGGTCTCCAGAGCCCATTTCCCTGGCAGTACCTTCAGTCTCCTGGTCCCTCTTCTAAGGAATAATTGTAACTCTTCAGCAGGCAGCTTGTAAAACCACTCCGGGACGAGTTTGCAGCGAAGTGGGGCGGGGGCCCCATGACCCCCTTTTCTTCGTGGGCCCCTTCTCAGTGAGCCTCCATTCCCATCTTCGGAAAGCGTTCAAGGCCGTTCGTCCTCCGACGATTACGCAGGCTCTCCTTCCCCAGAGAACTTGGGAACAGTTTCTGCATCGCCTGCTAATGTAATTGTGAACATGTCACTTAGGCTTCAAGGAGGAGTCTCGGCACGGCGGCCATCGGTGGTATTTTCTGGAGGGAGGGTTCGGTTTAAAATCCCTGGTCAATCAGTGCTCTGCTCTCAGGAGGAAATTAAAGAGATCACTTGAAAATGGCTGAGAAATAGAAAACTCCCCCCGAATCTTCTTGGCTGCTGCAGGCGTTCTGGGGCAGCAATGCGGGGTCAGCTGAGGGCTGGACGTGGTTCCCGCACTTTGGCTTCCCTGGGCACCTCTGCCCTGCAGCACCCGGTGAGAGAGGATGAGCTGACGGCTTTCGGGATGACCGTTGGTGGTCGCTGTGGCCTGTTAGGGTCCTGAGAAACACTTGGCAAGCGTCGGGGTGGGGTAGGGGAAGGACTCCTGCTTTGGCGAGTCCTTGGAAAAACAAAACAAGCTCAGTTTGTGCTAAGAGATCAGCTTGCGCCCGATTTGATTTCAATGCTAACCCTATGCAATGATCTTAAGCAGGAGAATCAATTTCTCAGAAGTCTCGGGTGTACACTTGGAACCCTTATGTTTGAACGAAATCTAGGCAGAGTTAAATAATTGAGCTTGTTCTCTTCATGTGACACAAATGTGTCACACACCAGAAATAAGCCCAGTGGTGGGGAGCTCCCGAGGGTGGTGAGGGAGCCAGCCCTGCCCACACGGGCCAGGAGTGCCCCAGCCCACTGGGAGAAGCAGGCGTGGCTTGAGACCACACCTGTCAGAAGGGCTGGGACAGGGTGGCCCTGAGTCCCAGGAATCTTTCTACCCAGAATAAACTGGGAGGGGCAGAGACCAGATCCATGACCAGAGCTGGGGACGGGGAGTTACCTGCATTGATAGCAGGGAAAGTGAGGGACTTGTGACTCGAGTGTGGCATTTGAGAGATCAGGGGGGCCGTCTGGGGACACCGTGGTCCTGGAAAGGAGCAGAAACAGAGGAAGGCCACGGCTCCTGACATCACCGCCACTTGTTCCTGACTTTTGTCTGCTGCTTGGGATGACCAGGATCCACAACTTGTCAGAGCCTCACTTCACCATCTGTGAAGTGGGACCTCATCTGCCCCCGTGACTGCATGTCCTGACTGTCCTGGGCCCTGGGCACAGCCACAAGCACGGCAGACAGAGCCCTGCCTCTCTGAACTCGAGGTTCTGGAGGTGGAGGCAGCCAGACCTGAGCCAGCCAACGTTTCCAGAAGCGTGCAGTGTTGGAAAGGGCTGGAGGGAAGAAGTGGTTACCACAGCCAAGGGCCAGCTTCCACCACAGTAGTTCTAGTGCGCTGGTTATTCTTGTCATTATTGCCGATGGCATTGTCCTCATGGCGTCAGGCCAGGGGGGTAGGAGGGGAGAAAGAGAAGGGAAACAAGAGATTAGGAAGAAGCAGATTGGTGGAAACATGAGGGAAACATGAGGGTGGAAACATTGGTGGGGGCAGAGGGGCTCTGTGTGTAGACCCAGCAGGGTGCAGGCACGTTGCCCGCCTTCCTCTCCACATGAGCCTACCCTCAACCCTGCCACGGACCCCAGCCCAGCTCATTGGGGGTGGGGTAGGGCATCAAGGACACGCTCGGGGGCTAGAGACGTGGCTTGGACCCCCGAGTCCTTGCAGCCTCTCCATTCCCCTTGCTCTGCCTGGGGAGCATGTGAGAGTGGGAGCCGGCAGGCTCTGCGTGTCCCTCTGGGTCTGCGAGGGACCAGAGGGGACGTGTGTGTTGGTCATTCATGCATTTACTCTGCTCAAGCCAGGGGCAGGGCTGCCCCACGTGAGAGAGCACAGGGGGCAGGCTTGGATTTAGGACATGGCCCTGGGGTCATCTGCACTGAAGCCTCGGGGCCAAGGCTCTTCTGGCCTCCTCGTTGGGGTCCAGTCTTCTCTGGAGTGTTTCTAACAGCTGGATGTCAGCCTTGCCAATTTCGAGTACTTGGGCCCCGTAGCGCAGGCATCGATAACCGGGTGTGGGGGTGACGTGACGGGCGTGGATTTGGAAGATAGAAAGCAGATGAGGGTCACTTGGAGGTGAACTGTGGTGCTCGGTGCTCACAATTGCGGCTGTGAAACCCAAGCTCCCCCTGAGTCTCAACGGCCTGTATTTGTTTGCTTATTTTGGCCGCTCTCCCTGCTGTTGGGGTCCCCTCGCCCTCCCTGCAGCAGCGCCAAATGAAACGCGTTTAATCTAAAGTCATGAATCTCGGGTCCTAGGGCCGCGCTGTCACCAGCCAGCTGTGTGACCTCCACAGGTCACTCAGTCCTCTGGCACTCTCCCTTTGCTCGTCGTAGAGGGAGGGCGTCATTCCTGACAGCGGAATTCTGTGATTTCATGGGAACTCGCTGTATTTAGAGAATGCGGTTAACACAGAGTGGGATCGGGGGATGCTGTCCGCCAGGGGCCGCGCGCAGAGGCAGATGCCCAGCCAGTTAATTTTTACACATTCTCTCTTTGCAGGGAAGTGCCGAGGACACACTTCAGCCCAGCTGGCTCTCAAGCCCGCATTTAATTCATGCATTTACTCTGGCACGTCCTGGCAACACGGGGATAACCCTCCCTCTTTAAATGAAACCTCTGTGTGAGGGGCGGCCTGCTCCCCGAAGAAGGCACGACCTCACTGGGGTTAACTGTTACCAAACGGCCCCCCGGTCAGACGGATTAGCTGACCCATGGGCGGTGAGAAGCATCCTGTCATCTGGGCATCGGTTTTGGCTTTTATCCAGCAAGAATGAGCAACAAATAAGTGAAGGAGTGCGTCGGGCTGGGGCACTGACATCCGAGTGCAGGGAACGGAATGTTTATGGATGGAAGGCAGCGAAAGAGTTTTTAACAAATGCTTTTGTGACGGGTTTTATACCGAATCATTTCCTGACATTTCGACTAAGACCAGCAGCTCAGATAATGGATCTGATGTCCCTACCATGAACAGGCTCTGGTTTGACAAACCCTCAGCTCCGAAGATCCCCTCCCCCCAAAACCGGTCCCTCCAGGCTGGGAGAGGGTGGTGTGTGGAACGCATTGATGGGGGACGTGCGGGTGGCCCATGTCTGTGGCTGGACCATGGGACGCAAACTCCATGGTGGGGATGACTTTACGACAATTCTGTTGTTCGAGGGAGATACTTCCCCCCAGAAAGCAGACGGCAGAGAGCTGGGGAGGAGGCGGAAGGACTCCGAAGGCAGCACGCGGCCGTTTTGGAGAAAGCGCCACCCGGTTCCCCTCTTCCCGGTGCAGTCCCCTCCCCGCCGGCCAGCAGACAGGTGGTGCTGCTTGTTGACCACAAGCCCCTGCTCAGGGACGGTCTCTTGCTCTTGGGGGGTTGTCCCCACCTCTGTGCTATTTCCTCCCCTCCTTCTTTCCTTCCAGCTTGTCCCCTGCCACCTCCTCCTGGAGGCTCCCCCTCCCTTTGCTGCGGGTCCAGAGGGACCCTCTGTGTTTCCACACCCATGCCTATCTCCCGGAGACCTCCTCTTGTGCCCCTCAAGGCATTTCCCACGGGAGGGTCTGTGGTCACCAGAGAGCACCACACAGTGAGCCATCCTACGTACGGTCCCTGCACAGGAGCCGTTTCCCGGGGAACCTTCTCTGGTGCCAGCCCCCAGGAGGCTCCCTGGGGCTGCCTGTGGGATGAATGGGGGGCATGTGGGAAAGGGGAGAGAGTGAGCTGTGTGTCACCTCTAGGACCTGGAATCAGGGAGAACGCCTTGTCTCACTTCTTATTGTTATTTCACGTGGGCCGTGTGGTTTTCAGAAATGGGAGGTGACCTCCCTCCTGATCTTTGAGGGTGATACACGAAACCGTCCTTTAGAAAAAAATTAAAAAGCCTTGACAAGGATAATTGCTGTTACTGTCGCTCTGGACGCAGGTCTGCTGATAGATGTGTTCAGAAAATGTGCGTCTGAAACAACAGGAAATCACACGAGGAGCAGCCCACAGGCCGGCTGGTGGGTGGCACACCGAGGACAGAGAAGGCCTCTGCTGGGAGAGGTGGCCTCTGTAGGTGGGACAGGAGCTCCCCAGAGAAGCCCGTGCGATGGGGTCCCCAGGGCCAGGAGAGGAATTCGTGCCCTCGAGTGAGCACCAGCACTGCCCAGCCCTGGTCTTCCCTTTCCCGTTTTACATTCTCACTCTCCCTGGTGAATCGTCCTTGGCAGGTTTCCCGAGATATCAAATTCCAGGAGAGAAAACACACAGGCCATGTGTAAGGACTGAATAGAACCCTTTGCTGGAAACAACTTCGTCAGGGGTCTGGGAAACAGCTCCGCCTTCAGCTACGAGTTAATCAGACAGACTGCCTCATGCAGAACACACAAGGGGCCCCGCGTGGCCCACCCCCACGCCTCCCCGCACACCTTGGGCAGGTCGTGCCCCCGAGAGGGGGCCGCAGTGTTCTCATCTCACTAATGAGGGGCTTGGATTAGCTGGGCCGGCTCCTTCCAGGGCTGAGAGGGTGTAATTCTATCCTCCTGCTGTCCCTTCCGAGCCACCACCACCTCCAGCTGGCAGTCCTAATGCAGGGCCACACGGGAAGCGCTCAGCCACCCTTCATGTGCTTGCAACTCCCTTTGACTTGTTTCTTCTAATCACAGAAACAGGTGAGGTGAGCGCTTTCAAGTGTGCCCCGGAGGGAAGTTTACACGCTTTTGGTGCCGACTGCAGTGGCTTGCTGGGCAGGTGCCTCTGAGCCGGGGATCTGACCCAGAGACGGCGGGGCGGTGTCCACCTGTGAGCGCTGCAGAGCCGTGCCCTGGGCATGGACTCGAGGGGCCCTGGGGAGAAGGAGTCCTTGGTGGGCCAGCGTGAGATGTCAGGAGGGCTTTGTCATCTGCACGGGAGGATGCCAGTCCCTGTCCAGGCTTGTGAGGACTGGCACACGTGGTCATCTGCATGGCACACACAAGCGTGGCCCTCAGCGTTGCTGGCGCTCGGTGGGAGCTGTGAGCATCAGGCAGTATCAGGACTGTTATAGTTGTCACCATGGGTCAGCCGGGAGGTGTGCTGACCTTCTCCAGCTCAGGGTTCTCTCTGGTCACAGCCATTGCCTTCAGGGTTCTCTCTGGTCACAGCCATTGCCTTCAGGGTTGGGAGGAAGGTCACGTTTCTGATTTCGAGGACTGGTCACCGGATTCTCCTGGGTGAGTTTGGCATGGAGAGGAGATGCAGTCCAGAAGGGGCTAAGGCTACCTGCGGGAGGCAGCCAGGAGGTGGCAGAAGGGACAAACGATGCTCCACCCGCTGGGCATTTGGTTTGGGGACAGGCCAGGCTCGTCTTTGCTGTGTTGAGTCTGCCATGTTTCAATGTAGGAGGCCCATAGGCACCAAAACACCAAGGACAAGACAAACCTGCCCATTGTTGGGCGACCCAGGCCCTTGCCAGCACCCTTGGTGGCCTTGCTGTTCCCCTGTGCACCTCCCCTGGGGCCATGGTGGCCTTGTAAGGGACGCTCTGTGCTGGGCCTCTGCCCTTGCCCATCAGCTCCCTGGGTGGGGTCTGGGCTGGCCCCTGTGGTCTTTAGGGGCTGTTTGTTGGGTGAGTATGGGGTACACTGCCACTCTGAGGACACTCCATCCAGTGCATATCTTCCTGAAATGGGGTCCTAGAAGTCTTCCCAGTTCCCTTCCCAGCGTGGCCACACAAGCCCCATTCTCTCTCAGTCCCCTGGGAGAGAGGGGCCTCTGCTACTGTGACCAAAGTGTCACCCCTGTCTGCACAGCCCTCCCTGTGACCTGCCCTGCCGCCGCCCACATGCAGCGTAAGCTAGCAGCTGTAGGTTTGAACAGCGGTGCTGAGGGGTGGTTCACACCCCGCAAACACATCCATTTCGGCACGCACATCACTGATTTCTTGTGGCTTTGCGGATCTGTTCAACCACCATCACAATCCATGTAGGGCTCTTCCATCATCTCCAACAGATCCCTCACGCCAAGCAGCTCTCCACTCCCAGCCCAGCCTCGGCAACCCCTCGCCTGCTCCCTGTCTCTGGAGATTTGCCTTCGCTGGGCGTCTGGTGTCGGTGGGGCCAGGTGGCCTTTCCAGCAGCCTTATTGACAGCCTTTCCTCTGGGTTCCCAGCAGGGAACGACTGAGTTTGTTGCCTGGATGTCTCTGGAGGTCAGGGGGATGCGGCTGCTGTAGCCCACCAGCTGGAGGCACACTCTGGCCACTCCGACCTGGCCCCCCACCCCGCCCCTGCAGCCTGGTCGGGTGTGGTCCTCCCCCTTTGCCACGTGTGGCCTTCCAAGGTCACGTGTCCTCATCATTGGGGACCTCACCGCAGGTGCTTGTATTTGGTGAGGAGCTCCCGCTGCCTTTTCCTCCAGCCCTCTTGCCCTGCTTTTGTTATGTATCTGCTTGTTTTCTGTTTCCCCTGGGGAGTGTAAGCCCTGAGAGGGCGTGGTCTGTCTGCCGTGCCCCTCCCTGCATTTCCTGGCCTGGGGCATCATGGAACGCTCAGTGTCCCTGGCTGGACAGAGTGTGGGTGTCGTAGTTGCCACAGGTCCACTCTGCCCACATCTTCCCCTTACGATAAAGAAAACAATCCTTATTTTTAGAAATGTTTTTTTACCAATTCACCCCAGGTTAAGGGTTTTTTTGAAAAATTTTCTTTTCATGAATTACACTTAAATCCAGCCCACACTGTAACTCTAGCCCTAACCCTAAAGTCTAAAAAATACATGGGAATTTTCACCTGACGTATTTTTATTTGGAAAAGTCACTTTGGTTGGTCTTCATTTATGACACAGTTGTAAATACTAAGAGCCAGCCAGAGGGTTCCTCTTTGGTTGATGACAAATTTAGGGGCCTAGAGCTAAAAGGGAGGGGAAGATGGCATCCTCACCCGACGGGGTAGGGTCCGGCTGGTGGGGGTGGGGTTCTGTGGCTTGTGACCCTTTGTGATGATGGATGGAGGGTGGAGGTGATTGACTTTTCAATATTGTTTCTCTGCAGAGGGAAAGGAAAAGCCCCTCCCATCTACTTTGGCTGGGGCTCATTAAGCCAAGGCCTTGGGGGCCCGCAGATCAGCGGTGGGAAGCGGCAGCAGTTTCTGCCACACCAGGGGAGCACATCCCGTGGCTACCCCAGCCCACCGCCCGGCCATGCTGCAGGGGTGGGGGAGGGTCTGAGGGGGAATAGAGAGGCCCATCATCTTAGCAACCCAGAGCCCACTTAACTCTGTGGGCTTGTATTTGGGGAGAGAGTCAAGGACAAATAGGTGCTGGGCTTTTGCCGCGCGGTGGTCAGAACACACTGTGGGGCCTTCAGCTCGGGGTTTTATGGTCAGTGTTTTCTATCCACGGGGAAGAACGGGCACACCTTTCCTCAGTATTACATGGAGCACAGGTGAGCATGGCAGCTTCTCCTAAGCCAACTCTGCCTGCATAATGTGTGGTCCTAAGAAATGAAAATGCATCTCTGTGGCCAGTGCTGTGTCCCCACAGGACGCCCTCATTTAGTGTCTTGCTGTATTTTCAGCACAGCAGCCTGCCCACCCCTTCCAGCACCCACATGACGGTCTTCTGTGGTGGGCCAGAGCCGAATGCTGCTTCGTGTCCACTCCAGGAAGGGTGTGGGGAGCACGAGCGTCCTCAGTGTGCCCTTGAATTCCAGGAGCTACAAGTGAGTGCAAGACCTACTTTGGGTCCCAATCAGAAGTGTCCTGGAGGAGCTGCTGTCCGAGCTGTGCAGGAGGAGACCTGCGCAATTCAGATGGACCCTGAGACACCGGGCAGACGCCTCTCCTCAGCTGGGCACAACAAGTATGCAGCCAACCCTGGGAAGTGGGGTCCAGAACGGTAACCCCGGCAGAGCACTGAAAAGCATAGAGATGCTGAGTCCGACTTCCAGGGAGGGAAAGACATGCATCCACATGGGGGCAAACACCCGGGCAGGGGAGTTAGGGGCTCACCGCCGCTCTCTGTAGCCCTGACTTCTCCCCTCAGCCAGTCAGCCCTCTCTGGGGAGGCAGGTCCAGGAGCAAAGGCTGGAGAGGGCGGGAGGCTCCCAAAGGCTTGTCCTGCTCTGCCTCCCCATCCGCTGCTCTGTGCAGGGATGCTGCCCCCAGAGGGCGCCCTGGGTTCCAGCAGCGCCCAGGCTCTCCCCAGGGAGGCATGCAGGTACCGCTGTGCGTCCTTACGCAACAATGACGCCTTTGATGCGGTCACTGGAAAGCCTCCCACGCACCCACAGAGCGGAGATACCAATGTGCTGCAGACACCATGATCACCGAGGAGGTGCGGGGTTACAGGAGGCCACCATGAGCCGACGCGTGCAACAGGTGGGTGTCCCTCGGGTTTCTGCCGAGCCCTTCTGGTCAGCGAAGGCAGCAGGAAAAGCCCAGGGTGGAGTCTTTGCTGGCACAGCACCAATTAGCTTCCTCTCCCTTTTTGGTTCGCGGAGTGGCTGGGCTCACCTTGTAGCGATGTTTTAGTAAAACCTCGTCAGCTGGTGGGGTACCTGCTGGGACCCTGCCAACTGATCTTAACAAGCCCACTTAGGGCCGGGCTTCCCACTGCTTTCCTGGGCTCGGAACTCCTTAACCAAAGGCAGGTCTCCCAGGAGAACCCGGAGAAGGGGCCTCGTTATGAATATTTTGATGTTAGAAGTGTTCGGCGTGCGAGTTGGTTGTAAAGCCGACCGTGTGCTTGGAAGAACAGGATGGGCCTTGGGCGAACTTGGAGGAGGGTGGCGTTCCGAACCTGCTCCCTTCCCTTTTATCCTGGCCTCTTCTTTCTCTTGCCGACCCTCGGGACCCCCGGCTCCAGCCGCCCGCCGCTCCCTGACACGTCCCCACCGAAGTTTTGTGTGCTAATTGGTGATTAGGCCTGAATGCATGGTGATTGTTGGCTCGTTTCCTCTCCTGGATGACTTTCCCTTCCTTTTTGTATTAGTTAGAACCTTTCATGTCTTAACAAGAGGGGCGACTCGTGTGAGATTTCAGGCATGCCAGGTGGGCGAGCTCTGAACTTCTGGCGCCCCCCTCCCCCAACGGCTTGCTGGGGGACACAGTGGCTAGATGGGGCTGTGCCTGGCCCTGCATCAGCTTTTGCAGGGGCACCACAGCTGTGGGGGAGGTTCTCTGGATGCTCGGGAGTTCTGTGGGGGACCGAGGGCAAGGCCCCCTTGTGTTGCACCAGGCACGCAGGAGGCCTACAAGGACGTACCTGCAAGGACAGATCCTCTCTTGACCATTAAGTAGGTGGAGGGGGACGTCAGCCGGTGCTGGCGGTGGGAGAGACACCTGGCAGGTTCGACGGAATGGCCCTGTGTTGGCGATGCCTTGTAGCAACACGGTGCTGTGTTCTGCTCGTGTCCCAGGTGACCGCTGCTCCTGTCCCATGCCCATGGCTGCTGCTGGCTCTTTGGGGTATTTCTAAGTTACACCCTTTCTCGGGTGACCCCAACAGCTGTTTCCAAACCTCCAGATATGTGCTTCCTCCCAGACATGTCATGGGAGGAAGGGCGGCCACTTCATGCCTCATCTGAAAGGTTTGGTGTTAGATGCAGGCTGTTTTCCTTGTCTTGGGCTGAGATCACATCTTTTTCTGGATTGGGAGATGGGTGTTTTTCTTGCAGTAAAACCATCTGTCATTTAAAGCCTGCCTACTGATGTCAGCCAAGCGGAGTCCAATGCGCATGTCCCTCCCTGGGGTCTGTGCCCCACTGAGGAGCAGTGGCCCCCGCACCCATCGAGGAGTTAGGCTGGTGCTTCTGTGCTTCTTATGAATTATTTGGACTTTATCTTTAATATATATTCAGAAGTTGATCTTTTCATGAATTCAGAAAAGGCTTGTACCTTCCAGACTCCATTTGTGAGGTTTTGGTGCCGTCAAATACAGGGCTTCGTGGCGGCAGGTGGGGCCCAGAGTCCTTGCAGGAATATTTGTCATTTGGGCTGCAGTAGGTCTTGATTGTTAGTGTCTTTTTTCTAAGAGTCTTATTTTTTTAGAATTACAGAGTTTTAGAATTTTGGCTTCAAATTTTTCTGATATTCTGTCCCTCCCCCCGGCCCCCACCTCTCATTAGAAGAAACTAATAAAAAGGCACAAAAGGTTGGAACTGGCCGTCACTGTTGCAAAGGCCCCGAGGAAGACTGGGGCAGGTGCGGCCACTGCAAGGGACACCAAAGCCATTGGGGCCCACTGTCGGCATGACGGGGCCTCACCAGGGCCCCTAAAAGGCCAGGGACAGGGAAGGAGGGATGCAAAGCCTTTGGAGGCCACCAGGTAGCTGCCGGAGAAAATGCAGGGGCCTGGGGAGAAACCAGGGACAGGGAGGCCCTGGAACAGCAGGAGCCCTGCAGCGTCCCACAGAGGAAAGACTGGGTTTTGGAACCAGAGGGACGGGAAGGGAATGTTTCAAACTGTGACCCAAGAAGGTGGCATTTTCTGTGGCTGGAACCGTGTCGAATTAGTGTGTGTCTGTGAGAAATGTCATTAAGACGAAGTCGTCTGTGGAGACGGAGTGTCAGGTGAGGAAGGAGTGACGCAGGGCATTTGTCGGGCATTGTTGGAAAAATGGGTGATTGTTTCTATACAAATCGGCCAGATTGAGTGAGCAGGGAGCATGGCCTTTGCATCTGGGAGTATCTGCGTGTGTCTGGAAGCTTCCATGACCCTGACTCCAGGCAGGGGTTTGACTGGAGAGCACGTCTCCTGGGGCATGCAAGTCGCCAAGCACTGCTTGGCTGGGTCCCCGCAGGTGGGCCCGACCTCCTGTGATTCTGTTGTGGGTGACCCTGGGCTTGTGTTCACAGTGATGTGCTGTCGCTGGCACTGAGGCAACATGGCGGTCCTGCCCCTGAAGCGGGGCCATTCCGTGGGCCACTGAGGGTTCTGCTGTGACCCCTCCCCCTCCCCTTCCACCTCCGTCTCCCCACCCCATCTTGCTGAAGGCTGTTTCTTTCCTGTTTTGATATTTTCAAAAGAGAAAGCAGTGGTATTTTCTGAGAGAGGGGTTGCTGACGTACCTACTGATGGTGGAAATCAAATCTGTCTTAAAAACCTGCCTTCTCTGCAGGGTGGGCTTTCGACACTTGGAACCACAAAGCGGCTCTGTTTTGAGAGGGTTAACTAAGATTAATGAGGAAGGAACGTGAAGCCATAAAGGACCAGCGCTCCCAATCAACGACTGAATAGATTCAGTGCGTCTTCTGCCTGCAGTGTCTTTGGCATAAACATCCGGACACCAATTCCGAAAGGTTTTGCCTTTTTGTGCTTCTAAATAACATACTAAGACAAGAACAGTGTGTACTTTCAATTTAATGGCGCTTTATTTGAGGTTTATACAGCAGTCGATGTATCGATCAAGAGGAATTTGCGGAATGCAGAGGCGCGTTTAATAAGAGCTAGATAGAGCGCTGGAAGCCTCTGATTCCCAGGCCCTTAATAATCGTGAACTGTGCTTCAGCATCTTATTTCTGAGAGAAAACAAGGAAAAGAACAGAACTTGTAATAGGGTAGTGGAGGCAGCAAAATGGGAGCCTAATACCCATCTAGTTCCCAGTCATGGACTCAAGGACATTCTCGGCAGGTGAGACTTGGAAATAGCTTCCAGAAAGCGCTCTGTGCATTCCCTTCCTAGAGCATGTGTGTGCAAGACGCCCGTATGCACGGCTTTGGGCGGGGTGGGGGGCGACGCGGAGACGCGGTCCACTTCGTTTCTGGCATTAGCCCAGTGCGCACCAGAGAGTGTCTCCCTTTAATCCCGCCAAGGTTAGCCCGAAGTGGCCACTTTCCGGTCGACATTTGAATAACAAGCCTGATGAAGCCCCTTAACTGCCTCCAATTGCAGGTGCCAAGTGGGGGTGCAGAAGAGAGAGGCCTTTTCCATGTGTGAATGGTTTCAGAGTCCAATGTCATCATCAGCTTCGAGAAATTGAACTTACGGAAAGTTTGTGCTAGCCTTGTGGATTTTCATTTCAGATGTTGTCAACTCAAGGGCATTTGGCCCAATCAATATCTGTCTGTCTTCTCGCACATAGAAAGTTGGCTATTAGAAAAGAGAGGCTTACAGCAGCCTCAGCCAATACCATTAGCCCTAGCCTTAGGGCACTCTGTCCATGCGCCTGGGTAGGCACCTGCCCCCTCCCCTCCCCCACCATTAGGGAGGCCACTTGGGATGTCATTTGGACAGAGCGGGCAAAGAGCATTTCTTTATTCTTTCTCTTTTTTACACCCAGACTCCCCCAAAATCAATAAATCTGTTCTTTGCTTATTTTCAGAACTTTACTTCAATATAAGCAAGGACCTCCCTTCCAGCAACAAACTTGAGTAACACCATGTCAAGCTTATGTGGGTGTGTGTTTTCTTTCTCTGTTCCAATTTGAAAAATAATTGGAAATAATACCTGATTGATGTTCTCTCTCCCTCACTCTCTTTTTTAGTGAAAGATTTCCGAGATGAGAGGCCTTGATTCATGGCCCCTTGTGGTGTGGCGCTCGGGTTTCTGCTCCGACAGGCCGTGTGGAATTAGGGAGACGCTGCATTGTTCTCTTCATGGGAGAGAACTTTATACACATTGCCTTCATCGATGGCTATTGTTGTCGGGTTGTTACTGAGGCTTTTCTTGCGTTTTTTGTTTTCCATGGGATAGCTTTCTGACTAAGAGAAAACCCTGAAGCGTTTAGGCCCCAGGAAAGGGGGATTTGAGCATTGGTTAGTGGAAATATGCGTATCTCCTGGCAGGTCTTGCAGTTCTGTTCAGTTTTTTTGTGATCTCTCTCTCTCTCTGTCTCTCTCTCTCTCTCTCTCTCTGTGCCTCTCATTAGAAGAAACTAATAAAAAGGCACAAAAGGTTGGAACTGGCCGTCACTGTTGCAAAGGCCCCGAGGAAGACTGGGGCAGGTGCGGCCACTGCAAGGGACACCAAAGCCATTGGGGCCCACTGTCGGCATGACGGGGCCTCACCAAGGCCCCTAAAAGGCCAGGGACAGGGAAGGAGGGATGCAAAGCCTTTGGAGGCCACCAGGTAGCTGCTGGAGAAAATGTAGAGACCCAAGGAGAGACCAGAGACAGGGAGGCCCTGGAACAGCAGGAGCCCCACAGCGTCCCACAGAGGAAAGACTGGGTTTTGGAACCAGAGGGACGGGAAGGGAATGTTTCAAATTGTGGCCCAAGAAGGTGGCATTTTCTGTGACTGGAACCATGTTGAATTAATGTGTGTGTCTGTGAGAAATGTCATTAAGATGAAGTCGTCTGTGGGCTAGAGCCAGCCCCCCAATGCCTGACCCACCTGGCTGCACCCCACCGGCGGGCAGAGGGGCGTCCTCCGAGTTGGAGACGTCAGCTGTCAGGCGAAAGTGAAGGAGCGTGTTTCCTTCCCGTTTCCTGAGCGAGCCCGGGACCCCCAGCTCTCCCCTTTGTGTGACTCTGGGTTCTTCCTTGCTGACCATCGTTGCAGAGACAGGGCCTGCTGGGCGCCCATGCTCTTTATTTCACAGTAATTAGCGAGGGTCGTTGGCTGGCAGGGCTCTGGAACGGTCCACGCGGGGCTTTCACATCCGAGAGCAGAGGAGAGCTCAAGGTGAGGTCCTGAGCTTCGGTGACAAAGGCCAGTTTGAATCTGCCACTGGGACAGCAACACCAGCATGGGGGCTGAGCTAGGGCTACTGGGTTACTCAGCCCCAGGGCACATGCCTGACCTCCGGTCCTCCCACTCACCCCTGTGGCCCCGGTGGGGAGGGGCCTGTGAATCTGGAGCCTGGGCGGTGTTGGCTGTTTGGAGGCCCCATCAAGGAGTGTCTCCTTCTGAATGAGAGCTCGTGCCCTCAGGACCTCGACCTAAGGCTCCTCAGCCATCACTGTGATGTTGCTGTGTGTCAGGCCAGTCCTCCCCCCGGTGGTAAGGAGTGGCTCCTGAGCTTCTCCTACATCTTTGCGACCTGTTAGGGGACCTTACAGAGATGTCCCTCAGACACGTGAAAACAAATATGTCACCGAACACACACTGTTGGGTGCAGTGGACTTTATTTTTTTGATATCAGGGTTATCTCAATGAAGGAAGCAGCACCCTGATGTATGTGCCAGGGAGACGTATCTCAGTGTGGTCCCCTCTGCTCCTGGACGGGACTTGGAGAGGCGCATTCTAACAAGGAGCCCTGTGCACTCCCTGGGCCTGAAGGCAATTCTGCAAACCACCCCTGCCCTTTTGTAATGAGGGAGGGGCAACCACAGTGCCCCATTTTCTGGTCATGTGATTGGTCTGCACATGGTCATGCGGCAAAGTGCCATCTACATCTAGTCAAAGCTGAGAGTTAAAGTATTTTCTAGATTTCTGGTTGTGGAACTGGGATGATATGAGCCCAGAAGCTTCCAGAAACCCTGGTCTTGGCCTCAGAGAGAAGCTTGGCTGGGAGAATAAAGCCAGCCTGAGCAGAAGAGGACACGGACGTGGAGGGACCTGGCTCCACCCCACCCACCCCTGGAACTCTCCACTTGCTTGTATCAAGCACCCTCCCTGCTCCCCAGCTTCTCTGAGGTCTGTTCCTGTCATTGCTGCCGAAAAACCAACACCAACCAACCAACCAACCAACCAAAAACCCTTGGTGGAAAAAAATCTCCAGATTCTATGGGAGTTTTGAAAGTTTGAATTTTAAAGTGAGTCCTCACTCTTTAGAGTATTCTTCCTAAAAGAGGGGAATTTCATGGTCCAGAAGAGATGGGATTTCTTCAGATGCCATGTGGCCTCTCAGCAGTTTGAACAGGACTGCTTCTCAAACACATCCGAACAATTGTTCCTCGCATTATTTATGTTTAAGGATATACGCAGCTCTTCGCAAACAAGAGAGAGTCGGCATTAATTGGCGCTCTTTCAGGACACCCCCCACAATGCTTTGCCTCCAGAGGGACACGGGGCTTCTCAGACCTTGGAGGAAGATCACACTTGTGTGTGGTGTGGCTTTCTCTTTTGTGAATAAAATGAATGAGTTTGGGGGCAAAAATAGTCTTGTTTTTAATAATCGCAGTAGTGAAATCTTTCCAAGGCAGCTGGGCCCCACAAGTACTCTGTGTGGTGACTGACAGAGAGGGCAAGGTCAAACAATGATAAAGCCACCATCACATCAAAGCGGGTGCTCTGGGTCCCACCTAGTCTTCCTTTCCTTTTACAATTGTTTGGCAAATTAAATTCTCTGAAGTCATACTCCACCCCCATGCAATCAGATCCCCAGCTGCAAAACGGTGAGATTTTAAGTTTAAAAATAGGGCTGCATCTGAAGGAGCTACAAAAGTCCACTCTGACCATCCGTCATAGTTGAACACGTGCTCACTAGACCTATATATTTTTTTTGTCCACTCAGTATCTTTTTCTTTGAAGAATGAGCCTAAAATAGTCTTGCTCAGGTTCTGAGATCTAGCTGGCACCCCTCCCCCTGCCCCCTGCTATCTTCCGGGTCCCCGGAGCTCAGTCCAAGGGCCTCTGTAGCATCAGTGATTGTCTTAGAAACGGTCTCAGGATGCCCTTGGGCCACACAGGGTCACGGACACTTGTGCTGAGACTTGCAGGAGGAAAGGAAGCTCATTCTCTCTGGAATCACAGACTAATGACAGAAGTGTGGAGCCCCAGAGACACCTGCCCAGGGGCACAGGGCAGGGAGGGAAGCACCTGGGGGATGGAGCTGTCAGCCTGGGGTGACTGACCCTTGGGCTCCAGTCACGTGGGCAGTGGCTCCTGGAGTCTCCAGGTGGTGGACGATCTCTCGCTTTGAGCTGGTTTGACCTGTGTTTCTGTTTTTGGTGGGACAGAGTCCTGGCGGCTCCGGTGCGAGAGGGCAGCAGTGAGCAAGCAGTTCAGTTTAGTTAATTTCTGCCCGTTCTGAGCTGTATACTTATGGGCCTGGGCTCATCTGGGAAGCTGTGCTTCCTTGTTTGACCCATGGGTCTCAGCTGCTTTACTGCTCACAGTAGGTGTCGGACGGAAACATTGGGCGAAGTTTGTTCCAGAAACATCAAAGGTGGCTACAGGCCCTGAAGACAGCAAGATAAACAGAAGACCTTTACAACTTGCCGCGGAAATGATAGAAGGATCGAGAATCTGTCAGGCTAACACAAGGAGACATTTAGGGGGGTGAAACCCTTGAGTTATAAAAAACTGCCGTAAAACTGGAAATCACTGCCTTGAGTTGGGCCTGCGTCGTCATCGGGCTGATGAATTCCTGAGTCTGGGCGATGGGGTATCTCCTATGTGCAGGGCTTGTGAAGCAGGGGGTATATGCGACACAGGCTCCCCACAAATGGTGGAAATGGTAGGCGTTGGCAGTGTTCCCAAGCATTTTCACAATTACAGCTGCTCTATCCCAAGTCCTGGGCTCAGCCTTGTCTGTTACAGGCTGCGAAGGAGTGCGGCCCAGCGGAGGGGCTGACCGCGTAGAGAAAAGGATGCAGGCAGACTAGAAAAAAAGATGGTGATCCAAAAACGCCCCCTGAGCTGGGTACATTTCTGAGATTAAAAGGAAAACAGGCCCTGGGCAGGTGGCTTGACTGGTTGGAGCATCATCCTGTAGACCAAAAGGTTGCAGGTTCAATCCCCAGTCGGGGTGCCTATGGGAGGTACTGATCAGTGTTTCTCTCTCACATGGATGTTTCTCTCCCTCTCTCCCTCCCTCTCTCTAAAATCAATAAACATATCCCTGGGCTAGAAAAAAAGAAAAGAGAAACAGAACAGCTTTCTTGCACTGCCAGCCTTCTTGCCCTTTAGAGGCAAAAGCACCCAATACACAGAAGTCCGCTCTGCCTGCCGCTGCTCTGACGTGGACCCTTGCCTCCGTCTCCGCAGGGGTGGCATTTGGTGCGGCTTCAGTTTGATCTCACAACCAGGAGGCTGATGCGGACACGGTCCAGAAAACTCCTTCTGACTGCGCTGGCTTCGTGGGCCTTACTTGTGTGTGGCGTTCTGCATCTATGCAGTTGTATGGGTTTGTGTGACCCCCACCACACCTTCAGGACACACAACAGCGCCTCTACAAGAGGACATTCATCCTCAGACATTTTTGTTGTGGCCTTGTGTGACTTTTTCACTGGAGCCAACTTTTTCCAGAAAAGCGATGGGAAAATAAGATTCTGGGTTCCCAGGTTCAAATTCGGCCCCTCCTGAGATCCGAGTGGCCACACATGGTGGGTGGGACACTGGCCTGTGGGCTCCTCGATTAGACTCCTCGAGGTGGCCATGGAGGGAAGGCTGGTCTTGGGGGAACTGCCCCTTGGAGCACTCTGCACAAAGTGTCCTGCTTGCTGGCCGTCGTTCTGAATGGAACCGTGAGCTAGCTCTTCCCGTGGAACTGCCCACACCACTCCGCGCAGCCACGCCCTCGCCAGTCCCAGGTAGGTCAGGGACAGTGAGGGAACGGGATAGCAGACTGGGTATGTGGAGAGGTCAGCAGGGGCCACAGCCTGAGGACCAGGTGACCTTCTAAAGCAACAAGGAGAGCTGAGCTCTGGGTGGCCACTGGCAGAGTTGACGTCTGGTGTCTAGGCTGATTGGGTCTGGAGCCAAGACCTCATGTGTCCCCTAAAGTGATAAGGCCCTGGGTAGGTCAGAAACCCTCCTGGTGGCAGTGGAGGGACCCCAGCCCCAGACACTAGGGGCCTAGCACCACCCCCACCCTGCCTGCAACAGCCATGGTGTCTTGGGCAAGCCATTTTCTGAACTAAAGAGACGAAAACTCGTTCTGGAGCTGAATGAAATGCTTTGGCTCTCAATGACTTTACAACATCCAGAAACGAAAAGGTTGAGACCCATGGGGTAGTGGCTGCGTTCCGTCGCTAGGAAAAATTCGTCTCATGCCAGAAACCGTACAGTAGGATCCACTAAGGACCTTGCAATCTAGCTATCTTCTTGGCCAAGATGAGTCCTGTTTGATTACAACTTCTGTGACTCATTCAGACCCTTGTTTACTTGTCATCGAATAGCGTTTGGTGCTCACGTGGAGGGGGAATCTGAAGGGAGGGCTGCCACGGCCCACACTAAGTGGGGTTGGTGTTGGGGGACTTCTGGCCACCGCGTTACTTGACCCAGTTGAGAAGAGATACCCTTTAGTTATGATGCACACTCACATCGTGTGCCGCATGGGGCGCTCACTCTTGGGGTGTCCACCCCACCTTCTTGGGCATCTCCAAGGAAAAGCCTTAGACTGCACTTTGGCTGGACTCAGCCCAGGTGAGTTTGGTGGCAGCCCTGCAGCCTGTCCTGTGGACGGGTGTCTGGCATGTCCAGAATGGGGCTTCCCTGACCCAGCTTGGGACGTAGGATGCAAGATTCCAGGATTCTCTCCTGTCACTGCCTCGCTGAGGCCCTCTCACCCTCCCCGGGGACAGCTTGCTGCGTTTCTGCATTCCACAGCTCCGGAGCCTCATTTGAGATAGATTCATGCTGTCACCTGGGAGCAAACAGGTGGGCAGAACTCTGGGCAACTTTGAGTTCTAGCCAGGGAGGATCTGACTGCCCATTGGTTTTTCGTGTCGCAGATGCGGACGAACAAGGGGGCTCCTCTAGCTTACTGTGCCAGAAGGAGCGCAGAGAACGCAAACCTCCCTGATATTTCAGGATCCCAAGCCCAGAGATCAG
Source organism: Macrotus californicus (assembly GCA_007922815.1). Taxonomy (NCBI): domain Eukaryota; kingdom Metazoa; phylum Chordata; class Mammalia; order Chiroptera; family Phyllostomidae; genus Macrotus; species Macrotus californicus. The sequence goes on from VMDR010000070.1 coordinate 423,445, forward strand.
GCCTGGGCCCCTGGGAGCCAGCCCCAAGCCAGCTCAGAGGTAGGCGTGTGGAGATGCTTTACATCTGCTGCTTTCCCTGTGTTGACCCGAAAACGCCTGCGCACCCCGCCAGCTGCATCCTTTCTAACCCCTTTCTAACTGACGTTCAATTCCCTGCTGTGCAATAAGGCGGATGGAGCCCAGATCACTCCGCGTGCAGCCCTGCGGGTGAATGCGGGAGCCACCGCCTTTGGAACTGGGTGGACCTTCCACACGACAAGACACAGCACTGCTGCATAGGGGTGCTTCCTGACCTGAGCCACAGCGCCCCTCCCCCATGTGGCTCCCCCGTCTGACTCTCGGGCCTCTGACCTCTGGCTTCAGCCCCGCTCCTTTTCCCACACGTGTCCTTCAAGTGCCACTTCTGCCCAGCTGGACATGCGCATTTACAGTCTGCGCCGGGCTTTCGTGTGAATTTACATTCTGATTCTGGAGGGATATAGGCTCATTTTAGGATACGTAGAAATAACGAAAAGCACGCCCCATACAGAAGGCCCCCGCACAGCGCTCTGTGCACGGACGGGTCCGTCCACCTGACGGTGGGTGTGTCAACTCTGCTAATGTGTTTGGGCGCCTCCCTGGACCGTCTCACGTCCACTTCCAGTGCTCCGGCCTGCACTTTGCCCCTCTGGGAGGACCTCCGGGAACTCTTTCCCTCCCCGTGCGCCCTGTCCGAGGCCTGCTGTGCTCCAGGCCACGTGCTCCTGGTGGACTTCCTTCTCTGCCGCCCCAGTGCGCAGGCTCCTCCGCTCCGCCCCCACGGGCAGGTCTGAACCTTTGGCGGGGAGCCTAACCACAGCCGCACTGGCTTCTGTTGTTTGCCCTTCTATTGTTTTTTGGACCTCCAATAGCTTCTAACATTGGGCCAGAAAGAGGATTCTTTAGCAGTATACTTGAGGGTGTTATGGAGGAATAGAAAACATACCCGTAGGAACGTGCATCTTTGCTAATAGTTGTGATCTCAGCCGGTATGCTCTTGTATGTCCTGCTGGTAAAACTAAATGCACTTTTATGCCTGGGAAAGTTGATCGTGGACTTTCCTAAGCTTGACACTCTCCAGGCAGTCTGGAAGGGAGACAGCATTGCTGCGTGGAACCACTTTCTAATGTGTGCGCTGTGGGGGTGCATCCCCCTGCTCCCCCCACACCCCCACCGGGGGTTTCTCAGCCAGCCAGCCCTGGTCCTCCCTGCTGGCTCCTCGCTCTCCCTCTGCAGATGTGAGCTGAGGGCTGGAAGCACGCAGGACGGGTGTCAGGGCTGTATGAACTTTCTGGGTGCTAATCACTGTGAAAGACCGTCCCTGGGCTGCAGACAAAGTGACAAAGGGAATGTGGCTCTCTGTTGTGTGTCAGAGATAAGAGATATGGTAGGCCACACCCATATTTTTAACGATCTGACCCAACGGAAATCTCTTGGTTACAAAGACGCTGCCTTAGAATTTTAAAAACCCTAATAAATAATTTGTTATAACCACAGGGTATCATGTTTCCATGTTACTTATTATGGAACTGGGATAATATTTAAATTGCTTATTTACAGCATTAAAATAAATAGTGGTTTGGGCCCGTTGGCAAAGCAGAGGATGCCCCCTGTAATTCCCTGCACCCTCCCCAGCCGGGGCCCTCCTCCCCAGGTCCCCCGCCTCCTCCCCGACCCCCGCTCCTTTTCCCGCTCAGCACACCCTTCCTTCCTGCCAGGTCTGGGTTCTCTCCCCAGTTGCAATTACTCCATTATGCTATTACAGTCCAGCATGTGCAGCATGGCTGACCCCTGAAGGCATTTGCCAGTCATTTTTTTTTTAATCTTTTCTAATACCTGTGGCTCCCTTTCTGGGCTAACATCTGACTGTGAGCGCCCCACGGGGTCTGCCGGTTAGCCGCCCCTCCAAGGCCGCGGGCCTGGGCACCGCTCATGGCTTCTCATTGGGCCCTTCTCAGATCTCCGAGGGGGGTGGCAGGCAACACTGTGAATTGAATATCAAGCAAATCAGATCCGATGGCAGCCTGGCCCCCCAGGTAAGGAGAGGCCCGGGGAGGCGTGCGCTGGGGCAGGCGCCTGCCCCTCCCTGGTTCACACGGGTGCGGCCCCCCGGTCATATCCAGTGCCCCTCACTTAAGCCCCACTAATTGGGTAGGATCGCTGCCGTCTGATGAGTCATAATTAGGACGAGGAGGCTCCAGTAGGAGCCTTCTTATCGGGGGAAGGGTCAGGGACTAATGACTAGCAGAAGGGAACGGTTTTGTTGATGCCTGTAGTCTCTGTTGGAAGAAAAAAAAATCCACATGTCTTCCGGCAGCAGGCTCTGCTCTTCCCCACATTGGGTTCAGTGACCTCTCAAGTGCGTCCGCGCCCTGAGGGCTCCAGGCCGGCCAGCCACTGTGAAGCCCCTGGGGTTGATAATCTTCTCCCGAACTTGCCCTTAACACCAGCGGTACCACCATTAGCCGCAGCTGCACGGGTGCTCGTTAGAGGCGATCGATACGGAGCCAGATAAAGGATGCGCTGCCCTCGCCACCTCCAGTGACTGCCGAGCCTCCGGTTCCCGGGCTGTGTCTCCCTGTCAGCCCCGTCAAACAGTGGTTTCGGGGTGTGTGTGCGTGTTTTTTAAAGGAAAAAAATGGCAAAGGATGAGGGGATAGTACATGTTTACCTTCTTGGTCTCGGGCTGTTGTTGGTTGACTGTCCAGAGGAAATTTTATTTGCACTGTGATGTGAAAATTGCCCACCTTTGCTTTCCGATGCCTGTGAGCCAGGCAGACAAAAGTACAGGTGTTTCCTAACGAGAAGAGGACTGGCCTCCGGAAAGAGGACCATGAAAAGGGTTCACCCGGACACAGGTTGCCACATGGCCCCTCCAGAACACGGGGTCTGGGGAGGCCACCCTGGGTGCTGGAGTTTTGCTTTGTGCCAGCTGTTACCAGAGAGCTGGGTAAGGGCCTCTCTCCTCCACTGTGGGCTCGGGCCCTGGTGGGTGCTGGGAGCAGGAAAGGTCTCAGGGCAGCTGGGCTGGGCTGAGCTCTGCTTCCAGATGTCTGTGGGCCAGGGTCCTTTCAGAGAGCCAGATCCAGTTGCCCCCTGGGCCATTCTTCCCTTGGTGGGTGGGGAGGGATTGGACCCTGGGGGTGGGGGTGCTGAGGAGTGGGCAGCAGGGCCCCTCCCTGGCCCTGCTCCTTCTTCCCAGGTGGGTTGGGGCACATCTCTACCTGTTCTTGCTACCCGTGGAATGATCTAGAGAAATGTGAAAGTAGGAGAAATCCAGGAAATTCAAGACATTCTGCCTCTACATTGTCTTCACATGAGGCCACATGGAACTAAGGGCTGACCCAACTCATACCTTCCCATAAAGGAAGGAGTGCTTTTTGGAGAACCATCTAGAAAAGACCCCAACCTAACTGTACTGTTATTCCCTAGCAGGAAAGAGGTTGGGCTGGGGACCAAGGAGTCTTGAGTGCCTGGGGAGCCCACCTGGCCCCTGCCTGCAGCCGGGCTGGCCAGAGAATGGGACTCGGCTTCTGGAAGTGTGGGGCTCCCAAACGCATTGGGTGGGGGTGGGTGGGCTCTCCAGACCTAGGGACTTCCCAGGTGGGGGGCTGGGCTCTGCTTCCTGTCACTGTGGGGTGAAGAATGTCACCTGGCAAGGTCAGAGTAACTCAACTCTCCCCATGGTCTCCTGTCTGTGCCTGAATTACCTGGTTAGCGATAGAAGACCTAACAGAAAGATGGGTGAAAGAAACCTTCCAGAAGGATGAGCAGTAAACAGTGACTTAGGACAAGAAAACCAGAGCTTCTGAGAAAACACCCTTCTGGGAAATGGAGTACCAACAAGGCACAGAAAATCCCAGAAATTTGCCAGTTTCTGTTTTAACATGATTTAGGGGGACATTGTACCTATGGAATCAGAGCAGGTGTTTTTGAAAGTGGTGGAAAGCAAGGCTCTGAAAGGCTACTTACAAATGAATGTGGCTGAACTTCACATTTCAACGTCACAGCTAACAGAAATGGGCTCAGGAGGGAGATGGCGAACGGGGGGACTCGGGGGTGCTCGGACAGAAGGGGTAAGTAAATCAATAATGCGACAGGGAGACCATAGGGAGCCTGGTCACGGGGACTCCTCCACGGGAAAGTGGAGCAGAGAGAGAAGCTGAAATAATCACCGAGGAGTCGGAAGGCCTCTTGAGTACCAGGAACAATGAGTGAATTTCCTTTTACCTTGAAGTCCAACCTTGGCCGAAAACCATTTACCTGCAAAGAAATAAGAATTAGCCTGCAAGTAGCCCCTTTGGCCTCCAAAGAGTCCAAATCCATTTCACTTTTTTTGGAACGCACAGGGTTCTTAAGATTGCCAACGGTCTTCTTAATTTTGTTAGTTGTTTACCTGGATAACTTACCTAAAATAACGTGAGTTTGAGTACTCCACCACCTCCCAACACAGTTTGTACCTTGGGATAAATTGGGTGGCTGGTAGATTTTTCTCCAACAATGAAGATGAGGTAACAATACATCGATTTTACAAAGGCTTATAGAAAAATACTCTTACCTTTGATCCATGTGTTCTCTACCCCGCGGGTCATATTTCGGTAACATCTGGGCAACTCCAAACAGAAGGGCTGCAGAGCCTGTGCCCTCTTGTTGGCCCCTCCCTCCCCTAGACCTCGAAAGGTGCAGTGCCGGGTGTGCTGACTTGAACCGGTCACAGAAGGGGGTGTTTGCAGCTGTGCAGGGGGCCCAGCCGCGCAGCTCCTGGGCCCACCCTGCAAACGGCACTCGGAGACCCTGCAGCTGGCTTCGGAAGGACGTGGAAGTCCTCGGACGGCAGGAAAGAGAGAGACTCAGCCACGCAGGAGAGCTTGAGTGGTCGTCACAGCACAAGCAGCCCCAGTACAAGAAATAATTACAGCAAGAAAAGTGCATAACTTATGCAAATAATTTAATATTAAGTATCTGATTTAAGATTTTAGATGACAGCAAAAATTGGCAAATTACACAGGAGGGGAAGAAGTAAATGTGTTGAATCTGCTTTTTTGGGGAAAAGATATTGCATAGTACCTCAGTGTTAATAGGAATCAGAGAAAAATAGGATTTTTTTAAAAAAGGGAAATGTAACAAGAATCACATGTAGAATGAATAAAAACAGGATTCACCCTTTCTAAATTACTAAAGAAAAAAGCTAAAAAAATCTTTTCAGCAAAAAAATGGATAAAAGGAAGAAGCAATAAAATATTTTGGAAAAATAAGGCATAACAAATAATTTCAGAGATAATATGGACAATAACTCCCCAAATGAAAGACTTTCAGACTCGATTGAAAAACAGAATCAAGTTAAAATCTATTGACAAAAGATACATCTAAAAGGCATGGAGCAATTAAAGAATAACAGCTGGACAAAGATGTATTAGATAAGAACAAATAAAAACTGAAAAATGTTGACAATATTAATATCAAATTTGAGTACACAAGTCCAAATGTACTACTTTTATATTGATTAAAGGTAAAATTCAGCATGAAGATGTATGAGTAAGGAACCTTTGTGTGTAAAATGTAATTATTAGAAAATCTAAAGAATCAAAAATGCAAGAAGAAATCGACAAGACATAGGTAGTGAACGAGTTCAATAGGCAACAGGCAGTGTTGGATGCAGCGGCAAAATAAACAGAGAGATAAGGAACAGAATCATATATAACACATGGAGCTTATTCAGTATTCAACGAGGTAAATGAACTTTGTACCAAGCCAAGGAAGAGGACAATGCCCATGATGTATTTGTTTGAGTTGGTGACTGAAAAACCTTGATCACAAAGAGAAATTAACAAAGGCCCTTAAGGAACAAACGGTATGGACTGCTTCTGCTGCTACAAAATAGACACAAATTTCAGAAACAAAACTAGCACAAACAGCAATGCACTGAACAAATTAAAGAATTCTCTCCCAGTGCCTAGTAGAAAAAAGGGAAACCGAGTCTAGAATTCTCGAATACTTAAAAAACATGAACAAGTGAAAAAATTAAGGCATAAAGTCTAAAGTGAATTCAAGGTCAAATGCTTTATGTTAAGTATTAAAATGTTTGTTCTGAAACCAAAAAATAATGATAAACTAGTAAGCATTTAATTTAATATTTTTAAAATTCCAGGATATTTAATTTAGTTCAAGAAACGTTGAAAAGAAAATAATAAACATTATAAAACAAATTTATGAATAAGAATGTAGAAAAAACAGTAAAATTGAAACATTCAAAACTTTAAAAATATAGAGATACGTTTTAAAGTAGGTTAATTGCTGGGAAATTGCTGAGAAAAGAAGGGGAACTACAATTACATAAAATGAAGAATTAGTGAATATGATTGAGGAAACAAAATGAAGATTCTATGATGAACTCAGTGCTAATAAAAAATTATAAAGAAATCCTATATACAACTCAGTTTACCGCTCAATGAACAGAAGATTTTTCTGAGGAAATGATAAATCTTTGGTTCTGACTCAAAAAAGGAGAAAACTTTCATAGGCTAATATAACCTTGGAGAGAAATTTAAAAAGTTGCTTATGGTTTAATTACTGTAGCTTTGTGATATTTTGAAATGATTTTTTTTTGTCATTTCCTCTCTGTTATTGGTTTTTCCTCTAGAATAGTTTTCGAATTCTTTAGAATTGGGGAGTGAGGGATTTTGATCTTGTGGGAACAAATAATTCCCCTGCGATGAAAGATTGCAAAAGCGTAGGGAGAATATATTTGTCCATTCATTTTACAGGGAGAGCTGAGGCCTGAATCTAAGGCCTGAGAGGGCTTTGGGGCTCCCAGCCCCATTTCCCTGGGCAGGTGGGGCGGAACCGTGGGTGGGGTTGGCACCTGGTGGGATGCAGACCGCCGTCCTCAAATCAAAGAACAAAAAGTCCTAAATAATAGATAGCGAACTGAAAACAACAGTTTCATAGACCAGATAGGCCTATTCCAGAAATGCAGTGATGTTTTAATATTCAGACATGTATTAATAAAATATATTACATTGGTAGATTAAAAGAGGAAAAACTTTAATAAATTCCCAGAGGACATTTGATAAAATTCAACATCAATTTCTAATGAAAACTTAATAAGCAGGAAGAGGAGAAGACTCCTTGACATGGAGAAACAATATGATATCAGCAGCTACATCTCATTTAATGAGGACGCTTTAGAGGTTCTTCAAAGTCTGGAACGGGGTGGGGATGCTGGAAGCTGGCGCTCCTGAACGCGGTCCTGGAAGTGCTAACCAGTAGGGCAACATGGAGACGGAGTAGAGAAGATGAACTTTTAGAAAGGAATAGGCCCAGATCTGCATGTGGTCTGATTATGTGTCTAAAAACCTGAAGAGAACATTGTGAAGTAGTTGACAGTGTCTTTCAGGAATGTCCCTGTACCCCATTAACGACCAGCTGGGAAACAAAGAGATGGGAGTTTCCCAGCCCCAACGTCAAAGGGGCACACTGGATCCTGGGGAAAAACCCGGGGGGCTATACAGAGGGCCCACGCGAAAAGAGGAACACAGGGTCCCAGAGATGTCGAAGGAGTCTTCAGTAAATAGGGACACAGACCTTGGTTCCAAATAAAGGCCACATTTCCCTGATTTAACTTAGGCTTTTGGGGCAATTCCTATCAGGTGCAAAGGTAAGCTGGACTAAGTCGTTCTAGAAGCGGAGTCCGGATGCTGATGCCGACAGCGGCCACTAGAACAGGAGAGTGAGTGGAGCGGGCCGCACAGCTGTCCTGGGGCCAGGGGTCGTGGCCACCAGACCCCGCCCCCGGGGAGTGTCCGCTCCCCTATCGGGTGACAGACATTTCCAGTGTGTGGGACCAAGTTTGGGTCGTTCAGTGAGGGATGCTGAGACAGCAGGCTAGTTCTCTGGGAGAGCCCGTTATCAGTGCCAGATGGAAACCCGTGTTAGTGCACCAACATGGGCAGCAAGTGAGAACCAAAGACCTCGCCCAAGGCCACGTGTTCGTGTGGCGTCCCCGTGGGGACAGGGGGCGGGGCACAGAAGAAACCACCCAGGGAAACAGCGACTATTTGTCTCTTGAAAGTCATCTGGTTCTCGCCCCCAGTCCCACCCCGCCCGATCTTACAACACAAACGGGCACCCACTGTAGCAGCTGACATACAAAGGGCCATTACCGCTGGTGCACAGAGAGCCCTTACCATTCAGGAAACATTTGGGGAAAAACGCCTGAAAGCACGAAGAAGCATCCCTTGGATAAGAGCTACAAACGCTGGGTGCGTGTTCGAAGGAGCGCTCACCCCTTCGGGAGCGAAGGGAACACAGTTTGAAGCAGGAGGAGACATTGGGGCTGACCACGCCGGTAAAGAGTTTTGGAGAGGCCGTGCCCCGTGTCAGCAACGGGGCAGAACCGCTCTCACGGCCGGCCGGTGCGTGGACAAGAACGTCTGGAGGGAAACGGGCAGCAGCTGACCCTCAACAGCATCCCCACCCTGTGGCCCAGCGTGGGACTTGCTTTCAGGCATTCGTCCCACGGAAACACGCAGAGACTCCCAAGAAGCTGCCCGCCCCACAGGGGCTGCGTGGTCCCCTCTCTAACAATGAAAAATGGGAAACAGCCCAAACACCCACCGAGAGGAGACGTGTTAAAGAAACTGGCCCATTAAAAGTGACGGAATACTAAGTAGCCATAAAAAACCACAACCTCGGAGCCGAGACTATTTGATGATACTCTGAACAGATGATAAGGTAAAAGTGGGCCGCACAATTATGCTTCATAATTCCAGTGTTGTGAAAGTGGTGTGGACGCCTGCATGAATGATAGCAGGAAATAAAGGCCGTGATTACCTCCCGAGCTGGGGAGCGTGAGTTATTTCTATTTTCTTTTTTTATCCTTTCCCAAAGTTCTCAGGGCACAGGCCACGATACTGTGTCACTTACGTGCGAATCGTGGTTATAATAAAGAGTTTGAAAAGCTAGCTCCACAGGCAGGCAGCCCCGGCCTTGTTTCCCGATGCGGACGTGGGCAGCGAAACTCCAGTGAGGCCCCAAGGTCAGAGCGAGCGAGGGTGCTGCCGCTTCCCCGCAGCTCAGTGGGCCCGGACTCGGTCTCTCTGTCACCAGAAACTTGTTCCCTCTGGCCACTCGGAGAAGGCAGCGGGACTCCGCTCCAGCATTTCCTTATTTGATGTCTGACTTGCTCTTTTTTTGAATTGGACCTGTCTTCCTTCTCAGGCCTCTAGCTCCCCATCCTGAGAATGCAGTTTCCGAACCCGGGAGCACGTCGTGTGGGTCCTTGGAGCCAGGCTGAGTGGGGGCGGCTGCAGGTGGACCCTCGCCGCTTCTTGGGGCTCTGCCCTGTCCTCGGGGGCCTGTGCCGGCTCCTGGTCTGGTTTAATTGTTCTGGGCACGAACAAACTCGGCTGCCTTATTATCAACAGAAACCTCCCATTAGGGTTGCCAGATTTAGCAAGAAAAAACACAAAACACCTGGTTAAATTTGATTTTCGATGAACAACAAATAATTGTTTCAGTGTAAGTATATCCCACACAGTGCCTGCGGTACACATACTAAAAACGACTCACTGCTTACCTGGAATTCCAGTTTCACCAGTCAACCTACGTTTCATCTGGCGACCCTCCCTCAAATGCTTTCAGAGGGCCAAGTGTCAGCACCGCCTCCTGCCTCACCTTGGCCTAAGTCACTTTGTCTGCAGCGGGGTCTTTGTCCCTGCCTCTCTCCCCGAGAAATGGGTGGGAGTAAACAGTCATCCCCTGCCCACGGGTAGTCGGAAGCTGGAAGACAGGGCATCGGACCTCGGCCGTACCCCACTGTGAAGTGAAGTTAAACAGCTGCCGATTTTGACAAGCAGAGAGAATAAGTAAGAAGTGGATGCACGAGTCGTTTTGTCGGAGGACGGAATGCTGGCTGCCCCAGGGAGAAGACCTCTTCCTCCGAGGGACTCAGCGACATCAGTGTCGCTCACTGTGACTCCTTCCGGGACGTTCACGCACCCTCCGTATGAACACACCTGGGGTGGGGGGAATAGAGCCTGTGACAGCAGTGTGAACCTCTGCCAGGTCTGTGTGTACACCTTAGCCTCTCGCCCCTCCCTCCCATGGAGTGCACAGAATAGGATAAAGCAGGTAGGATAAAGGAGAAACAGGAGGGACCGTGGACATCAAAGTCCAACTGGTGTGCTTGTTTCCGTTCCTGTTAAAATGATGAAGGAAAGGACCCTACTTCTCACAAGTCACTGCAGAACTGAGGCTTTCCTCTACCATCATGTCTGCTTCCAGATTTGGGCAGGCCCAGGGCAATGCAGAAACTGCGTGACTGGCCTTGTCACCGTGGCGCCTGACACCTAGGAGAGGCACGGTGCTGGCACGCCTCTGGGGGCATCCCCCGTGTCCCTTCCACTGAGAGCAGCAGAGGGCACGCAGTCCAGCCTTCCTCCTGGCTTGAACCCTCCATCTCTGGGAAGGAGCCTGGCCAGCCCTGTCCTGGGAGCAGAGCACGTCTGATTGCCTCCCTGGCTCCTGGGTGCCCGCCAGGAAGTGGACCAGAAGCGCCAAAATGCTATAAGAAATCAGATTGGGGAGAGAGGCTGCTTGCACGCCACCGCCAGCGGCTGGCTCCGCAGCAGAGCCCTTTGTACATTCTGCAAGAGAACATGCTCTCAAGAGGTTTGCATTTCAAGTTGGCAGCCTTAAGAAGTCAGAGAGCTGGAGTCAAACTTTTCAAGGAATGTCTGAGCTTGGATCCCGCTCTGCGCAGAGCTCAGTCTCCAACTTCTGGGCCTCAGATTCAGAGCCTCTGCTGCTGATGCTAATGGGCTGTATTTAACGTGCCCGAGGAGGGCAGCGGGAGAGTGCTGGTCCCAGAATGCCTCCCCTGGCTTCAAAGGGTGTGTGCACGCCTGGCAGGTGATTTATGGGAGGCTGCTCTGGGAAGAGACTGTGCACCTCTTTCCAACATGGGCCTGTTCTTCTCTCTGCTGGAGATGTAGCGTCTTTTCATTCAGAAAGAGGTAGCAGGAGTCCTGCTTAGCATAGCCACTGTAAGTCATTTTTGCGTGAATTATCGTGATGGTATTTTTTTCTTGTCACCGTTCTTGTCCTGACTTTTCGACCGGAAGGGTGGCTAAACACTCTTGTGTAGCCGGGCTACCCCTCAGCGAAGGCCCCACCTTGGTTCCTAACGTTTTTCATGGACAGATTTTCACTTTTCCTCCTCTTTGTCTTTCTTCGTTTCCTTGTTTCCCGGCGTTTTGCCGATGATGGGTTGGTAGTGATGCTCACTGGGCAGAGAGAGGAGGCAAGTGGCAGAGCAGGCGGCGGGTCTAAAGGAGAGACGCAGTCCCTCCTGCTCAACACAGCGCTGAGAGGGCCCTTCGACCTGCATAGCGATAGACACCGCACGTGTTATTTTTATTAGTGAGCTAATGTGAGAACCGCAAATTTGTAAAGTGATTGGATTTCGGAAGGCCCGAATTTGCTAACATTTACTGCTTTTGTCAGGAGAGCATCTTCATCCACGAAGGCAAATATTTTCACACGGAGGGAGGCTTGTAATGATGAGCTATTTCTCTAAAGCGGCGTAGTGCACTAGATTATAAACTTCCCAACATTAAAATAAAGCACTTTGGGAGACACATTAACTCTTTTAGGCCACTTACTCATTTCCCACGGTGCCCGTCATAAATTCAGGAAATTGCATTGTCACCGCTGTGCTCGGGAATCATTTCGCTTCCAGTCTCCACACCGTGCGTAATTCTATTGTAGGGCGTAAAGATGTTTAACCTGTGTCGGGAGAGCCTGCTGACTGGTTCCATCTCACACCAGGGCTGTCTTCAATCCGCGCTGCTGCTGCAAAGTCAGATAATTCCTCAGAAGACTCGCACGGAGACACATTCCACGGTTGTTTAGGTAGGAGATGTGAGCTTCGAAAATTCAAATCACTGCTCCAAAATCAAGGAAGGCCGCATGTCAAAGCAGCTAATGGCCACTGGGCATTGGCCATGAACTTGAAAATTCAAGCTGCCCAAAGAGAAGCTGCATCCCAGGCAATCACGGGAAGCTGGAATGAGGGGCAGATCTAAGCAGCCTGAGGTGGAGGCGTCCCTGTCGTGAGCTGTCCCCGAGCCTGGGAGACAGAAACGAAGCACAGCTGTCGGCAGCCAAGACGTGGACAGGGATGACTTGGTGTGGACGAGGGGAAGTGGATGCGGGTTCGAGGACACCCAGACCGGCAGAGCAGGCCGACACGTACTCGCATATTCGTCCCCAGCCCTGAGGCTGCCCAGAATTCTGAAACGTCTTCTGAGTTCATAGGTCAAAAGACCACGGACACCACCTGGAAAGTTGCCATAGAAAACTCGTTGTCAGTGGAGAAACAAGCGTACATTGTCTACGTAGATGACGTTCCCTTCTTCCAGAGCCAAAGGCAAAAGTCCCGAGATCTGTTCAGTGTCCGTGACACAGGCTCGCCTCGCCCCGGGCGGACCTCAAACTTGGCAGCACAGCGACCCGCACTCACATGCTGCCGCGACTTCGCTTGTCTCCAGGAAACAAGAAGGAATATACATTTACTGGGAACGCTTCAGCAATGAGGGAGAGTGGATGTCGAGTTCAGGAAAGAAGTGCTTGGCGGTCCCGTGGACCCTGGGTGGAAATTGCTTCCTGATCAAATGCACATCTCTCCTTCCCGCAGCCTGCCTGGGACTGGGACCATTAGGTGCACGTCGGGGACATATGGGGAAGGGGACACACCTTTCTGCAGGCTCCAAACAGAGGAGCAACGAGGTGTGACTGAGACACAGCAGGTAACAGACTGAGAGGAGTAAGATGGCAGGAAGCTTCCAGAAAGTGTGCAGCTTGAATCAGAGGTGCAAATAGTGAGGAAACATCCTGTCTCAAGAATTGCGCGGTGTTTTAGAATGGCAGACACCTACAGCCTCACAAAGGCCACTGTGAGGGAACACTCCTCGGAAAGTCTGAGTGGACAACGTGGAGGCTCCGGCCAGGCCGTGGGGTCCTGGGGCTCCAGGTGCGCTGGAGGCGGTGAGAAGGCCAGGCGTCTACATCCAGAGTCTGCCTGCTCTCCCGCTGCCCCTCCTTCTAGAAGCTCCAGGCTCCCAGAGCTGGGAAAATGCAAAGACAACCTCATCCCCCTGTTGAACCTTGTGCCCCAGATCAAACCCTTTTTGTTCTTCTCCCTACGTGGGTTCATTTCTAGGAATAAAAACTGATTTTCCCATTACTTCCTTGTTTTCAGTGCAAGAGGGTTTTTATCAAGAGTTAACAACTAGTGAGTATAACATGTTAGTCAAGTAAAACCCTGGGGTTCGGGGCTAGGGAGTGATGATGACCTCTCCACATTTTTGAAATGTACATAATATAAAAATTAAACACCAGTGCAACTGAGTGTTGTTTTCAGTATCATACATATTGAAAAGCACACGCACATACCCAAATCTGGTCATTAACAATGCAAGGATTCCTGTGCTCTTGCTGAAGGCCCTTTCCAGTCCTGAGTCAGAATGCGGAATAGAGTGCGGCTCATGGGAAGGGGCACCTCGTAGGGCAGTCCTGGCCTTTGTCCCCGCTGAGAAGGGGGGTGGGGTTGGCGAGGTGTGTGTGTGCCAAGCAGATTGCGTCATCCCATTGCTGTCTCTTGTAGGACTGCGTGTCATTGCTTCGGAAAACTACCTCTCAGTCAGCGGAGGAGAGAGCTGTGCAGATGGAGGGGTGGCAGGTGTCCTGGCCACGCCTGCCCCTCACTGCTGCCCAGCAACTTACCTTCCCTTTGAGTCAATTTTATGTCTTTGAAGCTTTGTCTGGACAGTGGAACTCTCCCTCTGCCCTTGGCTGCCTTCCTTTTTTGTTCATTTTTTGGACTTTGGGGCTCCTGTGCCCCTTCACGCCCGCGGCTCCTCTCACCGCACCCTCCAGATTTGAGGTTTTACAAGGTCGGGGGCTGGGGCGCGTCAGCATGACTCTTGACTTCTCGGAGATGAATCATCCCGACGAGGCGCACTGTGCTTTGTAAGGTCCTTGTTCCCTTCCCTGCCTCTGTGCGCGTCAGGCCCTGACAATGACAAATGCAGGAAAACGCCACCATCTCTTTGATCACCCTGGTCCTAAAAATAAAGTTCCCCCTGGTCATTCTGCTCTTGAATTGCAGAGAATGAGAGAGGAGTTAGACATCACCAGCAACTTTCAGGCTGCCTCCCGTGGAGTCGGAGGCTGCAATGGCTGAGGGGCGTGTGAGCGCAACTCAGGGGGGCCCCCTTGCCCCTCAGGCACAGCAGCTCCACCATAAAACGGTCGCCCACTGCACGTACAAGAATTTCAGCAACTATTTTATTTGGAAACAAAGCGGGGAGGGTAGCTGAAGGTACAGTGCTTCTTTTCGAAGTGGTGAGGATGTTCTAGAATTGATTGTGGTGACGGTGGTACACATCTGAAAATATACGAAAACCCACTAAATGGTACACTTTAAAGGGGTGAACTGTGTGGTCTGTGAAATGTCTTTCAATAAAGTTGTTTAAAAAAGGACTGAACTGGCCAGTGTGCCAACCCATTTATGGGGACCTGTCCCTTCAATCCGAAGACTGGAAAAAGAAGCTGATTTAAAAGTCCACCTTTCTCCAGGTGCGACTCCTCCACCTGCCCCCACAATTATTGTGCCTCCTGGGCACGTACTTTGGGCGATTGCCTCCCCTGGAACCGGAACCTACTTTGTCACTTGCTTTTGAGTCTAGAAGACCGTGGAAGAGAGGCTACGTGTGACTTCCAAGTCGAAGTCATGAGAAGCCTTGTAGTGTCCATCCGGGCTTCTTGGGTGCCCGTGGGACACAGCCCCCAGAAACCGGCCGTCACGTGGTGAGAATTCCGGCTACACGGAGAGGCCGAGTCTGTGCTTGGCTCAGCAGCCGGCATCGACTGCCCACCAGCAAGTGGGCCATTCTGTGCACTGCGTCTTCCCTTTCTCGACAGTGTCTCCTGAAGCACAAGCGTTTCTAATCCCCTCACATGCAGTGTGATTGCTGGTAAGGCATGGTTTACGTCCGCCACTCTGGTGTTTGTTTGCTATGCACCACATGCCTGTATTGTCTCCCTGTCCGAGATCGCCTTCCTCTGTGCTATATGATATTTTAGAGTGGACCATTGTAATTCCTTGGTGTTTCTTTTACTAGATGTTTTCGTTATGTTCTTAGTGGTTGACCTAGGAATTTAAATTAACCTTTTAATTTACAGCAATCCTGTTCAGGTTAATACCACCTAATCCCAATAGTACACCATCGACAGAACAGTGGGTACTTGAAGAACACACTTTTGCCAGAATGTTCGTGAGAGCATGGGGTTTTCACATGGGGTTATTTTATTTGTGTTTAAGCAGAGGAATGAGCAAGTGTACTTCTGCATGTGTTAAACTACTTGGGGAGTCACTTGCTCATGCATTACCTCGGTTAACATTCACTGAGCTTCTGCACCATGTGCACACTCAAGGCTGACTTATAACCGAATTGAGCTGGACTAAGACTAAATAAAGTTGGGATTAGATGACTTATTCCCAAATGACTTGAAAAAACAATGAAGATTTGATGGGAACTTCTCAAAAGTTTGGATTATTACCAACTGACACCATGGACTTTGTTAGCATTTGATCAGCATTTGTGGCCATAAGTGTTCTGCTGATTCATAATGTTTAAAAATTTTGCTTTTGACTTTACTTTCTAATATCCTAAAAGTAAGGCAGGGAAAACATAAAACAAGTGGTCATTGTTCACTTGTCTTTGCTTTAGTGTTAAATATTCTGTATCATACACTTGCCCTTCTACATCCCAAACAAAATACTTTTGCTTCCTTTTAGTATGAAATAGGAAGTTATAATTTCTTTATGGTATGTTCATTAACTCATGTTTCCTGAGTAAAAAATGATGAATTCAAATAGCGCATTGGCTGTTTTAACTTTTTATGCAAGCCAAAAAAAATGTGAAGAATAGCCTCTTTGTTTTCTCTAGCAGGCTATTTCATTCTGTCCAGGGACAGTGAACTATAATTTCTGGAAAAATTTTTAATAGTGTATTTGCTCATGCCAGTTCTCTGTGGACACCAAATGTAGTTGAAAATGCAGGGTTGGCTTGGCTTTAACTATCAACTACTTTGAAAGCAAGTGGATAATAGCAGCCTTCTGCCTGTTCGAGGGAACTCGGCTGGTTGTTCCTGTCCTGGCCGTTCGACCTGGTTCACATGGCCGTGGGGTGGGGGTCATCGCTGTTATCACACGTGGACGGACCCCTGGAGCCTGGTTGTGGTTCTGTTACAGAACAGACCTGAGGTGGGGGTGCAAATGATACACTATTACCGAATGGACCCACCCTTGTGCTCCAGGATCCCCCCCGCCCCGTACTAGGTTCGCCTTGCCTGCCACCGGGGAAAGATGTCTCTCAATGCCAGAGACTGGTGAAAAGGAAAGGGATTATTTATTTAAAGAGTTATACAAACTTAAGAGTAATGACTTAATGTCTTCATTGAGATCCCAGAGTCCTTTAGAACACCCACAAATGCACAGTCCTCCCTTCCCCCTCTGCCCAGTCCAGGTACCGTGTCTCAGGAAAAGAAGTAGAAATCCGTGGTTCTCCTCTGCCCAAGACTTGTGGTCCCCAAAAGACCCCACCTGGCTGTGGTGCCTGAGTTTAAATCCCAGCTCCAGTCTTCCTCTGTGGCACCATCTCTGACTGCCCACAACTGGCCACATCTGCCAGCATCCCCATATTTTTCCAGCTTTCCTGGGCTGCCATAGTAAGTCCGGGCAGGTGTGGCCGGTGCTGTGGAACCGATCATCTGCAAGCTCTCATGCAGGCGCTGCAACCAGGGGGAACTGCCTCCCAGTTACATCCTGGGTGGAAGTCACTCCCATCCCCCTGGCCCAAAGCCTGGCCACAGCTGTTTAACATATCTGTGAAACCAGTTAAAGGTTATAGATATGTTAAACGACAATTCTAGTGGTTATCTGCAAAACTGTTGCTACTCAAAACAGCTCTCTATGGCCCTGCTCCATGCGTCCCATCCCCCAGCTCAGTCTTGTGGGGGTGAGGACATCCTATATATATATATATATATATATAATATATATATATATATATATATATATATATATATATATATATATATACACATTTCCAATATTTCCTGGACACCGAGTTCTGGACCCCATGACAAATCCCTATTTGGGGTCCCCTCTTGGCTACACCCTGTTTCAGTTCTGCTCACCCTGTGTGTCCTGTCACTAAACGTGAGGTGTCCTGAAGGTCACCCAGTAACTGCCATGGGCATCAGTTCAACTCAGCAAAGTCTGCGGACTCTTGGTTTGTTTTCATTATTTGCAAATAGAATAGGCAAGCATTTTTCCATATTCTGTCTTCACTCCTGGTAATCTCTTCATTGGCAGGTTGTGACAAAAGATTGCTGTGGATTAAAAAAATGTACTTTGCTATGTTTTTTGAAATTTGGGGCAGTGGCGGGTTTTATGGATTATGCTGTATTAAATTGTATGTCGCATTTCCATAACCTTGGACGTTTTGGGAGAAATACTAGAAAGGTTTTGCATGATTTCTCTGCATTTGGGCCTCAGGATTCCCCACTCTTTGCTAAGTCACTAACTGCAGGCCAGCGGGTCCCAAGACAGCTTGACCTTGGCCCCAAAGCTGAGGTGGACAGGGAGGAGGGAACAGCTCAGGGCCCACTGAGCTCGCTCATCCTGTTGAGAGGGGCTCCTTGCTTGGGGGGGGGTGGTATGAGCAGCCTACCTCCGTGTCTGCCTCGGGTGGATTGTTTGGCTGCATCTGGTGAAAATCTCAAAAGGAAGAGGCAAGGAGGTGGGGGCTGTTGGTCGGTGTGCTTGCTTGTTACTTTGGGGGCGGAAGCCATCCCCTTCCCTTGAGTGGACCTTTGTTATTGAATTGTCAGCCTGTTGTCGGCCAGGGGCTGGGCTAGGTGCCCGACTCGGGGTGCACTGGCCCTCCCCACCCCCGGTATCACTGCAAACAGCGGGTGGTGTTGGGTGGTAGGGGCTGCGAGCTGTTTGTTGCTTCCACTCTAACTGCTAGTAAGTGCAGACGGTTCAAGGCTACCCTGGGCAGGGCGCCCCGCCCAGCTTCCCTTGCTGGGGCTGGGGGGGTGGGGGCAGTACCAGTGAGGGCTTACAGGTAGGTCTCAGAGCACACTGGGCCTGCCCCACGGCTAGCACTGACAGGAGGGCCTTCTGTCTCCATGGGATTGGGGACCCTGCTGTCCCGAGGAGGCCTTTTGGGACCTGGCCAGGCCTCCTCCCCTTGGGCTTTCAGTGTATTCCACGTCTTTCTGCCCCCACAGCCTGCACTTTGGGGAAGTTCTCTGATCTTTTGAATCCATGCTTCCTCCCCAGGCTGCTGCCTTGGGCCGGCTGTGTTCTCCACACCCCGGGTGCAGACACCCGTGTGAGCATGTGCAATGCTGAACTGTGTGTGTTGGGAGTTGTGCGCTGCGTTTATTACTATTGTCTGCTTGTGAACCATCATATGGGAAACTATCTGCTGTGCGAACGTGGTCCGATGGGGGTTCTGGATGCTAAGCGCACGGGTGTGGTGGTGTGCAGAAGCCCCCCGGCATTCCTTTCTCCCAACATCAAGGGTGAAAGGCCGGGTGCACGCATCCAAACACCTGCAGAGACGTGGAATGCAGATGTCGGCTCTGGTCAACTTTAAAACGGGGCGTCTACTGGTTCCATCAGTCAGTGATGGCCTCTTACAATGCTGTGCTCACCCCACAGCGATTCCTCTCCAGGCCCTAGGAAGGGGCTAGGTTTTGTGGACACCGAGACGTGGTCCAAGGGGAGACAGATGTGAAGATCTGTCAGAGCAGAGCAGACTGGGACAGTGGCACAGGGAGGGCCACTGGGGGAGGGAGGGCCGCTGCTACCTCGCCCCATTCGGTGGTGAAGCTCTCTGTGGAGACTCTGGGATGATTCCACTGGGGAGGGTGATTTCTGAGATGTGGTCCCCTGGCTTCCAGTGAATTAGGTCTGACTTTTAACTCATTCCACCTCACTCACAGTGGTTTTATAGGAATTAATTAGGTAAAGGGCTCCTTAGGGGTAGGGCCGATCCAAAGCATGTTCTCTGATTTCTCTTAAATAATTCCAAGAAGAACGCATGGCAGACTAGTGAGTTTATCTTTCCACTCTGCATACGGCCAAAGACTGGGTACACTAGTGAGCTTCATTAAAAAACAATAAAATGAATTTCAGGGTCATCCACACTGTCAGGGCTTTGTGGTGTGGCAGTCCTTTATCACCTTTCTGTTGGGGCTGACGGGAAATGAAGAACAGGGCAGTTAAGCACATCTCTCAAGCTACAGCTTCAGAAAACAGTTTACAAGGCAATTAACTGCCGAGCCAGTGTCTTCAGCCCAAGAAGTCCACATTCCCTGAGAAGGCTGCTGTCCCGGAAATCTGTTGGGTCTGACTTGACTATGGATGAGAAGAGAGACATTCTTTGTTTCTTTCATGTTGATTCAGTTTACATACATCTCCCAGATCCTCTCGTGTCAGACACTGTCCCACCACCGGCGTTCTGTGGTTGGTGACAGCCACTTCCCATCGCCGTGCCACCTGCAGCGCAGTGAGGTGCTCAGAGCAGCCGGCAGGCAATGCCAGTGCGTCTGCGGTGGGGAGTGAAGACCTGGCACTTTGGCCGCAAAATGGAGAGATGCCCATCTCCTCTGAATGTCAGAGATAGGTTCGCTGAGAGGTGAGGGTCAAGGTGAAGTCTAGCAGGGGAGAAGGTGCTGGTCCCGAGGAGAGGGGCTGAAGCAAGGGTGGCTGGGGAGTTGAACTGGAGAAGGTGAAGCACTGAGAGGTGAATCCAGAGCAGGTGGGGGCTGTGCAGATGTCCTGGGCTTGGAAAACCCCACAGCGGAGTTGGGTCTTCCTTCAGAATCATGGACGACATTGTCAGGGAAGTGACAAGGTCAGATCTGTGTGTAGCCGGAGAGCTCTGTCTGCAGTGGAGTGGAAGGGGCTGCCCTGGAGGGAGGAGCCCGGGGGGAAGGCTGGTAGGTGCAGGGACGGCGGAGATGGAACCAGGGGTCAGCGGCAGGAAAGGAGGGACTGAGAGATGACAGCGATGCAGGGGCTACGTGCAGTGACGGAGGTGGGGGTCAGGAACGATGCCCAGGTCTTGGTGGGTGGCGGGTCCTTTTGCAGGCACGAGAGGACAGAAACAGGAGCAGGTATCAGGGAGGAGTGCTGAGTTCAGATCTGGACGTGGCAAGTGGAGGGTACTCGTGGGACCACCCATCTCAGCCGTCAGGTCGGAGTGTTTCCCCCACGCATGAGGTGTTGCACTCCTAACCCTGGTGGCGGTGAATGTGGCCTTACTTGGACATAGGGTATGTGCAGATGCGATCAAGCTAAGACGAGGTTGTGCTGGGTTGGATGGTCCCACAGTAGTGACAGGTGTCTTTATGAGAGGAAGGAGGGGAGATCTGGACACGGAAACACAGAAGTTACAGGGCAATGCCAAGTGACTGCGGAGGTCAGGGTTGCTGGTGACAGCGAGGAGCTCAGAGGACAGAGCGCAGCTCACAGAGAAGCGGGTAGATCGAAGGTGAAAGATTTAGGAGAAACTCTCAGGGGAGCATTAGGGTGGGGGGTCTTGGGGAGCTCCACTTCCGTCTTTTTCTCACTTGTACTTCCTTTGTGTCTAATGTAGTCGGTGGTTTGGCCTTGGGTGTCCAGAAGCCTGGGGCCAGGCCTAATTGTGCCAGTGGGCAAACCACCCAGGGCAAGAGGATCTGGCCCTTGCCTCATCTGTCCCACTCCTCAGCTCTCTGTCTCCCTCACCTTCCTGCCTGACACCTCCCACAACCCAGCTGGGGGGGCTGAGTATTTAGACATTTCAGCCGGGGCTGTGCTGAGAAACGACATCCTTTCTGAGGGCAGGCCCCCACACTGGGCTCAGCCTAAGGACTCAGTACGTGTTGGGGGGTGTCAGAACGGCTGGGTGGTGGGCGTGGAGCTGAAAATGGCTAGCGCATGGAAGTGTTAAGGGGTCCATGTTGCGACACAGCCAGCTTGGCCCCCCACCTGACACAGCTCAGAGCCAGGGCATGCTTTCATCTTTCACGGTTGGAATTAACCCAGCGGATGCAGGAGACCTTGAAAGAAATTGGTGCCGACTGGGTTCTGTTCAGACCACAAGCTATTCAAATGAAGCGCACCGCCCAGGATCTTGGAGAGTCCCGTGTCCTCCAAGACTGTACGTGGCTGGCAGAAACAAAAGGATTTGACTGTGCTTGTGACACTGAGCCTTCGGATGGCCGTGCGGGGCTGCAATCCACTCCGGGCCCCGGGTGCAGAGGCCTGCGGCAGCGTGCTGAGCCGGGATGGTGGGCGCTCTCCAGTTGGAGCTGCCGAGTAATAACTCCTCGACAGAAATGGCCCGGCTCCCGACACATGGTTTATGGCCGAAACGGAAAGGCTCCCGAGCGCCATCAACGACACTCTCTCTGCTTATGTAAAGACATGTGGGTTCTCTTCCAGAAAAAAATAAGGCTGCTGCCATTTCCCCCGCAAGCCATCAATGATTCAAATGTCAAGTTCTCCCGAGCCTTATGCTGCGAGCACATATTAACTTATCAAAGAAGCGGACGCGTTCGAGGCTGCCTGTCTCCCCTCAGAACTCCATATTTATGTTCGAAGTCTCAGGACATGTTACCTGCGCTCGGCACCTTTCCTCATCCGCGGGAGATTTATGACGCAGCCAGCCGGCAGGAGAGGGACAAAGAAGTAAATACGAGACGTGACAGATTTATTTGGATGTGTTTTATGTGCCTGTGATCTTGCGTGTTTTATGGGTGTCTCGGAGCTGGGGGTTGTCCTTATTTCCCTGCGTTTTCCCCTTTCTAATAGCAAGTCCACTAAGTTCCTGGGTGGGTCTGGCAGAGGGGAGAAAACCACGCCATCTGAGCTGTGTGGTTCATGGTGACACTTTTTAATTCTTTTTACCTGCTCTTTGGTAACTCCTTTCATGTTGACACCTGGCTCCTGGCAGCACTTCCATTGGAAAGAATGAGTCATCCCCCCCTATTTTCAGTAATTGTAGTTTTTTAGACAGCTGGGGCAATTATTCAGGTCTCACTTGGCCACGTGGCTTTGTCCTGTTCTCCTTCTTCTTTCTCTAAGTTCTTGGAGGGGGACATGCCTTGGTCCTCTGCTGCGGGGAGGGCCAGACAGCGGGGAGCCCTCCGCGTGCTCGTCCCCAGAGCAAGGCCCTGGATAGGTGACATTGGACAGCTGGGTCAGTGACAGGGTGGCTGGGGCAGCAGAGGTGGGAGCCTTTGATGGGGAAGTTTGATCTGTGGATCCAAAGGGCCACTGAGCCCTGTCAATGGACGTGCTTCATCAGAATGGAAGGCAGAGGCCGAGCATGCCAAGGGCCTGGGCAGAGAACCGCCTTGCCGACACCGGGGCTGCCCGCCCCTGACCCGGAAGGCTGCTGGCCCTGCACCGGCACTTACGGAAAATTACAGGGCAGGAGATAAGTGGGTGCTGGTTCTTCTCAAGGTGACAGATGTCAAAGCGCATCATTTGTGACTCACTCTAAGCGCCCCAGACAAACTGGCTGACGAGATGCTTGGGGAGTCTTTGGCGACGTTGCAAACCCATTAGCGTCAGAATCCCAGGAGAGCTCAGCGTTTTTGTTACCTTAAGCAAAACAGGCTCAAAAAAAGAAAAAAAGCCAAACAAGCTCTTTGTAGGGTACCTATAAAAAGGACTGAAAATAGCTGCTAGAAATCTTGAAGATTTTTTTTTGTTTTTGTTTTTTGTTTTTCCCCCAGGATGAGTGCTAGATGGTACTTGTGAGTATGATGCGATTCTTCAAAGGACCCCAGACTCGGAAAACTCATGGCCCAGGAACCAGATGTGTTTGTGCCCCACGGGCCTCAAGGGTCCGTCCGGGGCTGCGGGCTCCAGATGGGAGGGTGTGGCCCGGAGCTTGGCTCACGGTGGAGGCTGAGCCCAGCCTTTGGGACCAGCGGGGCCAGTGGGGGGTTGACAACCAGTGGGTTCCAAAATCAGTGGTCTGTCACTTCTTCCCTGCCCCTCGAAGGCTCATTTCAAGCTTTACAAAATTGCAGAAGATGCTGGCAAAGCTAACAACATACCTGGGTGGACAGGTTGTTCCTGAGGGTGTCGTTATGTGCCCGTGATGTGAAATGATAAAAAATATTAAGGGGACTTTTATGTCGTAACAAATGAGGAGCCGCGCGCTGGCCGGCAGCTGGGTGGCTGGAGATGAGCGTGGAGGACGGAGCGCGCCCGTGGCTCGAGGACGGATGTGAGCACAGCTATTTGCCGGGGCTTCAGCGGCGCCATCCATCCTGGGCTTCATGGGGTCGGTATTCCCTCAGCTTGAATATTCGATATTTTCTACTCATTAAGCGAAGAGAACTTTTCTAAAAAATGGATTTTTCCCTGGATTTTCTACAAATGGCCACTGGGAAGATTACAGGAGCCCTCTTGCCGTCGCTGCGCCGTCACTTTCTCCCGGGTAACGAATGAGCGTTTGGGGTGTTTCATTTGCTCCAACAATTTCCCACTCTCCCATGGATCAGCGGTGACAGGAAACCCCAGGTAAGGATGACGGAGGAAAATGAAAAGACTTGATTTGGAAAAGCTCTCAGACGCCTCCAGCCTCGTCTCCCAAACCTTCCAGTGACTGAGTGCTTGGTTACGTGCCCGTCTCTGGCTCCACATGGAAAATTAAAAAAGAAAATCAAGTATTCTGTTTACTCCAGAGGGGATGGCCTGCTTAAAACATCCTGCCTCTTCAGGGGCCAGGACATAAGGGCACTGTCGCTTTGGGTGACTGGAGGCAGCTGGGGCGGCCTGGGGTCCTGTCTTCGCACGGACCCAAGGAGCCACGTGGTGTGCTCTGTGGGTGCCGCCGGTGCTGGTGGGTAGCGGGAAGAGCTGTCTGTCCGGCGGTCCCCGGTCCAGGGTCCCGCAGGCTGTGCTGGGCTTTCCCACATGGGCTCCCACTCTCCTCGGCCGTGTTCCCAGCTAGTGTGCCCCCTGGAAGTGTGGCAGTAGTGCTTAAAATGGTTTTGGACAAACAAACAAACAAACAAACAGTAAAGTGTAAAGTGATCACTGCCATCTACCTTCGAAGAACGGCTTTTTTTTTTTGTTTTTTTGTTTTTGAGAACAACTGTTTATTATAAATTCTCACAAATTACAAATGCTGTGTGGAGGGTTCCGGCTTGGCCTCCAGTTTCTCCTCACTGAGGAGCTGGTGACCGTCCATCACCTATGGTGAGAGGGTGACCCCTTTCCCATGGGTTTCCTCTGAGCTGGGACTCTCCCTTGGCCGCCTCCATGGCACCGTGCCACAACGATGATCCCCCACAGGGCGCTTCGCTCTGGAGTGTGACTTCTTGCTCCACACCATGTAGCCATGTCAGTGACTCACAGTGGGTGCTTGCATCTCTGTTCAAAGGACGGTTTGCTTCTCTCTAGTACATTCTCAGATGCTGGGTGCCCGCTCTCTGGTCAACCGGAGAACGCCACACCATGGAACTGGTCTTTGGCAAACGCTCGTGGAGAACGGAGGGGATGTTGAGGTGGCCCCAGTGCGGGCTGTTCTGTTGTCCCCGCCACGCTGTGCTTTCTGTCTAGAGTCACCTTCTCTGAGAGCTGCAGTGAGGGCAGGGACCTCGTGACCCCTGTGGGGAGCAGCCATTCTTCCACAGGATGTTGCACAGAAAATTCCAGTAGTTCTGGCAAACTACCATTGCAGAAGTGCTTGAGAAAAAAATACATGGAACCTGAAGGGCGAGTTTCCTAGCCTGGAAGAAAACTGGAAATAATCAGAGCTTATTTCTAACGCTGAGATTTTTTTCTTTTTTGTGTGTGTTTTTAATAGGTGTCTTCCAAATGGATTTGGTGTCAGTTCCTGTCCTCTCCTTCTTTCAGGGCAGGGGGCTGTGTGCAGGGGTCGGGGACAGATTTGATGCAAGGGCTGCACATGTGTGGATGCTGGGCTCGTCCCCTTTGCCAACTAGCGGGTAATTGCTGTTGTTTTGTTCTGACTTTTTAAGAAGCAAATCTATTGACTTCCTATAAATCTATTCCATTGTGCAAAGGTTTCCTGCTTTCTCTCAAGGATGTAAATGCTTTGAACAGAGACATAAAGAGAGAACGGGGTGGACCAGACACATTCTAGAAACCGGTGGAAAGGCACCATCTCTCCATGAATGATTGGGAGAGCCCACACCCAGCTTTCTAAGGCCATTTGGATTTTCCAGAGAATATTTTAATTTTCTTTGTCCCTAGTCACACTCAGGAGTTATTACCTTCTTTGGTCAACGTGGTGTAATTAGGTCAGAGCGTGTCTTTCTGGACAGGCAAGAACGGCTGGGCCAGATGCAGACACCCACCCTGCCCAGGAGTTGGCACGGACTCCGCAGGACTCCTAGTGCCTGCTCAGAGCTGGGTGGTCATTTCTTTGGACACTTCTCATCCAGCTCAACCCAAAGAACCCAGGAGGGAGGGGCTGGACCTGCACAGAGAGAGAGCGCGAGGGACACACAGCACTAATAAACCAGCCCTCCCTGTCACCTGAGGGTGATGGAGGCCAAGCAGTGCAGTGCGTGTAGGCAGGGCTCTCTCCCTCTCAGTGGGGGGATGTCTGCACTGAGGGTGGGTGCAGCCCACTGTCCAGTGAGCAGGACTCCGGATTACCATTCCTGAGACCAGCTGCCTGCGGCCTCCCGTTGGGGAAGGAGGTGATGGGAAGAGATGCAGCTGGCTTTACAGAGAAACAGGACCAAACACGCCTGAGTTCTCTCTGTAGGACTCTGAGTCTTCTTCATGCCCCACCCTTCAGAAGTCATTCTGGGGCCATCAAGAGGGGTCGGCCAGCCGGTGCCATCTGCATTTGCAGGACACCACCCACTAGGTGGCCAGTGGCCTGTTGGGTGAGTCCATCCATGTCCAGGAGGCTGTTCTCTGACACATCCTTCCCAGAGGCCTTGCAGGTCGCCCTTCCGCCCTGCCACTGTTCCCCCGAGGAGGCGAAGTTGAGGAGGTCCCCTCTGCCTTCAGACAGGGAGTGGGACCAGGACCTCCTCCGTCAGCTTGGCAGCCGCCTCGCCATACAGCGTGCTGTAGTATTTCAGGACACCATTATTTCTGATACGAGGCGTGATGCTCCTTCTGAGGTTCCCTTCCCCGGCTCGTGATTTATTAGTAGCCGCGCCGCCAGCCCCAGCCTCAGAGGGGGTTTTCATCCTCCCGTTGTAAATATAAGGTATGCAAATATGGCCAGCCGTTCAGACAACAACCACAATCCAAGTGAAGTGCTCACATAATAAATTAAACACACTTTTGTGCTAGAGCGTGTCAGCCCTCACAGGGCCCCGAGCAGCCACCTCCCTGCCATTCCCTGCGCTCTTACAGGTACTGGACAGGGGGAGTGCTCGGCAGCCAGTTGGTAGAGTGCAGGACTTGCTGCCCTCGACCCCAGACTCCCCAGGCAAGGGCTCACCCCAAGGGGCAGGTGACAGGCTCAGGTAGGAACAGCAGCCTGTAAATCTGACTTGTAGAAATAAACAGGTGGTCCCACTTGCTGCCCCTTCCCCCACCTGAGGTTGGTGTAGAGAAGGCAAGGAGTCCTAGAGAGCAGTAGGGTTTTCTGTGTGATTAAGTAGACCTGACCTGGCCTGGTCATTGCTTTGAAATCGGTCCATGGAGCAGCAGGCATGTTGAAAAGTTTACACTTCGGGGAGTTGATCGCCAAGCTGGAAGCAGGGAAAGGGCAAGTTACTAAAATAGGTGGTGCTGGTGCCCAGCTTCAGGGTTGGACGGCAGTGCAGGTGCCCGTGCCAATTATAGAACCTTGGCTGCCTGTCGGTGGGACTGTGCGCCTAGTGGCGCCCGGCGGGGGCTGAGGAGTCTGCCCTTTGGACTCAGTCTGCCTCTCCTGTCCTCAGGGGAATGGCAGATACTGAGCCAGATAAAGCCCTGTTTTTACTCTGGGGTAATGTCGGATACATTTTGGACCATTGGGAGCAGAGACAGCCTGCACACCCACATACTCTGATGGAGGCAGTCACCCTGAAGGCAAGCCCAGGTCTGGGGAGGGGTCTAAGGTGGTCTCCAAATCACACACATTGCATCTCAGAATGTTTGTCTGTCGCGTGGGACTGAATACTAATCTGTGGAGTGGAGTGGAGTGGGCATCCATCCGAATTCCCATGGGTGGAGGCAACACTGGCCTAACTTGGGGTAACTGTCAGAGGTATGAGGGTCCTGGGGAGAAGCTTGCTGGCACCTACTCACCTAAATGAGGGAAGTGAGAGGACTGAGGAAAACTTGAGTCAGAATGAGCCAGGCGCTTCATTTGCTTTGCCAAGGTTCTTCGAATGGAGTCATTTACTATGAGCTGGACACGGGGGGTGTTGAAGTTCACCTTTGTGAGGGAGAAGGAAGCATCTGCAGCTTAGGAGCAAGGCGAGCTCGGCATGAGGTTGTGGGTTAACCCCAAGGCCGTGAAATGAAATATTCGCAAGGCAGTTATACAGGAAGCTTTAAAAATATCGGTCTGAAATGATCATACGGTTAAAAGGAGCTTAGCAAACTCTAAACTAGTGGAGGAAGAATATAAATAAAGATTAGAGCAGATGTAAATAAAATAAGGAATAGAAAAACAATAGAAAAAATTAATAAAACAAAAAGTTGATTCTTTAAACAGATCAACAAAATTGACAAACTTTTAGCTAGCTAGACTAAGAGAAAACTCAAATTACTAAGATTATTAACAAAAATGAGGTATTACTACCGATTCTAAGGAAATAGGAAAGATAAGAGAGCACTATGAACAGTCGCACACCAGAAAATTGGATAAACTAGATGAAATGAACAAATTCCTAGAAACACAAAAGCTACCAAGACTAAATTACAAAGAAATAGAAAATCTAAATATAGACCTATAACTTGTAAGGAGATTTATTTATTTATTAAATATATTTTATTGATTATGCTATTACAGCTGTCCCATTTTCCCCACTTTATTCCCCTCCGCCCTGCACACCCCCTCCAAACCACATTCCCCCTCTTTAGTTCATGTCCATGGGTCATATATATAAGTTCTTTGGCTTCTACATTTCTTATACTATTCTTAACCTCCCCCTCTCTATCTTCTACCTACCATTTATGCTTCTTATTCCCTGTACCTTTTCCCCCTCTCTCCCCACCTACTCCCTTGATGATAACCCTCCAGGTGATCTCCATTTCTGTGATTCTGTTCCTGTTCTAGTTGTTTGCTTAGTTTGTTTTTGTTTTAGGTGTGGTTGTTAATAACTGTGAGTTTGTGCTCATATTTTTTATCTTCTTTTTCTTAGATAAATCCCTTTAACATTTCATATAATAAGGACTTGGTGATGATGAACTCCTTGAACTTGCCCTTATCTGGGAAGCACTTCATCTGCCCTTCCATTCTAAATGATCACTTTGCTGGATAGAGTCATCTTGGATGTAGGTCCTTGACTTTCATGACTTGGAATACTTCTTTCCAGCCCCTTCTTGCCTGCAAGGTTTCTTCTGAGAAATCAGCTGACAGTCTTATGGGCACTCCTTTGTAGGTTACTGTCTCCTTTTCTCTTGCTGCTTTTACGATTCTCTCCTTTTCTTTAATTGTGGGTAATGTAATTATGATGTGATTTGGTGTGTGCTTCCTTGGGTCCAGCTTCTTTGGGACTCTCTGAGTTTCCAGGACTCCCTGGAAGTCTATTTCCTTTGACAGTATGGGGAAGTTCTCCTTCATTGTTTGTTCAAATAAGTTCAGTTTCTTGCTCTTCCTCTTCTCCTTCTGGCACCCCTATGACTCGGATGTTGGAATGTTTAAAGATGTTCTGGAGGTTCCTAAGCCTCTCCTCATTTTTTCTGAATTCTTGTTTCTTCATTCTGTTCTAGTTGAATGTTTCTTTCTTCCTTCTGGTCCAAACCATTGATTTGAGTCCCGGTTTCCTTCCCGTCACTGTTGGTTCCCTGTACATTTTCCTTTATTTCACTTAGCATAGCCTTCATTTGTTCATCTAATTTGCGACCACACTCAACCAATTCTGTGAGCATCCTGAATACCAGTGTTTTGAACTGTGCATCTGATAGGTTGGCTATCTCTTCGTTGCTTAGTTATATTTTTTCTGGAGCTTTGATCGGTTCTTTCATTTGGGCCTTTTTTTTTTTTTTTTTTTTTTTTTTTTTTTTTTTTTTTTTTTTTTTTTTTTTTTTTTTTTTTTTTTTTTTTTTTGTCTCAGCACGCCTGTTACATAGTGAGGGGCAGAGCCTTAGGTGTTCACCAGGGTGGGGCAACCCATGTCACTGCATTGTGATGCTGTGGGGAAGGGTCCCAGAGGGAACAGAGCCACTTGCTGTGCTCTCTGCCATTTTTCAGTCACTTCCCCAGCTCCCCACAATCAAATTGGGCCCTTCTGGTGCTGATTCCCAGGTGGGTGGGCTTGTGTACGTTCTAGGACCCTGTGGGTCTCTCCAACGAGCTCTCCTGTGAGGCTGGGAGTTTCTCCTGCTACAGCCTCAACCCCTACAGGTGTTTTCAGTCAGAGGTTTGAGGCTTTATTTCCCTGCACTGGGACCCTGGGTTGTGGGTCTGTCTCACTCCTTAGTTGTTCCTCCCGGTTTATCTGCACTCGAATGTGGGACCACCCAGTCTGCCAGCTGCCGCCTCGCCCTGTCCTCCAGCCACCGCCCTGCTGTCAGTCCTCTCCACCTAGCTGCCTGTCTCCGCCCCTCCTACCGGTCTGAGTGTTTCTTCTTTAACTCCTTGGTTGTTGGACTTCCATACAGTTTGATTTTCTGTCAGTTCTGGTTGTTTTTTTGTTTTTCAATTTGTTGTTGTCTTTCTTTTGGTTGTGCGAGGAGGCACAGTATGTCTACCTACTCCTTCATCTTGGCCCAACTTGTAAGGAGATTTAATCAGTAACCGAAAATCTCCCAACAAAGAAAACTCTTAGACTTGAGAGCTTTGTGGGCCAATTCTGCCAAACATTTAACGAGAAACTAGTCCCAATCTTTCTTAAGCTTTCCCCAAAAATGGAAGATGAGGGAATATTTTCTACCTCATTCTATGAGGCTAGCATTGCCCTGGTTCCCAAACCAGGAAGAGACATCCCCAGGAAACTACAGACCGATATTTCCTATAAACATGGACATTTCGACTTCGGACAAAACACTAGCAGTGTGAATTCAGCCTCATGTTAAAATCCCGCCACCCATGGGGTTCACTTCCTGGGATGCAAGGCCGGTTCACCACCTGCGTGCAAATCAGGCAGCGTCAGACGGCACACCCACCGAAGGAAGGGAAGGAAGACCATGTCATCTCAGCTGATGTAGAAGAAGGACTCGACAAAACCCAATGCTTTCATGATTAAAAAACGTTTTACAAACTGTGAGTAGAAGCAAGCTGCACAGACGTGAGAAAGGCCACACATGAAAAACTCCGCAGCCCACATCACCCTCAATGGGGAAAATTTACCCACTGTTTGAAAGTCAACTGGAGATGAGGATTAAAGACTAAATGTATCAGTTTAAACCCTAAACGTTTCTGGAAGAGAATATAGGGAAGTGTTTTGTGTAGCCTGGGGGTGAGGGTCTGCTTTGGCCCCAGGGCAGACCTCCTAACAGGCAACGCGGGCTGCCATGATGAAACAGGGACCGCCCCACCGATGCTGCCCAAAACCCTCGGATGAGCCTGCGAAGCAAGTAAGAACTTGGGGGAATGCGATACCCACAGGATAATTGGAAGTGCAATGTACTTAACATCTATTTTGTAAAACTGACAAGTTAATAAGAAAATTATAAAGGTGCACATAGAAAATAGATGGTGAACAGGTAATACAGGAAATAAAAGAACACAAGTTGCCAGTGAATGCAAATTATTCTTTGTGTAATTAAATGTCCTATTATAAAGAGATTTTTAATCTTTAAAATGAGTAAAGATTGTGAGCGAGCGAGAGAGAGAGTTAGTTTCTTAGCTAATACAGCATTTCCGGAGATTAATTTCGAGAATATTTTCCAAACACCTTACACAGGCACACAGGTACACATGTGTTTGTGTCTGTGTACCTTGGTGCCATGGTTGGGAGTGTGAACAGCGCTCCCCTCTGGGAGGAAGGGCGCCCTGAGGTGACCAACCCTGCATGACAGCACCTGGCAGGCAGCAAGCACTGTGTTCGGGTAGCTGGTGCTCTCATTGTTCCTGTGGTTTTTACATCAGACCCTGTCGCCCCTCTGCTCAAGCTCCTGAACTTTCCCAGGCCCCTTGGAATAAAAGGCAGATCCTTGGCGTGGCCCACGCAGGAGGCACCTACCAGTCCCAATGCCAGGAGTGCCAGAAGGGACACGAGAGGGTGGGGGACAGCAGGGGAGGGCTGCCAGCCCACCTGCACGGCAGGATGCAGGCCTGGTCCGAAAGGGAAAACCAAGTCCAAGGGCCCCGGGGAGCAGTTGGCTGGGGCAGACCAGCCGCCCGCCTCTCTTTGAGCATCATTCCCTAAGCCTGTGCTCCGCCTTTCAGAATGCTGTCTGCACTCACTCAGGGCTCTCCCTCCACCTCCCGTCTCACCTGCTCTGTAATCACTGCGTTCTGGCCTCTTCTGGGTTAGTCTCACAGCCTGTCATGGGGGAGCCTCTTATTAACAGGACGTGTTCTTGGATCTTATTTAGTGAAAGAGGCTCCCGACTGTGGTCAGCGGGGGCTCCGTAGTGCTGGCTTCAGTTCTAGGTGGCTCGCTGAGTTCGCCGTCCCTGCCGGGCTGGTGAGCTGTCCTGCCCGGCCTCCACAGGCCCACGGCACTAATGGACCGGGAGGACTGTCCACAGGCTCACACAGGGAGACGCCGGAGTCTCAGGGCGGTGGGTTCCGGAGTCGAAGAAAGTAGGCATGGCGAGTTGGGGATAATGGGTGGAATTCCAGTTTTGCAAAACGGAAGAGTCGTGGAGATGGGTGGTGGCGATGGCTGCACAGAAATTTATTGCCGCTGAACTGGACAGTTAAAACCGGTTGGACCCTGGCCAGGGAGCTCATTGGTTAGACTGTCGTCCCGATGTGCCAAGGTTGTGGGTTTGATCCCTGGTCAGGGCACATGCAAGACTCAACCAATGAGTACATCAATAAGTGAAACAACAAATGGATGTTTTCCTCTCTCTAAGAATCAATTTAAAAATTTAAAAAAGTGATTGAGATGATAAATTTTATGTTATTGTATTTTAACGCAATTGAAAAGAGAAACTGGAATGTCTGGAAGAAATCCTCCTAAGAAATAGTTTTAAACGGACATAAATTAGAATGAATTCCAGAAGGGCGATCTGGCTGCACCCCGACAAAAACTTGTCTCTGGCACCAGCACCTCTCAGTCACTAGTAACGCCTCGCAGATAGCCTGTCCCTGACCAAGGGAGGACCAAGGGGTCCTGGAGAGAGGCGTGGCATGGGCACCTGGCTTTGTCAGGACAGACTGTCCCTGGGCCCCACCCAGGAAAGTGCTCGTCCCGGCTGGTGGCCTCGCTCCTGTGCACGGCAGGCGCCTGGCAGCCGAGCCTCTGCCTCGCCAGGCGTCCAGGCGGTCACGGAGATCCATCTTCATCCTGGCACCCGCTGTGACGGGCCCAGCCAGCCCTGCAGTCGGTGAGCCCTGGTCGGGAACCCAACCTGGTTCCGTTTTCAATTTTGGAAGCGTTGTTGCAGATTAAAAGCCAGTCAAATGATGGGAAAGAGTCAGAGTGAACAGCTGCTCTGTACCCGCCGTCCTGCCAAGGCCTAAATGAGCCTCCAGGAAGCTGCGGAGCGATGAGGGCCCAGCTCCCGCAGGGTGAGGCACGGGCCCAGGAGTGGCGTGTGCCAGGCAGGCCCGTCCACGCGGGGCAGCCCGCTCCTGTCGCCCACAAAACATGGGGAGGCCTGAGTGCAAGTTTCTGATCAGACTTTAAGGACAGCAATGATAAAGACACATGACACCCTGGCCTCGTCCTGATTAGCTGGTTAATAGCACGCTCAGCTCTTTCTAAAAAGGTACCAAGGACACAAGGCACAAAGCAATCAGTCACTTTGTACTGTGTGGGTTGGTGCATTTAGTTCCTCTCTGTCCATGTTTACCTGTAAATGCTTCTTCATGTGAACACCTGACCTCTTCGGTATGTAGGTCAAACGTGGCACTTCACGACTGTCTTCTCCTGACCTGCTTTGTGGGGGGTGTCAGGGGGTAGGTTGTGTTCACAGCAACACACACACTGTGCTGGGCTGTCAAGCGAGGTCTCGGCCTCCGAGTAGAAGCTCGGCCTCTGCACCTGCGCTGGGGAGGGAACACTCGGGGAACACTTGGCCCCCCACACCTCGGCTGGGCCTTGGGGAGTCGGGGGCAGCCGGAGCTCCATTCTCAAGTACCCACAGGAGACCGGCCAGAAGACTCCCTCTTTCCCAGGCTGCACAGAGTCTGATGTGGGTCCCCTGGGGTCAGGGACCGTTTGCTTAGGCAGGTCTCCCGGCGGAGAAGGAAGCCCACCTCTGCCCTGAGAGCCAAGATTCTCACGTGACACATTCGCGCACGCCTCCCTCCCAGCGGGGCCTCTGTCTGCGGGAGAGGGCACTGGAGAGGAGGGTGGGGCAAAGACCCTGAGGGCGGGGGACCGGCTCTGTGAGGAGTGACTGGCATCCATAACCACTGATTTCAAGTGTGTTTTGCTACTGAAATGCAGGCGAGATTTTCATCGTTCAACTTTACTGTCAAAGTGACGTTCAGGAGTGACTGATGCTGTTTTTCTGTTCTTTCACACAAAGGTGTTTCTTTTGGATGTCCTCTTCCCTTCCTTTCTGGGGTCCTTGCAGAGCAGCATAGACATTTACTAGGCTATGTGTATGCTGCCCTTTTACTTACCGTGCGGCAGGGACCAGAAATCATGCTTATGATGCCGGTACACGCGTAATTTCGGACAGCTGAAACGTTCCGTCCACTGACCGTGTTACAGCGAATAGCTTCCTTTTGCTGTGTATTTGGGGTCATTTCTAGTCTTTGTTATGAAAATGTGGGAAAGGTCTGTCTTGGTGAAAGTGGTTTTGCTGGTTTTGAGTTAATTCCTGACGCCACGGAGGGGTTACTGGGTCAAAAACGTCCCGCTACTTCCTGTCACTTTCGGCCACACGTGAGCCTCTCTTCTCCTGCAGCCTCATCAGCGTGGGTTTTAAAGCTCTCCTTCTGTTTGATGTTTGCGCCTTCGAAGGCAGGCTTCCTTGCTGGGTGGCAGACTGGAGTGGTACCCGGTGAGTTCAGCATCCCTCTGCGTCGTCCCCACACCTGCCTGTTTCACTAGCACCTGTGCCCCGTGCTGGGCTCCGCTTCGGGTGGACTTTGGTGGAAAACCCAGATGACGTCTTTCCTTTGTGGGTCCATTCTAAGAGAAGAGTCGAGAGCGGGAAGGTAAGCCCCTGCGTTATTACACAGTCCTAAATTATGATGCGTTCCCCAAAGGAGGGGCATCTGCACCACACAAGGGAAGACCAAGTGGGACCTGCTCTGGGGGGGTGTTCAGAGAAGGGGCCTCTGAGGAAGGAAGAAGGAGACAGGGGCCTGCCTGTGAGGAAGTGTCTGCACGGGGTGAGAGGAAGTGCTCCCGGTCACTGAGGGAGAGGAGGGGAGGGTCGGCAAGGGGGGGCAGGGCAAGGGGGGGCAGGGCTAGGACCGTCCTTGGAGGCTCCCAGAGTGCATGGTGGGTGAGGGGCGAGGCCAGGGCGGGGATGTGGGCAGGAGCCAATCACAACCTTGTGGGAGGGGTTGTGCTTGGTGTGCGTGGGAGGCACAATTCTCATGGGAGCATAGGGTTTTGAGCTTTATATTGTGACCCCAAAACAACATCCCTGATGCCACCAGGAAGTGTCAGGGGAGGGGATCTTGCCCCTCCAGCCTGGTTTTCTGGGGCACAGCCCGCTTCAAACCCTTCCCGCCCTTCCAGCTGTCAGTGAACTCGGAAATGCCTTGCAAACGACCATATGGGTCTCTTGCTTTAACGCCGTCTGCCGCAGAGCAATCAAAGTGCTTTGTGGAAGCGCAAGTCACAGGGGCTTTGCCTGGGTCACCTCTTTATTTGTCAGAATAGTGTTGTTAAGCCGAAGATATCTAGAGAAACCTTCTCGACACTTAAAAAATGCCTTCCTCCCGTGGGGAAGTCGGCTCAGTGTGACACTGCCTTTTCACGCCAGTCTGCGCATCCAAGTCAGAACTGAACTCTCCGTGACAGGGGAAAGCCACTGGGCCTTCCCGATGTCTGTACCTTCTCACTGCTGGCCGTGCGTCTGCAAAGTGACCCGCCTGCCCAGGGGCTGTGTTCATAATTCTGTGCAGTTAGAGGGGCTGAAAAAGAGCCTGAACTGGAAATCGAAAGGTGGCAAAGGAATTGCAAGTTATAGCGACCATCTCCGGGATCATTCCTGGGTCACCTGCTACCTGCCTGTGCTTCTTCTGTGAAGAAGGATCAGCCCTGAATTGTTATGGTTTGGGGTTCACACACTGATGAACAACCACATTTAGAGGCACTCAAGGCATTTGATTTCAACAAACATTTATAGTTAATGTCATGACAGTCCTCCGATGTCACTCTGAGATTTAACTTTCTCTGGACGGGTAACACAGAATGTGTAAGGAGTTCTGCTAACGTGTGGTCTGACGAGTTTTGCATATTGCTACACCCAGGTCAAGACGCAGGGCATCCCCGACCCCAAAGGTTTCCTTCACTCCCATTTCCATTCAACACATCCCTCCCCAAGGGATCCGCCGTTCTGAAACCTTTCACCATCCATTAGCTTTCCTTGTCCTTGACATTCACAGAAATAGAATCATATGATGTGTACTTTTGGGGCCTGGCTTCCTTCTCTCGACATCGTAACTGAGCTGCAGCCTTGTTGTAATGGTCACTAGCTTGTTCTTTGTTAAATCCCACAGTCTGGTTATTTATAGACCTGCTTGGGTGGCTCCCAGCTTGGGGCTGTGACCAGCAGCGCTGCTCTGGGTGTCCTCGTGCGTGTCCTTTCGGGCATATGCACTTGTTTCTCTTGGCTACACCCAGGGTGGCGTTGCCAAGGCACAGGTGGATGTATTTTGGTGTCAGTGCCTCCAGCCAAGGCCTCTTCTGAAAGTGGCTGTGCTCATTTCCATTCCCACGAGCAGTGTGTTGAGAGCTTCAGTTGCTCTGCATCCTTGTCAACACTTGGCTTTGTCTCATGTGTAATTTAATTCTGGTGTGTTTGGGGTGGTGTGCGTGCGTTTCCAGGGCAACCAGCAGGAATAAGACACTAAGTGCTGAAATTATGCTAGGTGCCTTTATAAGGTAACCAAATATACCTGGAAGATAGGTGAAGAAGTTTTGGCTGAGCTGAGCTTGTCAGTCGGGGTCCTAGCAGAACACAGATTGTGCATTCGACCGGAGTAATTTGAGGAGAATGTCCCAGAGATACTATTTACAGAGATGTGAGGGAAGTGCCAGAAATCTCCAAGGCTAAGGCACTGCCACCTCCTGGTCTGAACGCATGAGGAAGGGAGTGGCTACGTGACTGGAAGAAGACAGTCATGGTGAGAAGCTTCTCGCAGGAAGCGTGGCTGTCAGTGGGGGCCAGTCTACCTGTGGGACCTGGCGAGGAGGCAGCCGGGAGAACCAGGTCCCTACCTTACTCTCTTTGCTGTTCCTCTGATCTCCTTCCTGTGATCCTGTGGGTGAGCCCAACCGGGAGGCCACGGACAAGGACGCCCAGTTATGTGGACCCGTCTCAGTCCATCTCCTTGGGCAGGTGGGTGGAGAAGGGCGGACAGTGGGTGGTGTCTGGATGGGCAGAAGAAAGGTTCGCAGCACATGAGGACTGCACCAGGTCCGTTATTTCCTGTTAGAACTCGCAGTAGAACAGTGGAACCGACCAGCACCCTTGATCTGGTACCTGCAAGTGCTACCTAGCTGTGGAGCACTTACTTTGTTGTCCGTGAGCCTTACTAAAAACTATTAGTTGTTTTGCCCACTCAGAGTAGGTCGTTTAGGGCTGGAAGGAACAAACAGATGCTCCTCACGTGTCAAATCACTGAACAGTGGACAGCGAACACCTTATGCAATGTGAGTCCCTCGAAGGCTGGCACGGTCCTCCCTCATTTCTGGACCCCCAGAGCTCAGCGCAGGGTCTGGCGGAGAGCAGGTGCAAAGGGAGTCTCTGCAGAACAGAGACGGAGGAGGAAGAGGAAGGCTGGAGTAAACGGGCCGTGGGGGATAGACACGCCATCAGGAAATACGTGCAGGGCTAGTTCGTTTGTGGAAATGACGAATTGTAACAAAAATGTCCAGATCGTGTAGTTGCTCCCAAAAACTAAAAGATGGGTCTATGAGAAATGGCCTGTAAATCTTGCCTTTGCCGAGCTGAGACAGATGACTGTCCGTGTTCCTCCTCAGACAGTGGCTGATTTGTTCTCGGGTGGCTCTTCAAGGCCAGGAGCCCCTGGGGCTCGATGACTCTGAATGCCTCCCAATGTGGCCCCGGGGGCCGCACACACGTTTTGGTGACTCTGATGGTGTCCGCATGCTCACCACTGTCACTGTGCATACAGGGGGAGACGTGGCCGTGCCTCATCATGATTTCAACTTGCTGTGACTTGAATTCTGCTCTGGATCCAGCTCTGGGTGACTTGCAATGACAGACACACTTCTCTGATCCTGTTGCTTTTGCTTCCGACGCTACCTTTGTCCTCTCTCTAGTCACTGCCCCTCAAACCCTCCTCTGGGTGAGCACTCCATCGCTCTGTCGGGGGGTAGGGGGTGTGGGGGTGTGTGCACACACAAATGTGTATGTTATTTTGTTTGTAATTTTTGTTGTTGCTGTGAATTTTTCTCTCTCTCCTACAGTTGACTTTGCTGGGGGAGCTAATACAGTTTCGTTTCCCCAGCCCCGTTGTCTTGTTCAAAGGTCGCTGGGGATGAAGACATCTGGTGGGTGAGGCACAAGCCATCTAGGTGACAGTCCTCACAATATGCGTAAGCACAGGGCTGCTGAGGACTTTGGGTTTACATTGCCTCCCGATGGCATGGCTGTGGTGGTGGAGGTGGTCTAGCACCCTTCCCGGCTGGAAACAGCCCAGCTGTCTCCATGCCTCCGTGTGGGGTGTGTGGCTCCTTTTCCACTTGGCTGGGCTGTAGAGGGTGCACCTCGTAGTGGAGGCAAAATGCAAATGGAGCACCGTCTTTGACGTGTTGGAGGCCTGAGAGCAATTTCTGACCTGCTTCCCTGGAGCCCAAGTCTTCCCGAACCTCAGTGGCCAACGGGTGGTCGCAGGAGTGGTGGGCAGGGCTGCTGAGTGAGGCCCTTCTACGAGGGCCGTCGTTGCCCATTAGATGGTCAGCCAGTGCCCTTGACACTCCAGGAGAGCAGAGCAGGGTCGTTTAGCAAAGCAGAGAGAAACTTAGTCATTAGTGCGCACTAACGAAGAGGAATAGTAATTTCCTTTCGAATGGGAGCCTAGAATGAGAGATGATTTGGGCCCCTGGCCAAACCTGAAACCACGGTGGCCCCTGCCTTTTACTTTCTTGTGTGACTGTCCGTTCTGAGATAGGACAGTCATAGTCTGTTTTGAAACATTTCATTGCTGGCCTTGTTTATTGAGAGAATTTTGCAGCCTCACTGAGGCATCTCACTTCACCTGGCATCTGCTGTTGGTGTCACCGTCTGAGTGTTTAGAAAAGAGGGAGAAAAGTCAGTGGCGAAAATGAAAACACGTTCCTCATGATGGAGGGACAGAAGCCTTTCAGTTGGACGCTGAATGTCTTCGAAGCTGTCATGCTGGTAATCAAATGTGTGCCATCCTTTGCCAAGTATCCTGGGCCGTCACATCTGCCATCGCCACCTGTGATCATTTTCTTCCTCTTTTGCACTAAATAATCAATTACAAGATTCTGGGTTTTCCTCCCCTCCCTCATTTATTACTGGCGCAAGACCTTGCTTCCGAGGGTGCCAGAGTGAGGACATGGGACATTCTGCTTCAGAGCTCAGGGCAGATGATGGCTGAATCGTTATTAGCTGGGCTGAGGGCAGACACGGGCACGGACAAAGTACATGAATATCTGCTCGGAAAATAATCCCGAAAATGTGAAAACTTATAAAATTCATTGTGTAGGAAGGCGCGGGGCTGAGCCAGGCGGGCTGGGCTATTGTTGGGGCTGTGATATTGTCCCAAACTTTTTGAAGAGCTCTCTGTCGTATGCGTCTTCTTACCATGTGACTCGGGGTGTCCTGCTCTGGGAGCCGTCCTAAGAAAGGAGGTGGTGCCTAACGCCCCGTAGGAGCTCCAGCTCGGAGAACGGAATGCAAGCGTAAAGGATGATACACAAAGACAGATTTATTGTGGTACAAAGCCTGCACCAAGGGAGGCCACCTAAATATTCGGTAAAAAGGAAATCAGTGCGTTATAATGGACAATTATGCAGCCACCAGAAATGAGATTTAGTGAGTTCCTGACGGGGCCATGGTACTGAAAAAAATGTTAAAAAGAGGGATATAAAGGTAAATATGCTCTGACCTCGTGTTACACGTGCGTGGAAAAGAGGAGGTCAGTGAATTTACAAATTATTTTTAATTAGTTCTTCACACCTCTTTGTATGTAAATTTTTTTTACAATGAACACACATTATATAGGTTTGCATGTCTGTGGTAAAAGAACTTATTTTAAATATGCATGCAGGAAGCAAAATATTCTTCAAAAAGCCCTGCTACCCTGGGCAGTATAAAGTGATATCAAGTCCACTGTTTTCTCAGATCTCCCCTTGTTAGCAGATGCCAGATTTTCTCTAGTCTTGCAACGGCAGAAGGCAGGAGCCCTATCTGATGGCCCCTGTGATGTGCAGTTGGTCCTGGTCATCCATGTGAGGTGATGTGAAGTAGGATCGAAGCATTGTCTGCTCGGGTAGGGACCTTGATGGTGCAGCGTGGGGTCCCACGCACGGCCCACGTCAGGCTGGTCCTGCAAAGCTCCTTACAGATGCCCCTGGTGTCAGATCAACCTGCACTGGAGGGTAGATCTGCTTTAAGGTGGGGCATGCCCACCAGGTGGAAGTCTTTAGAAATGCTGATGATCAGGCCCCACCCTGACTTCCTGCCTCAATGAGATCCTGGATGCTGTGGGTGCAGCCCAGTTTGAGAGGAGCTACCAGAGAAGTTCCCCTGGGAGATCTGGTGGGGGTACTCAGAACCCCAGGGGCAGTGTACGTGTTGGGGAACCTGGTGGTCACAGCGATTGTTTTTTTGTGGATGGCAAGAAATAAACCTCACCAAATATTTGTGACCTGTGTCAGGCCTCTTTAGGTGATGCCCGTATCCAAGCTTATCGCATTGATCAGGAAGTGCAGCTGGGGTCCTGTGGCGGAGCCCCGGAGGCTGCTGGACAGTCCTGGTCATCCCTTTCCGGGGTGATTCTAGAACCTGGCTGTGAAGGCGAGCCCCGCGGCCCAGCTTGCCTTAGAATAATGACACCAGCTTCTCTGTGTATTTTTTTCTTAAAAATAGGAATTGACAAATGTGGCATTGTAAGTTTCATGTGACCGTCAGCAGGCTGACCTCGGAGGCTTGCTCCCAACCAGTGACTCTTTCCTTTACATAATTTTAGCTTCTTCATCTTGGCCTTGAGTGAAGGAAGCGGAATCGGCTCTAGCGAGCTCGTCTGGAGTAACAAACAGCCACCATCCGAGGGCTTATGACAGCAGAAGTTGGTCTCTTGATCACATCAGAGTCCTGAGGGAGGACCCAGGTGGGCCAGCTGTGGCCTCAGCTGCAGTCTGTGCCCCAGCCGCACCATGCTGGGCATGGGTGTGACAGTCGACTAGAAGGGACATCACACAGAAGGTGTTGCTCACATTGGCCCACATTCCCTGAGAAGAGACAGCCACACGGCCACACCTAAGTGTCAGAAGAGGTGGGAGGTGTCGTCTAGCATGAGCCCAGACGAGGGGCAGCACTGGAATTTTTAGGGCAGGGGACGCTTGGATTGGAAGGACTTGGTCAAAGCCACAGGCCTCCCTCCTTCCTTCCCTGCTTGTCTGGGGCCTGGACCACGTGCCGGGAAGAGCGGAACCTAAAGTCACTGAGAATGTGGCCTGGGATAGGCTCATCAAGGTCCCCTTTGGAACCAGGCCACGTTTCTGCTCAGGAATGTCACATTCCACGGGGAGAGTTGTCCCTCCTGCAACGACTCATCTCCACGTGAGCAAGCCGGGGGCAGAACTTTGTCGCTCCTGTGGTCATTCATCCCTGCCGATTCCAGTGTGTGGGGCTGGTGCGGCGTCTCCGGAACCCATCGGGACACAGCAGCACGTCACCAAGGATGGCACCTGCGGCCCTTCCCCGTGGCCTACGCCGGAGCCCGCCCGGCCTCTCAGAGGAGGCTCTTGAACATGAGCACAAACCCGTTCCACAAGTACAAGTCCCTGTGGCACCAGGTGGGGAATCAGCACTTGACTCTCCACCCAGTGATTCAGGGAGCAGGTGTTTTCGCAGAGGAAGGGGAACCACTGTTGGTTGAGCTTACCTGGGTTTATTTAAAGATGCGCGTGGTGTGGGGTGGGGGGGGAGGTGAGTAGGACAGCCCTCCTGATGGTGTGCGTTTCCTCACTTGTCTGACATCTCCAGAGTTTCGCTGACTAAATCATGTTAAGGTAAAATGTGTCTAAACCAATAACAAACCGGTTGTTGACATTAACAGTGTCCTGGATACCACATCTAATTCCGTCCAAGCTCTTCTTTGAGATCACATTTCCGGGGACCAGCGGCGTTGTGGTGAGCATGCTCGGCAGCGAACAGTGAACGAAGCGGCTCTTTCACAGTCGAGGAGCCACGGGGGTTGCCCTCCATGGTGAAGAGGAGGGGGCAGGTGGCTCTGAGCACACACGCAGGGCGGAGGGTCAGTGTCCTAGGAGACAGGTGTTACACTTGCATGCAACCTCGTCCTGTGTACATGATTGTGTGTATGTGACCATGCACAGGCAATTGCATGCATGTGATTGTGTGTACATGGTCACGTGTGTCACCATGCACACGTGATCAAGTGTATGTGATAGTGGGCACACCATTGTATGTACGTGGTTGTGCATATGCGATCATGTGTATGTGATGTGTGTACATGATCACACACACAATCTTGTGGACATAATCATGTGTGCATCATCATGTGTGCATGGTCATGTATATGTGGTCCTGTGCACATGATCATATGTAACATAATCCTATGTATGTGACCATGTGTATGTGGGCGTGTATATGTGACTGTGTGTATGTATGTATTCTCTTACATCCCACAGCTTTGTCAGACTTGATTGGCTAGAACCAAGTCACAGGTCCCCCCACACCCAAGGGCATGGCTGGCAGGGGCAAGTACGTGAGGGTGTGCACGTCATGAGGGTTATGGGCCTCCTTGGAGCGTGTCCATCACAGATCCCAGGACACACGTGTCAGGTCTTGTCATCAGAATAAACTGAACAACTAAATACCCAATATTAGCTTTTGCATGGGTGAGTAAATATTCTCTCTCTTTATTAAAAAAAAGAGACAAATAGGATGTCAGTTGCGTGAGGGGCCTGTTGGCTTGAAGTATGTTATTTCTTTAAGTTGCGGTATCAGAATCCAATGATGTTTCCATAAGAGAAAGCGCCGAGGAAAAATCCCACAAGTACATTTGAGAACCTCCAGGGACTCCATAAGCCCCAGGAAGAGAAACAGTCACTTCAGAAACTGAAATTTTATTCCGTAGACATGGCTTTTGATGGAAAATTATCGCAGTGAAGAGGAGGTTTTTATATCACGCAAATACTTTTTTTTAGACTTTCAGCCCACTGACAGCAGAAAAAAATGAAAAATTCTCAAGTAACTGATAAAATCCCCTGGCCTAGATCTGTGAACCCTTGGCCTTGGACACCACCATGAGAAATATCATTTCAAACCGCATCGTACGTGAGTCTAATGTTGTCAGATTTATGGAGATCACAGCGTTTATGTTTCAGCGCGTGGAGGAAGAGTCACGAACGCTCTGATTTCTGGCTCACGGCGTC
Source organism: Macrotus californicus (assembly GCA_007922815.1). NCBI lineage: Eukaryota > Metazoa > Chordata > Mammalia > Chiroptera > Phyllostomidae > Macrotus > Macrotus californicus. The sequence continues at coordinate 466,624 of VMDR010000070.1, forward strand.
TTCCAGATCGAACATAATACATAAGAAATACTACCACTGTTGCCCCAAGAAGACCATGGGAAAGAATTTGGAGAGTAACTAGATATTTTGCGAGTTGTTTTGAAACTGAATTTAAAGCATCTGTCCGCATGCGTTTATGGAACTAGACACTCGAGTGATTAATAAACCTCTCTGTTTTTTCAACTTCGTCTGAACGTTTTAATAAAACATGTGCATTATTTTCTCAGCTATTTGTTGCACGCATCTGGAAGGGGCGTGAGTTAAACACGTTATTGCGATGAATAAAAGAGAAGAGAAGCAGCAGGTGTTCCCGCTCATGTTCCATGAATGACTTCATCCTTCAGGTTGTCCCAGCTCTTCGGTTCCTGCTGGGCTGGGCTGTGGGCTCGGCACAGGGGACCATCCTCGGAGGGTCCAGAACTTCTCCGGAAGTTCTACCAAAGCCTGGTGACACGTTCCGGGATGTTTGGGCTGTCCTCTAGCTCTTTCACTCTGAGCAGCTGGAGCCAAGACGAATGTCCAGACAGCTTTGAGGGGAAGGGGCATATTTGCAAAGAGAGTTTGTTTGCCCAGAAGAGAGACGGTGTCCCGCCTGCCCAGCCCGTGGGGGCAGGAGAAGGCTGCGTTCCCCGGGCCTAGGGCGCGCCTCTGTCCCATCAGGAGCTTGCGGTGGCCGCCTCCATTGTTCTTCCTTCTGCCACCAATGACCCCGTAGACTGCAGAGCGTAGGGTCCCTTTCCTTCCAGCAACTTCTCACGCAGACTGGAAAGGAGCAGCCTAAACCAAATTGAGGGAGCTGCCGGACGGAAGCGTTTGCATGGTTTGTTTGCATTTTGGTTTTCTCAGAGAGCCCCATCCGTCCTGAGGGCCGGCTGGAGGGCGGTCTCAGCTGAAAGGTTGCCCGGGACACGGACAGGAAATGCCGTCCTGCCGCTCACACGTCTCTGCTGGCGCCGCCTGGAGTCTGATGTGGAGGCAGAGGCACCAGAGTCTTCCGTTCTGTAGCCAGGTTCCCCGGCGCCCTGGGTTCTTGTCTCGGGCGTGACTTTCGGATGCGTGACGTTCACGATGCCACCGTAAGTGGCTTCTTCCTCCCACGCTCCCTTTTCAGGCTCTGCGTTGGGAGGGAATGAGGCGCATCACCTTCCACCTGGGTGCCCCACTCCTGTGGGTTCTATCGGGTTTACGCTGGCTCTCGTGGATGTCGATATTTATTCTGTACAAATGGCACATTTGAATCAACATTCCTCGCACACCCAACGGTGTCCACTTTCAGTGTGTAAGTATCCTTCGTGCTCTAGAAGGAAATCCTTTTGTTAGCTAAGGATGCTTGCAAGAATTGTCCTGGCGTCTCATCTGCTGGGCTCATCTCTGTTTTTCTGGTACTTTCTCTTTGGCCTCTCTTGGTTGGCTGCTGGGTGTCTTTGCAGTGATGATGTAGACAGATGGGGTGGCCTGGTTTCGGGGGACCTGGTGGTCTCTACAGTCATGTCGTGCTGTGCAGAGGGTCCTGTGACTGAGACTGGGGAACAACGGGTGAAGGCCTAATGTCATGGGCACCTGGAAGAGGCCTGAGCCCCTGGGGTCAGCGTGCTGGCCCTAGTCCAGGGGCTGCACCCTCTTCCTTGGCTGGCTGCTTTCTGGAAGTGGGTGCCCCACCCAGGCTGGCTAATGTGCATGGGCTCATGAAACACACCAGCTCTGGGCTTTGCTCTCCAAATCCGTCTAGACCGAGAGTCAGAAGGCGGAGGGAGTCGTCCACACTCCGGCCCCTGCTGCACCGCGTGGCCTTGGGGTGGGGCTCCGGTGCCTCTCTCGCTCTCTGCTTCTTGATCTGTAAAGATGAGGAAAATGGTAAGGTTATTTCCCAAACTACTGAGGTTCCCTTTCCCTTCCTGTTTTGGACCCGAAGGGGCTCGTGTGCGGTGCTAAGTGTCTGTCACTATGTCTTCACGAAAAAGGAGGCGAGGACAAAGTTTTGGCACCTCGTGGGTTTTGGGAAGGCCCTTCGGAGGGCCGCCCGTTGATGAAGGCTGCCCAGGCCTGAGGGCCACGTCCATGGGGTCCCTGCCTGGGGAGGCATCTCTAGTCCACCTCTGACAGCTGCGCTCGAGGGAGGGTTACGCCGCACAGAAAGCACGAGGGAGGAGAAAACTTAAAACAAAAAATAGAAGAGGCTGCTGAGAGAGAAAAATCAATGAAAGTCCGACCAGAGTTGTAGACAACTTACCTGTTCCCTAGATGAGGGACTTTCTCCACGTTGGGGAAACATGAATGCCACCAACACATCAGAAGCTTTAAAAATCCATTAATTTTGGCATTGTTTTTCTGTTTCAAAACCAAAGTGAGGATTATCAACAGTTTAAAGAGCTTTAAAATGCCAGCACCATCCATCAGAGACCCCGGCGAATGCCCAGAAGAGTACGGAAGTGGACGAGGCTCCGTTTCATTTCCGAGAGCCGCCCCGTCTTTCCTGCCTTGATGTCTGGCACCCGTGGAAGGCGCCGGTCTCCCGGGGCTTCCAGCAGCGCTTCGCGGGAAGGGGAGCGAGTGGGTGAAGGAGCCGACTTGAGTTCTTTCTGCGCTTGTGATGGTAGGAAACTGATTTCTAGATTATCTCACAAATACATAGAAAACATAAAAAGAGGCAAAATTATGCAGAAGCACATAAATTATGTAGATGATGGAAAGCCTATGCAAAACATGGTATGCACTCATAATAGCATATTTCCCCTGGGGCTAATCCTATCCTTTGGGTACCTTTTGAAGCATCTGAATATTCAGAAGAAAGCAAATTTATTATAATTTGAAAAATATCACAATAAATAAGGCTGGAAGAGTAATGTGTTTTGTGTAGGAAGCCGGAAACTCAAAGTCTGGTCATCTCCCCCGTCTGACCAAAGCCCAGGGTTCCCAGATGTGTTCACGCCTTAGCTCCACGGTCCAGGGTCATATTTTGTCGTCTTCCCAAGTTGTAGGAAAAACATTCAGTCATTCAACAAACACTTGTTCGTCATCACGACAGCATCGATCCACCTTTTCCACCACCCAAAAGATACCTCCTGAGAGCTACAATGTGCCAGGCGTTGAGCTGGCCCCTCGTGGCCCTTGTGGCGTAATAAGGAGGCAGACTGCAGATATAAAGGAAGAGCACCCAAGGGAGACCAGGCAGAGGATGTGTGTGTGAAGCTGCTCTGAGGAGGGCGCAGCCACCCTCCCCCGTGTGGGGCAGAGACGCAAAGGCAGGCCGGGAGGGGTGCGGTCTGAAGTGGGACAGGGGAGGTGCCAGGTGTGCCCTGAAGGAGGCTGTGGGCCCAGGGGACCCGGGGCGGCTCCCAGTGGGACTCCTCAAGAGTCTGTGTGGCCTTCTCTGTCGGCCCTGCTCTAGAAGCGGAGCTGGGGAAAGCTGACTGTCCTTGCCCACGTCCTGCCCATCCCGTTCAGTGTGGCAGGGGCCGTGCCTGGGCTTCCTGGGCTGGTGGCGGCAGAGGCGGTGGGTCAGAGTCCCGCTGCCACCTGTGGCCTGGTCATCGTCTGTTTATACGATCAGTCTCCTAAGACTGACCCTAGTAATCACACCCATGGGAGCTCAGGGCCCTGAGGGTGTGGGGGCAGGACCACCACACCGCCCCCAGGGCTGACATCATCTGCCAAAGTCCTCGTGGCGATGGGGGTGATTGTTCCAACACGCTGTACTTATCAGCACAGCTGCCGTAACAAATTCCACATCCCGGAGCACCAGCAACAGAAATCCCTGGTCTCACAGTTCAGGAGGCCTGTGGGGGAATCCGTTCCAGGCCTTTCCCTGGCTTCTGGTGGCCTCAGGTGTTCCTTGGCGTGTGGGTGGCCATCTGGGTCCTGACTGTTCACTTCCTCTCCTCTCTCTGTGTGTCCACTTTCATCTTTTTATAAGGACACCAGTCACCCTGGATTAGGTCCACCCCAATGACCTCATTGTCACTCGACCCTCTGCGAAGACCCTGTTCCCCAACGAGGTCACATCGCAGGTACCGGGGGTTAGGACTTCAATATGTTCTGGGGGTACAGTCTGTCCCATAACGCACTTGAAGAACGGCCTGTCTAGTTGGAGCCTGACCGTTTTCAAGAGGTCAGTTCTCGTGCTTAAAATGATGAAGTAAATGTTGTGCCTGCAGAAGATACTCAGTTCTACACCAGCAGACCGCGTCCGCTCGGTTGAATGTTTTCACCAATAAGACTGGATGGCGACCCCGTTGAGGGCCACGGGCGGCTCTCTGATGGCGGCTGAATGATGGGGCGGCAGGTCGCCAGCCACTGGGGGCTTCATGGTTTCAGGAAGAGCTGCAGTGACGAGGGGTACATTCAGCATTATTCCCATTTCAGGAACTTTGTCTTTGTACCTGAGTGAGACACAGCCCCCCATTTAAAAACATCCCCTGAATTTCATCCGCGGAAAGGGGAAGGCTGCCTCGCTGGCTGGGTTTCAGAGGAGGTTTCAACAGAGGGGGAGGCGCAGAGAGGAGCTCCTGCCTCCAGAAGGAAAAGGTGTGGGCCCTTCCAGGCACCAGGAGCCCAGGCAAGAGCCCAGGCAGATACTGCCAGAATCTAGCCACGCCTCCTGGCGGTAACACCTGCCGGCAAATGTGCACGCATGCACTCAGTGTCTGCTCATTTCCACTTGAATCACAAGCTTAGGTAAAGCAATGGGAATTTCTAGGCAGGCCACCATTTACCGCTGCTCTGGGGTCACGGGCCTCTGCTGACAGTGTCTGCACAGGTAGGTAACGTCTCCCCGTGCCTCCTAGTGGGGGGCTGACTGTGACGTGGGTGGGGGGTGCCTTCAGGATACTTTTTACTGGACACGAAGACAGGTGCATTTGGGACCTCTGGTGGCTTCAGAAGTGGGCTGCACCCCCTGCAGATGGTGGGGCTGATTCTGGCAGTGACGGTAAGGAGACCCCCACCGTCAGAGGAAGAGGCTGTTCTCTTCCACGTGTGAACCAGCAGCCGGCGCAGCTCAGTTCGCGTCGCCCTGGGGGAAACATCTGCGGGCTGAGGCCCAGAGGTTACCCCTGGCCTTCTGTAGGTTAGCGCCCTGGTCCCTGGTTCACGCTGGCCTTTCCACACCGGAGTGGGGCCAGTGTGCATGGTGCTGAGGGCCGCAAGGGGGCTGGCACGTTCTCTGATGGGCTCTGGGCACGTGGCCTCGGTCCGGAGTTATTGATGACACACTTAAAAAAAATAGGCTGCAGCCATCTCTTCCCTCCCTCTGAGGAGCTCAGGTGTCCGTGACATAAAAGGCTTGACTACATCTTGCTCCCAGTTGTGATGAAAACAGGGATTAGTGAGATGTTGGAGGCGAAGCCTCATCTGGGAAGTTATGAATGAATAATTCTAATTCCTTTCCGAGTTGTGAGAAGTCGGTTTGTTCTGCATGGAGATGCAATGCGCACTTGATCTCTACCTGTGCGATTAGAACTCCCCCTGCACTTGGCATTGTTTCATTACGGAATGAAATTTCGAGCTCCTGTTTTCGGGCACGTGCCGCCTCATGCATTTCAATGCCTGTCTGTCCCGGTCTCTCTTCCTGGAGGGCACTTCATCTCAGTCTGTTTTCACATCAGCTCTGGGGGGTGGGAGGTGGGTGGGGGTGCTGCTCCAAGATTCCGACCCTCATTGTGGGAGACACCAGCCTCCTCATGAATGCATTTGGAGGAATGTGCCAATTTTCAAGACGAATGATGATTGCTCAGCGCCGCTAAGAAAAATGGGGTTGCCAGGCCAGCCTCAGCATCACACGTCGATGAAGCCCAAAGAGTGGAGATGCAATGATGTTGAAAAAAAATCCACCTGCAAAGGGCGATCAAGGTCACAAGTTCAAAACTGGTAGGTTTCAGAACTGAGTAGAAACTCTGGCTTATGAAGAGGAATCAGACCACTCTGGGATTGGAAGGGACCAGGCAGAGGGGATGATGTGACCAGAAAGGACAGGAGCTGGTGGTCAGGGTGGGCTCTGCAAACCTCACAGTGGGGCAGGAGCTGGGGGTGTGGCATGGCACCCACAGACAGAGCCGCCCAGGCTCGGGGCATGGGCAGAGCTGGGGCGTGGCGGCAGACACACTGTGGCTCTGGTGAGTTTAGCCAGCCTCGCACAGTCGGGAAACCTGGAAGCCATGGGATCTTAATGTCAGCCTACACATGCCTACTTTTCCTTTTTTAAACGCACAAGGTGTTGAGGTTGCTGGAGCACCCACTGGATTTCAAGTCCCAGAGCTGGCAAGGAAAAGTGTGGGAGGTGTGTATGGGGGTGAGGACCTGGGGGTGGAGGAAGGCCCTGGAAGGACTGAGGAGCCTGGAAATGAAGGCAGGGCCGTCGGGGGCATCAGAGGGCCTGGTAGGTGGGTGAGTCTTGCATAGAAACATCATGATCCCCATCGCCATTGTCCAGAGGCAGGTCAGCCAATCGGCAGCACCCCCAAATCCATTTCATCTCCCACGACGCTCTTTGGCCACTGCCCCCCTCATTAGTGCCTCTGCCCATGGAAAGGGGAGCTGGGAGAAGGCAGCTGATTTATATTTCAGCAGCCTGGTTGGCTCAGGGGGCGAGAGCACTGTGCTAATGAAGCTAAGGTCAGAGGTAGGAGCCCCAGGTGGGCCAGTTAGCTGGCTTCGGCCCAGAGCGCCAGCCTGGCCAACGGGTCCGCATGTGTGTTTCCGAGAATCGTGGGAAGGCCCCACAGAAATTGCTTGTGCCAATGGAGAACAACCCTGTGCTGGTTGCCAGTGCTTCCGCTGAGCAGGTCTGGGTGGTGGGGTGTGATTTGTAGAAATCAGGTATTTCCAGTCATTGTGGATGATTTGGACTCTGTGGTCAGTAGACCTTTCTAAAGAGTTTCAATATTTAATAAGCTGTGTGCAGTGTGCATCTCACCGGGACGGCCTGATTGCTCTCTCTCTCTCTGCCATTCACTGATTTCCAAATGACCTCCCCTTGGCCCTGGGAGGGAGGGGATTTCATTTGGGGGGACAGGGTCTACACTGTTATATTTATGCGTCTCTTTATTGAAGAAGAATGTATTTATTAAGCAGTTACTATGCAGCAGGCATTCTATACGCATTAAGGCCTCACAGTTGAGAATTGGTCAATTCTGCAAAATAGCTACATTGGCAACCTTTCTAGCATTTTAAGTGGGTTGTGTCTTATCAGAAAAATGGTGTCATATGGGCACTAGATTTATCGGGATGACCATTTAGTGGGTTATATAATGTCTCACTGCTGGGGGGTATGCCACAAACTAATATAATATTGCATGTCTATGGAAGTGAAAAATAAAAACGATTAAAAAAATAAAAACAAATATTTAGTCCAGTAAAAAAAAAAAAAGGAAAAATACAGACTCTGTTGATGGTCATGGGCTTGGGATGAGTCCATGGCAGAGCCACAGTTTCTGAGCCTGGGCTGCAGGGGACTGGCTGGCCGGGGGGGCAACTTTCCTCGGCTGCACGAGAGCCGGGTGGCCAGGTCTCGGGTGACAGGTGGCATTTGCACACACGGAAGGACTTGGCAGGGAGACAGCATGAGACAGGTTGGATGCAGTCGAGTACCTGGTTGTTTAAAAATGATCAGGACCTCTTCTGTCCCAGCATGCTTTGTGAAGGCAGACACCACTAAGGTGAGCTCCAATCTGGAAACACCTTTTTTCCCCCGTTTGGGTGATGCTCCAATTATGTCCTGCTCGTTCCAACGGCAAACAAACCAGATGTGTTCCTTAATCCACGACCACATACGTGACGCGTCTAGAGTCCATAGGAACAACAGGCGTTAACAGGATGTCCCGGAGACCTGGCTCAACCACAGGCAAGGGTCTGAAGGCTCTGTCTGACCTTGGAGTTCCTCGGAAAGAGGGTCAAAACACTTCCTGTTTAGCGGGAGACACGCACCAGAACCGAGCAGGAACGACGATGGGGCCAGGCAAAGGGAGAGAAATGTGCTGTGTTTTTGCTACGATGTGGTTCACTGTTAGGCCCTGCTTGAGCAGACGGGCAGCAGGGGGGTGTGAGGCCCATTGTTGGGAGCTGTTGCCTGAGGTGGAGGAGAAGGGAGGGTCCAGGAGGCTGAAGGGTAATGGACGACCCTCTGAGACCGAGTATGAGCTGCCTGATTGGAGAGTACGGGCCACCCACCCCGCGGTTCAGAAACTGAGAGCACCTAGTTTCTGTCTGAGGCAGCCACCTGGTTGTAGACCCTCCTCTTCTGTGGTCCGGAAAATTCTTCTCCCCACGGCTGGTAGGGTCAGCTGACGGGCAGCTGTCCCCACTGCCCTTGTGCAGATTGTCTGCAGGATGTCTGGCCCAAGGCCAGCTTTGGTCTGACGGCCTGACCTCGAGGCTTCCACGGTGGGTCTGGTCACTTCCAAAGCTGAGGGGGGAGAGGTGCCCGGTGGCCCCGCGTCCAGCGAGTACACACACTCACAGCGAGGGCCCTGGCTCTCCAGAGACAGAAATGCTGGATGCCCCCTGCCCCCCCCAAACCCCAGGAGGAGACTGGGGACTGGGGGGTGAGCACACACACACATGCATACACGCGTGCACGCACACGCAGCTCTGACTCTCTGCCCCTGTGTGAAACCCGGATCACAGGCCGAGCCCGCGGCGATCCAAGGGCTGGAGGAGTGACAGACGCTGTCTGTCCTCAGGAGTGTTTATAGTTCAGAGGCTCACAAAGGAGCACGTTCCACAGGCCAAGTTGGGAAAGGGAGAAGGGACTGGACATTTTCCCCCTCCAGGAGGGGGAAAATGAGAAAGAAGGATGGAAAAAAAACCCACAAAATCCTGTGACAGGGTTTTCATTTTTCTTTCATAGACATTTTGTTTTTTTATTATTTTTTTCTCCAGGGAGGCACAAGGGTAGGCAAAGGGAGCTGTGTAGGGGAAATAGCCTTGCTGAGATTAAACAAATCTCTGTCGCCATGTGTCCATCTGCCCGTCCATCTGTGAATAACCTGTAATTATTAATAATATGAGTGATGTCATGAGCATTCTGGCAGGAACGCGGCGCCCCAGAGAGCACTCCGGAGCCAGGCGGCGCAGGACGGGGCCGAGGCCGCGCCGCGTGTTTGCACTGGAGCTGCGCACAAATCTGCTCCCTGGCTCGCGCTCCCTCGGTGGTGGGGCCAGAGCGTGTTGGGTTTTCTCATAAACTTCTGATGAGATCAGATTGGCTGCCTCTCAAAGGAACACCTCTTCTATAAAAAAAGGGTGAGCACACAATCCTGCCAGAAATGTCATTGGAAGGGCACATGTTGCCTAGCGGGGCGACCTTAAATTTAGTGACAACTGAGTGTTTGAAAGGGCGCATCCAAGAGGGTGATGGGGGGGGGGCAAAAATATGAGTGATGTCCCCTGGGCCCAGTTTCTGTTTCCCATTGAAATGCTCCTGAAACCACTGTAGGGTGGGGATAGGGCTGGTGAAAAAGAGAAAAGAAATTTCTAATACAGGCCACCCCTAAAGCTGCTAGGATTCCTGAATATTCCACGAAGACTTTCTAAATGTCACACCAGTGAGCTGAAGGATTGGGACCCCTGCAAATGAAGGTCTAGGCTGGGGCTTGGGAAGCCTCTGGCCCGGGCAGGTGTGCCACCGGCTGTGTGGCAACTTCTGGTGGCGGGGGTAGCGGGCAGGGTGCAAGCCAACGGATCCCGAGGTGGCCCCCAGGTGGGGCCTCAGCCTTTTCCATGGAGCTGGCACCCACGGGGGCTTTTGTCGGGCTGTTTACGGATGATGCCCCGGCCCCTGGAACTGGGGCGCAGTAGCAGGTGCTCAGCTGAAATGTGCTGAGGGAATTATTCCGAGGGGAATCTGCTGCAGGGACCTGAGATGAGAGCCGACTGGCACCGGGCCCGAGGGCCCAGCTCAGTGCTGAGGCTGCCGGTCAGGGGCTAGGCGGTCGGTGCGCTGGGGTTGGGAAAGGAAGGGCACTACTTCCAGGTGACATGAGCATCATGCGTGCCCTTTCCTCTCTGGAACTCTCCTTTCAGCAGTGCTGTCCCCTCTCTGACCACATAGCCTCCCTTGGTCTACATCCAGCTGGGGCTGTGCCTCCCATTGTGGAGTCTGGGGGCCCCTCCTTGTCACTGGACCCTCCCTGTCATTGCTCTGGCTGCCTCTGGGCAGAGTACCTGCCAAGCTCCCACTGGTCTTAGGCTCTTCTTGCCGAATCTCCCAGGTTCTTGCTAAGCTGGATGCCTGGTTCCTTCTCTGCCCCCCGCCCCCTGGTACCTGGACATTCCCTCGGCAGGGTAGTGGTCACAGTCCCGCAGGCTTCCACTCTGATCCCTGCCAGACCGAGAGCTTCTCGAGATAGGGACCATGTCTGCTTCCCCTGGCCTCCGTGACAGTTTGCAGAAAGCCTGGCACAGGGGAAAGGGCTTGCTGGCCATGTGTTGGACTACACTGGATTACAGCAGCCTTCTTAAGTTGTTAGGAAGAAAGAATTCTTCAAAAGGAGAATGGAGCACATTTAGAAGAACTCAAATCCAGATGGCGTCAAACTTCCCTGCTGCAGCCCAGCAGGCAGAGTGACAGACGACAGTCTCCTGGTTCCAGTGGAAGGCTGGGAGCAGTGGCAGTGTGGCCATGGCTGTCACGACAGACAAGCCAGCCAGGTGGCAGAGCAGTGGCAATTTATTCTGTGATGGTCATGGAGGCTGGAAGTCCGAGATCTAGCTGGTCACTGCCATGGTTTCTTCAGAGACCTCTCTCTGAGGCTTGCCAAAGGCCACCTTTCCCCCCATGTCCTCAGGTGGCCTTTCCCCTCTGTAGGTGCACATTTCCTCTTCTTAGAAGGACGGCACTCAGATCCAAGGGTTTCACCTTCACGTTATCATCCCTTCAAAGGCTTCGTCTCTGAACACAGCCTTGTTCTGAGGCCCTGGGGGTCTTATATGGATTTGGGGCGGCATGATTCAGCCTAGAACATGAACCAATGTATCATCTTCACATGAAGGCAACGGAAATAGACTGCGAGGCTTGCCCTTCCCAGACCTTATCTCCCACCATACCTTTTCTTCTGGGAGCACAGGAGGGCTGTGGTAGGCCTGGAACACAGATCTTGAATAAAAACGTCATCACCAGAAAGCACTCTGGCTGACCGTGAACCCAACCACCAGGTGAAAAGATGCATGAAACACAGGAGTGGGAGACGGACGGTTGTGGGGAGAGTGGATGTAGATACGGCGCTGCAGTAGGTCTGACCTGCTGCGATCTTGGCAACACCTGAGCACGGTGCCGAGTGCCTCAGCCTCCGCTTCCCCCGCCTCACGTCGGATGCTTCGGAGATGGGTAGCGCTGCTCCGGCCAGGCCTCGCCACCTACTGTGACCACCAGACTCCGAGGGGCCTGGCCTGGGGCCTCTGCCCATGCCTGTTCTCCTTGCAGCTGGGTCTCCACTGTGTGGCCAGAGGGATCCTTTGGAAATTTAATTAGAACACAAATTTAGACCACTTCTCTGCTCAAAACCTTCTCAAAACGTCCCTTTTCTATTCCAGCCATTCTCCCTGACTCCTGCGGCCTGACCTCACTGGTCTCAGCTTTCCTCTCTCCCCCCGCCAGCCCCAGCCACTTCCTGGCTGATAGTTAGCACACTGCACGTGCCCCGGGCCCTTTGCACGGGGGGTTCCTCTGCCTGACCCTGTCCCTGCCAGCTAGTCACAGGACCTAATCCCTCTCTTTGTTGAGGTCTGGATTCAAATCCCAGCGTAACCCACCTGCTTCCCTGACTGGTGCGGTGAAGAATTCTCTAAGGCACCTCTTCTTCCTCTGCTCCAGCTTTACTTTTCTCCGCGGGGCTCACGGCCACCTGTGGCACTCCTTTGGCATCCATCTTCCGCTGCTGGAACTGCAGGCCTCGGGCTGGGGGCTCTCGCCGCTCTGCTCTCTATAGCTCCTTCTGTGCTTCTCCACTGTTTGCAGAGCGTGAGCCGAACCCATATGTACTCAGTGCATAAGTGAGTGAAGGCAAGATGCCAAACCAAACAATGGGGCAGTATTCCCAAAGTTTAGAACTCAAGTGATAAAAAGTGGGCCAGGACATCCAGGAGGCAAGCCCCGCCCTGATCCTCCAGGAAAGACGTTAAAGGGGCGACGTGGAAGGGATGCTAGTGAGCGCTGTGGCGTCCGCAGGCTTCACGCGTCCGAGCGGCATCTTAAGGTCACAGTAGCGTTAGGGGTGAAATGCTTACCTTGCAAATAATTCTGGGTGAGATCCAGACTGGTCAGGGTTAATGGGTCAGCAACTGTACCCGATGAAGATTCTTGAAATGATGACAGTGACCGTCCATGTTCAAGGTTTTGTCAGTGACCACGAGGCTTTAAATTCACCCGTCGGAAAGCCAAGTCCATGGCGGATTCAAAACCACTGCCTAACAAGGCATTGCTGATCAGACAGCCATCCACACAGAAAGAAAGCATTAAAAATAAAGGGCAGAAACAGGTAAAACGTGCTCCATTTAAAAAAATTGGATAAAAATCCAATTTACTTTGAAAAAAAAATACTAAGCCCACGAATCCATGGCATTAACTAAACTTCTCGGATAGAATGGAGTCAGATGACACCGAAGACGTTTTTAAAAATCGATTAAAAATGGCAGTTGGGTGATAAGAGGAGCGGGGTTGCCAGGGGAGACCTTGATTCGCCCTTGGGTGGAAACAGACCCAGTAAGGGCAGAGGGGAAGTGGTTCGTATAAATAGTAACAGGCAGACATCTGCGGGGCTCTTTAGCCAGGGCGGGGACTACTCATCTTCATGAAAAATTTTCTGGGACATGGGAGGGTATAAATAAAAATGATAAAATCTTCCGATTAAAAGATTACCCTTGGATCCAAACCCAAAACAAATGGGCATTACCCAGAGCCTGAAGAAAATCGAAATAAACTTCAAAGGGCAGGGGCTTTTGGAGGCTTCATCCTTTAGTTGGCAGAGGAAAAAAAACCCAGAAGTTATGGGAAAGAGAAATACATCCAAGAGACAGTTCTCTGAAAGGAAGAGCAGCGACAATGATATTTACACATCGCTGGCCAAGCCAACTCGAGTAAAAAGGGAAAGTAGACACAAACCAGATTAGAAATGGAGGGCGGTACGTGAAGGCAGGGTCGGTTTGAGGGCTTGGTGGCCTGGCTGTCTCTTCCCAGGTTGGCAATGGGGGTCCTGGCTCTGGGGAGCTCAGCCCAGGTGGAGATGATGGGGCAGGGGCTGGAGGGGGTTATTTCCTGCTTGGATGTTGGCTGGATGCAGGTCTTTTTTTATATTTTTTTATTTTAATTAGTTAATTTATTTTTAGGGAGAGGGAGGGAAGGAGAAAGAAACATCACTCAGTTGTGTCTCCTATGTGCCCCAACCAGGGACCCAACAGGCAGCCCAGGCATGTGCCCTGACTGGGAACTGACCCGGCGACCTTTTGCTTTGAGGGATCAAGCCGAACCCACTGGGCCAGTGAGCCACACCGGCCAGGGCTGGTTGCAGGTCCTGATGCTTGGGTAGAAGTCCTTTGGGCCCAGGACCGCCAGCAGTTCCAGAACGAGGAGTCGTGAGTCTGGGCAAGTCCTGTCCTGCTGCGTGTGGGGTCTGCTCACACAGCTGAGCTCATAGAAGAGGCTCTTCATCCGTCATTAAGAGGGGGTTGGTCCTGTCTGGTGTGGCTCAGTGGATTGAGCGCTGGACTGCGAACCAAAGGGTTGCTGGTTTGATTCCCAGTCAGGGCACATGCCTGGGTTGCGGCCAGGTCCCCATTGTGGGGCGTGTGAGAGGCAACCAATCGATATATCTCTCACACATTGATGTTTCTTTCCCTCTCCTTCTCCCTCCCTTCCCTTCTCTGTAAAAAGAAATAAAATCTTTTTTTTTTTTTAAGAGTGGGTCTTGCCTTTCTCCACAAAGTGGAGGAGACCTCTCCTGACATCAGCCTGGAGCCTTTCTTGACTCTTATAGAAATTCTAGCTTCCATCCCTCAGGGCATTGTCAAAGTCAGCGTGGGCAGCCGGACCCAACCTCACGGAGTGGGGCTGGAACAACAGCAGGGGCTGATCACAGTTCTGGAGGCTGGGGGTTCAAGGTCCAGGTGCCCGGCGTGCTCAGGTGCTGGTGAGGACTCCGTCCTGGCTGTGGACAGCCGCCCCTCCCCCACCCCATCCTCACATGGGGGTTCAGTGAACCAGCTGTCTGGTGTTTCTCCTGTAAGGACCCGCAGCCCATCATGAGGGCCCCGCCCTCCTGACCTCATCTGAACCCAGTGATGTCTCCCAGGCCACACCTCCACCTGCCACCTGTGTTGGTGGCGGGGAGGTGTGTTCTGCCATTTTGACATGGCAGCTACATTTTCACGGTGTTAATACAGTGGCAGCAGCTCAAACTACTTTTATAATACATCAAAGAGGAGGCATGGGTACTGAGAGTGGAAAGAAGAGATTACATGTAGATCAGGGCAATCTGAGGCTGGTGATCCCCGACTCCTGTGGGAGGTGGCTGCCCAGCCCTGCAGGCCTCAGCCCTGAGGACTGGGAGCCACACGTGTGGAGCTCAGCGTGGGGGGCCTGGCTTGGCCTCTGCAGACAGGGGGTGACGGTGGGAGTGTGTGTGTGTCATTGTGTGTGTGTGTATGCACACACAAGCAGGCTTCAAGCTGCAGAGATCCCTAGTGTGGAGAGGCATGGGATATCCCTGTTTGTTTCTGCCCTGGTGCCTTCCCTGCCTGGGAAGGTGGCTCCTGGCATCAGATGCCCGTCCCCTGAAAGCCACCCCCAACTGTGTATGTTTGCCTTTGGTTCTCAGAAGCACAAAGTTCGACACGTGGGGATGGAGAAGTGATTTTGAAAACTACTTAAAAACGAGAGGTGCTGAATGACATTCTGGATGGCGGCTGTCCCGTTGGCTGACGGTGCCCCTCATGTGCAGTGGCACCAGACACAGCCAGCATGTGGATGCAGGCTGCCTTCTGGGGTGCCCCCTTGTCCCCATTCCCACTCTGCAGAGCCTGCCCTGTGTCTGGGTTTGCAGGGTGTAGCAGCAAGTCTGTGGCTGGCTCTCTGTCCCTGCTCTCTTCCTCTTGAGTGTCAAGAGGTCAGGCGGAAGGGCAGGTGGACCTGGAGCTCTGAGCCACCTTTACATGCAGAGGTAGGTGTGCTGCCTGGCTCCTGCACCCCCGCTGGCCGCATTCTGTACCCCACTTCACCTGGGCTGTTATGACTTGTGGGTCAGGAAGGCTAGGGCTGGGTGGGCAGCTTGAGGAGCTCTGGTGGCCCAAGCTGACTGCTCCAGCAGGATCTTCCCGCGGGTGCCAGGCTGCCCCTCCCTCTGCTTCCTCTTCCTCTGCTCCAGTCCTGGCTGCTCTCGCCTCCGGCCCCATCTGCTGATGTCGGGGCTCCTGGTCCCCAGTGCCCAGGCCGCAGCTCAGTCTGATGCATGATTCTGCACCACTCACCCTGGGGCCCTTGCCACCCATTCACAGCTCACTTGACCAACCTCTAAGTCTCTCGAGTTGATCTCGGCTCTGCGTGCGAGCCTGGTCACTTTTCTCCTGCCCTCCTCTTCTGCCCACTGTTGTTCCCAGACCTCTGCCAGCACACCACGTGGCAGACCCTCCAGTTGGAAAGGGGGCCAGGCCGGGACAGGGCTGCGCAGACACTGAGCCCTCTTTGGACAAGAACCCTGAAAGGTCAGGTGGGAGCCAGAACGCGCACCGAGGGCATTCGGGCTCCGCTAGCAAACTTGCATCTTGTCTGGCCCTCCTTGGGGGCTCCGACCTGCATGCAGCCTCCCCCCGAAGGTGGGGCTGTGAGTGCTGAGGGCCGCTGAGCACGAGGCAGCCTCCTAATGCATCACAATTACAGAAACACCTGTGCTGAGCACCTTTGGTGGGTCGGATGTGTGGATTCTCGGGGTGCTGCCAAGCCTCCGAACATTTCTGCACTGTCAACAGCCCACAGGTGTGCACGGCGTGGGCCAGCGGAGCTGTGAGCCAGAGGTTCGGCTGACAGGTCTGCATCCAGGACCCGTTTATCCACCCCAGCGCTGTGTGCCCGCATGTGTCCCGGAGTTTACTGAGGACTCAGAGCGGACCTGTCACGTCAGGCCTGCCCCTCAGTGCTTGGCATCCTGGGAAGGGAGCCGAGCAGAAGAAAAAGGCCCTGAGCGATGAGCTTAACAGACACCAGGGTTTCTGATGGAAGATAGGGTCCAGAGCCAGCTCCGGAGCAGACGGCCAAGGGCAGCCTGGCCAGACGCCACCCTGGGGGCCTGCGTCCACCTCTGGCCGTGAGTTGTGCTCATTTAAAGAATTTTGCAGCAGTTGTTCTCACAAAGCTGTCAAGGCCTTTGCCTGTTCAATCTAGATTCCTGGCTTTTTCTTTAATTAAAAACAAAACAAAACATGTTTATTGAGTTTAGAGGAGGGGAGGAGAGAGAGAAGGAGAGAAACATCGATCAGCTGCCTCCCATTAGTGTCCTGACCTGGGATCGAACCAACAGCCTAGGCATGTGCCCTGACCCGGAATTGAACCCCCAACCTTTTAGTGCACAGGACGATGCTCCATCCAACTTAGCCACCCGGCCAGGGCTCTGGCTTCTTTTGAACAATCGGCAGGCAGCCCACGGGGTTGAATTTCTGGGTCAAGTGTGAACAGTGGTGTCGTTTGGAAGGAAGACACCCCCTTTAGTGGCCTCTGTGCTCGTGTCCCCGGTGGGGCCCTGTGACGGATGGAGCAGGTGGCAGAAATCAAAGAATGCCGTTCTCTCCATGAGTGCTCAGGCTGCCTGGCCAGATGAGGGGTCCTCCTTGGGAGAACAGCCCCCGAAAATAAGCTGGAGAAAGGCTAACGCAGCCCAACACCTGAACGTTACTCACTGATTCCGTGCAGAAAATTGTTCCTGGGTATTTCCCAGTTCAGAAACACAGTGCTGGGAACTCCCTGCTGGTGGCATTCTGGATTGAGACCTCGAAGCCTGTTCATCTGCTAGTGTTCAAAACCACCCGTGTTTTCATGTGTGTCTTGCCCTCCCCCCGTGTCTCCCCACATGGCCACCTTGGCATCCACGATGCCTGTTTCCTGTGGGGCCGCTGTTCCTTGTGGGAAGGAGCTGAACCAACAGCGAGGGACCCAGGCCTGTCTTCCAGGACCAGGGCTGCCATCAGCTCTCTGTGGCCCTGGCGGTGGGGGGCGGGCATGGTACAGATGAGGGTGGGCAATAGTAGTTTGTACCTACAGCTGCCAAATGAAATACAGCATGCTTAGGTAAATTTGAACCTTGGATAAATGACAAATAAGTTTTAGTATAAAGATGTCTCAAACCTTGCATGGGACATACTTAGACAAAAAAACTGTTCCCTGTTTATCCCAAAATTCACATTTAACTGGTTGCCCAATATTGGTGGTGTTTAATCTGGCAGCAGGATGTGTATTTCTGGAGGCGCTGTCCAAGTTCTCAAGGATTCTCAGCATGCCCTAGTTCCTTGGGCCGCTGTCCAACTCCGCACACCTGGATCGGGAGCAGGCAGGCAGGAGAAGCTGTTGTGCTGGTAGGGGGGCAACTCCCCCCACCCACCGCCCTACTGCCGTCAGCGCCCCCTGCCGGATGCCTGTGGTAAATTGTTCCTGCAGCCCCAGAAACAAATACAATGGTCAAAAAACATGGGGGTTTGGGAACATGGAGCTCACTGGAATAACATGCATTGGCAGAAAACTGAGCTCTGTAGCATCTTGTAGCCTTTGCACAGATTGGCTGATCAATGTTCCTGTGGATTAACTGAGCAGATAGATGACGAGCATACCCAGAGGTGAAGGAGAAGGGGCATGGGGTGCAAGTTTCGGGACGAGCAGAGGGCGGTCAGTCAGGATGCACTGCGGCCACGTGGACCTGGCCATTTCCAAGTGCTCCAGCTTTGACCAGGACTGGAGGCTGGCGCACGTCTGTCCGGTGAGTTTTATTCCTGAATCACTTCCGCACACTCTGTTTTGGGTGAAAGACAGAAATCTATCAGACGCCGCACAGGTGAACACATCACGGAGCTAAATGGGCTGTGAGTGCGGGGAGATGGTGCCTGGACCAGCAGATTCAAATGCATGTAAATTTCCCCAGTGGCAAAGCCGAGGACGCTGGAGCTGTCAGACGGTGACATGTGGAAATACATTAACAGCATTTAAAATACATTTGAAGGGGCCGCCTCTGAGTTTCATAACACACTCTCCGACAAATGATTTGTGGGACATGGGAGATTCTGGCCACGTCCTCTGTTCCAGAGGAGTCTTGGTGCCCTCCCGGGACCTGGGTGTTCTGGAAAAGTTCTAAAACAGCTGACAATGCCAACCCGAACTGGGGACGGTCCTGAAGCCTTGCTTGTCCGCATCAGTGCGACTTAACCGAAGAAGTGATTAAAAACTTCTAAGGAGCCAGCTACATTGTGTTAGACCCCGGCCTGTGACTTCCCAACAAAAAAGGTGTTAGGGCCTCAGTTTGCACCTAACAGGGCTTACTTAGTGTTTTAGGTCTTGCCTATTAATTTGGAAACTAGATCTCCTAGACTTAGTGGAATTATTTGTAGTGTTCATAGAATAGAGCATTTTCAGAGTCGTACAAGTGTCTGTTTAAGGACCAGCGATATGTCCTTCTGTGATGTGAGTTGGTTTTGGCCATCATGGGCCTTGCCGGTGTCTGCTGAACCCCTAAACAGGCCACAAAGTTCCGTGGCTCTTGAATGGTCGATGGAGGCTTTCTGTGACCACCAGCTTCCCTAGATCAATGGATCAAGTCCCTTTGCAAGGACACTAGCAGTTCCTGGCCTCTCTGGGGTCACCTCTTGCTCCATCAGCCATGTGGAGCCCTCACCCCCTCTTCATTCCCAACTCCCCAGGCCCTTCCACAGGCTACCTCCAAAACCGGCACTCCTGGACCGGCCTTATCTGCCAAAACAGACATGGGGCAGCCGGTTGCCCTGCTCTGAGTTAGAAATAAATGCACTAGTAGCCACTGGATAAACAGAGGCTGCAGTTTCCTTCTTTGATGTATTCTTCTGAAATCCCACATGTTCATGTCTGTGTTGCTTTGACAGGGCAATGAAATAATTCTTGGTCCCGCTCTCAGTGAGCAAACGCACAGTTCTGAACCTCCCGCACGAGGACCTCGGTGGCAGGACACGGAGGGGTGGCGTCTAATGGCCCATGGCCAGGCTGCTGCTCTGGTCTCAGGGTTGTCCCTGTGCAGATGGGTGGGGCAGGATCGTCATGGCTGACACAGGGGTGAAGGTCTGAGAGGCTGACATTCATTACCTGTCCCCTCTGTGCTGGGCCCTGGAACTGCGCCGGGGGCGGAAGGAAATTCTAGTAATTTAATGATGCTCGTGGTCGAATGACCATTGGACAGTGTTGGAAACCAACAGCAGAAGGGTGACAACTGCTGAGATACTGGAATGAAAAAAGTAATTATAAATTGACACAGGAGCTAGTGTGACAATGAAATACACATAATGGGCCACCGTAGCCAAAACCAATAGATCAGTAATTGCTTAAATGTAACTGAATTAAATACTATTTATGGAGGAAACGGATGAACAGAGTGAAGAAAAATAGATAACTATATGCTGTTTATGAGACACACACCTTATGTACAAAGATGTAGAAACGGGAAAGGGACCTGACGGTAAAACAGAGTGAAAATATAAACAAAGGACAATTGGCGATATCAGACAAAATATATTTAAAGGCACAGTCAGAGATAATGTGGAG